>OX422207.1:704951076-705408255 GCA_949130495.1 Sambucus nigra
TACGAGGACTTGGATGTAGGACAGGAGTATAATTGCGAGGACTTGGATGCGGGACATGAGTGTAATTGTGAGGACTTGGGTTTGGTATTTTGAGTCCATTCGATTCAAAAGAACTTAAAAGCATGGTAACGGATGGTTTGAGATATGCCATATTCTCATCATATTTTTCTTCTCGTGTCTTTGCTCTAGTCAACTGTAATACTATAGGAGCAATTGCCTTAAGTTTACTTTTGGACACGGGTCCAACACCACGAGTTGCCCCCTAATGTCTTTTCCTTTAAAGGCAATAAATGCATTTGTATCAATACTGTTTTGGCATGAAGAACCTTGACTACTTCTCAGCTCACTCAATTTTTGCTGCAAAATTATTTATGAATCGATTAAAATGATTGAACGACTAAACTTGAAGGAATTTAATTATTACAACTGAGATTACAAAACTCACCATATCATCAACTACCTTTGGGTTAAACTCCCCAGTTTTTTGCCTACGACTTTCGAGATATACTTTCGAACGATCAACAGGTCGTTTATTTTTAAGCACCTACAAATTAATTTTCCATTAACTATTTGAGCAAGATATATAATATATATACATATTAAAATAAGAAAGGGTGTATACCATCTCCTCGATTTTCTCTTCATACGTCATCCGACCAAGATAATAGACGTTAGTCTTTTTAGCCCTGTTCACCCGACCTTGGTGTCGTTGTTTCAATTTTGCCTCAGATGCTTCACGCAAGACGAATTCATTCCACTCATGGATAGGGATATGCTCTTTCTCCGGTACTTGATCCTTCAGGGCCTTTATCCCATCACTGTCCAATCCCTTAAAATAAGTCGAGTGGAGGTTACTTCTAAAAGTTTTTAATTGAATACCAATGGCTTTTATGGACCCCTCTTTCTGGTCGTCCGAAAGATTGAACTCTTTCATAAGCATATCTCATAAGTCATCTTTTTTACTTGTTCAACCGTATCCCAACTCTCATATTTTAAGCCAATACAAGATTTTAACAAAGACAAGGCTCGAGCTTTAAAAGGATTCTTGCCACCTATTTGCAAACCAAATAGGTTAAGGGAAATGTCAGCACGAGAATCAATGGCAGAATGTTCATCATGACTTGAACTTTCTGGCCTGGATGATGGAATTGTATTCTCGGACACTTTCTACATTTATAGATTTATGCATTAGTGCATATGTTAATACAAGAGTAAGGATATAATATAAAAAAATATAATATAAGTTATACCTTTTCAGCATATTCTAAAAGTTTTGATAATTCGACAATGTCATAAGTTTCATACTTCATCATTTCACGTAAAGTTTTTATTGGCCATGTTTGCGAAAGTGTGTTGATAATTGCATTTCTGACACTAACCATATTAGGACGTATGACTTCTCTCCTAAGCCGATAATATATGTTAACTTTGTTATGTATATATTTTCTCACAGTAGAGTCTGAACGCATCCTTATCCTCTTTAGTTCTATCCACAAAGGATGGATTTTTCTTTCTTCGAGTTCTAAAAACTCTACTAACTGCATCACATTACTTGGATTGTGTTTTATGAAAACCCTTTCAACTGCTTCATCCCAACTTTGAGGTAGTGTGTGTAGTATTGATTGAAATAAATATGCTTCAGGTATGTTCCACCCATGATCTCGTAAGTAATTGCATTATTTGATTTTTCGATAGTCGTGCCGATAAATTGACGTGTTCTCTTTAAAAGACCTGTTTTGAAAATCGTTGCCTGTATATACAATATATGACATCCTGGAAAAAGTAATAACAAACTTGTGAACAAAAGGCACTAGGAATACATGCTACGAAATAATTGAAACATGCTATTATACATTACTTTCAAGTCAAAATTTAAAACAACATAACATGCTACAATTAAACATCTACTCCTCTAATGTGTTTAATAATTTCTTTAATTATGGGTTGTCATCCAGAATAGACTGAATCTCGATAGGTGACTCTATGTCATCTACCGATATAGTCAAGCGCTTAGGAGAATGTAAAACAACCAACAAATGGCTCATCATTCACATTATGTTTACTCTTCAACTTGGCCAAATCTACCTTCACCATGTGGGTATCAGGGTTGACCAAACATGCATTCTTGTCCTCCACTCTCACCCAATCACAGTAAAATAAAGGTATGCTGAAAGATATATAATCTAATAGCACAATTTGTTTTATAATCCCATAACACGTCATCTTAGCTTCTATCAAGTTTTTATCTTTCGCGCTTGCCCTGAAATGAGTTAATGTTTTATATGAAATGCCGCTATTTTGTTTCCCAATGAGTTTTAGCTCGTGTGTGCTTGAAGATAACACAAAACCATTGACACGATATTGTCCAAACTCCTTGGCTACAAAATTAGGCCCATTTGCTAGACGTGCAAGCCTCGTCGATACTTTACCAACTTTCAATAACTGAAACCAAGAAAGTATTTGCGTTGTGAATATGTTGCAAAGACAGTAAATAAAAGTGAGGTATTACTGTAGTCACCTCGAAAGCTACCCAATGCCTAAAGTCATTGTCTACGCTCGCGCCTCCCTTCCTCCTCTTGGCACGCCCGCACTCATTATATTACCTAGGTTAAAACACTAAAAGTATTAATTTCTAATGAATATAACATCGAACATATTACATTATTTTACAAAACATTTTAAATAAACTCACATTTTCCATTTATCTATGTCTTATGCGTCTCGAATACATATCGATCCACCTGGTTATATTGTGTACTTGTTAACTTCACTACCTTACCTTTTCGAGGGCCTCCTCATCTGCAAACTCTTCTAATTCATCAATAAAGCGTTCACGACCTCCAACGTTTGGGTTAGGCATATATTCCTTTGCATACAAGGAAGCCTCTTCCATAATTTACTCCTCATCGGTACCTTACTGGTCCACATGAAAGCGCTTCATCGCATAGATACATTAAAAGGTGGATGCTTATGTCAAATAATGAGGGAGTAAAGTACTTCTCCAAAACACATGTAGCCCCAGACAAAGTTTCTTTCGCTGCCATTATATACGTCATGGTGACAACTTTCTCGCACAATAGGGAGAAACATAAGCTAATTTGTATAATGGCCCTTCGAAAATCCTTGTGTTCTGAAAAATAGTGTCCGAACAACAGAGGGACAAGTTGCATTATCACATGCCAATCGTGAGACTTGCACTTTTTCAAATCTTTTGTTGCGTCGCAGACAATCCTGCGTAGGTTGGATGAAAAATTAGAAGGGACCTTCAAGCCCTTTAATGTTTCTAAGAACAAATTTCTTCCTTCAATGCTCAAAGTATAATATGCAACTGGTATATGCTTTTTTCCAGTGTTTGGATCTTCTTTCAACCATAATGATCTTCTAATTTTCAAATCACGAAGATCTTTATGGGATTTTTCTCCATCCTTGGAATGAGAATCACCAATGCATGTGCCTACGAGATGCTCAATAATATTTTTCTCAGTGTGCATTATGTCTGTTACATGTTGCACAGGATGTTCCTTCCATTATGGCAAATCAAACATTATTGATCTCCTCGACCACGCCGTCTTCACATCAACATCCTTTCTTTTACGCTTTTGGGCCAAAATTATGGGGTATTTCCCCCTCAAATTTTGATCAGCCTTTAATGACCTTTCTTTAATTTCCAAACCAGAAAGTCTTGGTGGAGGTGGTCGCATCTCGGTGCCTTTTGGGAGAAAATTGCTTCGTATTGACCTGAATTAGTGACTTTGGGGCAGAAATCTCCGATGACTATGATAAAGACGTTTACAACTTTTCTTAATCAAGTTGGCTTCAGTCTCCTCTCCACATATAGGAAAACTCAGGTAACCATGTACATTGCACCCAGATAAGGTCCCATAAGCAGGAAAATCATGAATTGCCCATATTAACATAGCTCTCAAAGTGAATTCCTCCTTTTTGTACGATTCGAACGCTCTCACATCTTCAACCCATAACTCATTCAATTCATCTATTAGTTGTGCTCAGAAAACATCAATGTCACTACCCGGTGCTTTTGGACCTGGTATCAACAATGACAAAATTGAAAACTCCTTTCTCATGTACAACGATGGGGGCAAATTTAAAGGCGCCGCAAACACAGGCCATATACTCTTATCTGTGCTCAATTCGCCAAACGGGTTAAACCCATCGGTTGATATTCCGAGGCGAACGTTGTGTATTTCTTTAGCAAAGTCTGAGTATCGTTGATTTGCAGATTTCCACACAGATGAATCAATTGGATGTCGCATGAGATTCTCACCCACCTCCGCTCGACCATGCCAAGTCATTGCCTCTGCTATCCAAGGTATAATGTAAAGTCTCTTCAATCGATTACCTAAAGGGAAATACTTTAACACCTTCTTAGGTATTTGCGTATCTACTTTCAATAAACGTTTATTATATACTATCATCTAATGTTCATATCTAGGTTCCTTACATACAAGACAATCCCGTTTGTCCTTGTGCTCCTTATAGTATAAAACGCAATCATACTTTTAGCAATGAATTAATTTGTATTTGACACCCAAACCTTTCAAATTACCCTTCATGATCGGATAATTGACTGGCAGTGTATTTTCTTTGGGGAGAAAATCTTTTGCCCAGAGGAGTATTGTCGTCACACTTTTTTTCGATAAGCCAAATTTGCTCTTTAAGTTGTGCAACCCAACCATGGCATATAACATTATGTGGACAGGGTTGGAGTTATGGTATAATGGTGTTGCGGCTGCTGCTTTTAACCGTATATAATCCCTAATTTGTTCAGTATCGTTTCCAACATGATCATCACAGCCTAAATCATTCCCTCTACTATCTTGCTTTTCTTATGCTGCGTGCACTTCGTACGTATCATTTATGAGATCGTTTAACCTAGCATGTACAAACGGGTCACCATTTGTGTGAACGATTTCATTGACAAGTATTTCTTCTAGAATATACTTAAATTCCCTCTCCCCGTGGAAATGCCAAAACGTGTAATCAACTTGCGTACCCCAATGAAACAAATGTACTTTTACATCTACCCCTTTCAAACGTTTACCATTTGTACAACGATTGCACGGGCATGGGATAATATCAATTTCGAGATTCTTCGTTGCATAATTCACAAAGTCTTTATCCCCATTAACTTATACTTGCCCCACTCTACAACTTTCACCCATCCACTATTTATATTATGGAAACCCCATTAATTCTACAATACAAACAAATAGAAACTCACTAAATTATAAAACTAAATGAAGTTTATGTTAGTTATATTGATGTCGAATGAAATAATTTATTTTGTTTTGACTTATGATAACACATTGTCAGTTTTATTATGATTTGAGATGACGATGAACTAATTATATCTTCGTTGACATTGATTGTGTATATTTTTAAAATGATTGTGATGATAGTTTGTTTTATTGTTTTATTAGTATTTTTTAAATTTCATTTTTTTTATTTCTCAAAACAATGCCATAGCATCATTCTGCCTCGAGGATATAGCCTCGCCTCGTATGGAGAAAACGCTTGAGGCCACTTTTAGCTGTTAAGGAACAATTTTTTTCAAATAGTAAAAAAAATATTTTGAGCTGATATTTAGAATGTAATCGCTGGCATATCATTGCATTAATACTCACAGGAAAAAACCCGACCGAGCACAAAACTTCAAAAATTCACCGAGCACAAAACAATGATTATTTAATTAATTTTTAGATAAAATAAATATGAATAATATAAAATGATTATTGATAAAAATCTAACATATTCCCAAACAAGATAATATTCAAAAAACGAAAGAAGTTAAACAATGTGTAGATATACTCACAACAAAACAAATAAACGATTTCTAAATCAGATTTAGAAACTCTCACCGAGCAATGCATATGAATTTTTTTACCTAAATCAATGATTTCTAAATCAGATTCAGAAATCGTTAAATAAACATTAATTATTAAATGCATATGAAATTTTTGACCTAATGAAGCATATGAAATTATTAAATGCAACATTCAGAACACAAAACAATGTGTAGATATACTCACCGAGCGCAAAACTTCGCCGAGCACAAAACTTCACCGCAACAAAACAATGTGTATAGATGAAGGAGAGAGGGGCGGGAGTGTGAAAAGAGAGAGAGGAGAGAGAAGAGGGAAATAAAAGTTGGGTTAAAAATTTTGTGACTGCCAATAGCGGTTACAAACCAAATATTAGGCCAAAATTTATGACTGCTAGAAGTGGTTACAAATTTATGACCGTCTCTAGAAGTCACACATTTAGTATTAGACCAAAGTTTGTGACTCTTCTTAGCAGTTATAATTTTGTGACTGCTCGTAAGAGTCATAACTTAGACCTACTGATAAATTTGTGACTGCTTGTTACATTTATAAATTTGTGACTGCTTATAGGAGTCACAAATTAATCATATGGTAACATTTGTGACTCCCATTAGCGGTGACAAACTAATTGACTCAATTTTTTTATTCCCATTGATTTTATCACCCCTAATGGGAGTTACAAATAATTTTGTGACTGCTCCCGAGAGTGACAAGTTTGTCACCCCTATTGGCAGTCACAAAATTAGCATTTTGGTGTAATGTGCCTAACGAACAGAGTTTGCAGTAGTTATGACAAGTCAAGTATAAGCACTTTGAATTACTACCACGCTCAGGTTCTTGTTGCAAACACAAGAGGCCTCATGAGTTGCTCCGGAAATAATAAAATCCCTACAGGGGATTCTTAGGCAACAAATCCAACTCAAGTTGGTCGCCAACTTTTGTTGCTTGAAAAAGCCTGCTCGGGCGGACTACCCACCAACTAGGTACATTCTTGACATTATCTTACTTAGGCCAAAGGGAGTGTGACAACACGACCTAAAAGGTTAAGTGGATGAAATAATATTGCTAAGGCATATTGGACTAGAAGAATGTTCAAATATATAAAATATAGAGGACTAAAACTTAAATGTCATTTAGTCGGCTAAAAAGCCCAAAATGATTCAAACTAAGTAAACCTAAGGCCCAAGATTGGTCAACCAACATGTTGGTTCAACAGAGATATCAAGTAACCTATGAAAAGGCAAGATAAACACATGTTTAGTCACCATATGCTCAAAACATGAGAACATACCAATAAGATTATATAAGGTTACAATTACATCAAAGACCAAAAATACATAAAGACCTAAGGTGGACTAGGATGGTGAGTAAGATACTCTGCTACAATCGATCTTTGACCATTATATGGTTTTGGGATGAGCTCTTCTACACCCTCATCGAGGTCGTGATCCAAAAGTTAGGAAGGAATGGCGTCAACTGCAATACACTCATCATCTTTTGAGAAAGGGGTTATGGAGATAAGCCGCACACTCAATTTGGTATTTATATCACAGTCTGGATTCTTTGGGAGCCTTCACCTCCTTGAGGGCACTTGGCCATCCTCGAGTAAAGGCAACGTCTTCTGACTCCTTGAGCTTTGCTGGGGCATCTGCCCAACCAGCATTGTAGCCCTCTCTTCGGGCTTCTCGATGTCCCATCTTAAATGCATACCTCAGATTTTTTACATTTTCTTTAAGCACAGCCACAAATCTTTCAGACTAGCGACCTCCTTCCTCAAGGCATCATTCTTGGACCGAAGAACTTTGCCCACTTGGTCGACCTCAGTCCTCTCTAAGAGCTTGGCTCTTAAAGAACTTACTTCTTCTTATAAGGAGGTATTAATCTCCTGGATATCATCCACTACACCAAAATGGGTAAATTGGCATCCTTCCAGCGCTTAGCCTTGTCAAGGTCAATGACCGTGACAACAAACATGCGTTTTGTGTCACGGTCATTGACCGTGACAAGGCCGTGAAAAGAATTATCACGGTCATTGACCGTGACGGTCAATGACCGTGACACGACCGTGACAAATGTCACAGCAAAAAAACCCATTCCCTTCTTTTTTCCCCGTCGTTTCTTCCCTCCTTTTTTCTCTCTCTCTCTACGCTGCGTTCTCTCTCTCTCACTTTCAGGTTACTCTCTCTCTCTCTCTCTCTCTCTTCCATTTATATATATATATATATGATTGTGTGTATATATATATGTGTGTGTGTGTATATGTGCATGTGGGGGGGGGGGAGGGGGGGGGGGAGGGGGGGGGGCAGGGGGGTTGTGCGTGTGTGTATGTGTGTATGTATGTGTGTGTGTGTGCGTGTGTGGTGGGTGAGGGGTGGGGAGGGGAGTTGGGAAGTGTGGGGGTGGGGCATGGGGGGTGGAACAAGGGAGGGGGTGGGGCAGGGCGGGGGGGGGGGGGGGGTGTTTATACATATATATTATTTTGTGTGTTTGGTGTGTGTGTGTTTATACATATATATTATTTTGATAATGAGTTGTTATATTTTAATTCCCATCCAACTCTCGAGTGTGTTTTACCATTGAGTCATGATGAGATAGTTGATCGATTACTTGGCATTCGTGAGGAACTAAAGACAACTATATAAAACACACACACACACATACAATAATAATATACACATTACACACACTTTAAGAAAATTAATTAATTAGCAATATTTATTTAGAAAAAATTCTATTAAATCCAACAATGCTAATAATAAGGAAATATACCACGGATGTCCTGTATTATTACAATAAATGGGCCACGACCCGAATAATTTTTTTTTCAAAATGCCATAAATTTAAATGTCCTCAAACACAATTTTTAAAATGTCATGGTAGAACTCTAACAACGATTCTAACCCTCGGAAGCCTTACTTACATCCTTGCTTCCGTCCCTACCGAAAGCACCTGGGGGTGGGGGGTTTTAACATAAAAAGTAGGGGTGAACAAAGCGCTCAGCAAGTTGGAAAATACTAAGAAATATATATTTTTATGTGTGTGTGTGTGTGTGGTAGGTGGTAGGTGGGGGGCAGGGAGTTGTGCGTGTGTGTGTGTGTGTGTGTGTGTGTGTGTGTGTGTGTGTGTGCGTGTGTGGTGGGTGGGGGTGGGGATGTTTCACTCGTGTACATATTAACAGTAACAATTCATATTTATTTGTAGTAATTGTACATATTTGCATATCTTCTTTTAATTCATTTTGATATGTACTGATAACATTTTTTTACAGCAAATGTCTCCTTCAGGTATTGAGGCGAGGATGATGATGCTGGTTATGATGATGTCATCTGGGCTCGGTGGTAGCAGAGGCGACGAGGGCTACTCGGCCCCTAGTCTTTCCAAATATGACAAATTGGGGATGCCCATCGAGAACAAGTCGGGGCTATTAGCGAGATCCCTCGAGATGGTAAAGACGATCATCGGCCTGGGGTACATTAGTTGGAAGGAGGTGCCATATGAGCTCAAGTTAGTTGTTTGGGTGGCACTACAAGTAATATATTTATATTTATATTTATATTTATATTTATATTTATATTTATATTTATATTTATATTTATATTTATATTTATATTTATATTTATATTTATATGAATATTTATATGAATATGAATATGAATATGAATATGAATATGAATATTTCAATTTAGATTTCAATTTCATTTTATATTTATATTTATTTGCAACTAACATTGTATTTGTTGGACAAGAACAATTCAACCTGGATTCAAAGCTACGCGATTCCATCTTGGAGCAGTTGAGGAAGCAACACAAGACGTGGAAGAAAAATATGCGGATCCGGTACTTTGGGAAGACACGAGAGTCCATTATCCATTGGCGTGAATCCGTCCCGCCGAAGGAGCCGATCTTATTGGCACAATGACAAAGGTTCATTGACAATGAGATCGGGGAGCGACAATTGGCATCTCGCCAATCGGGAAGGGAAAACCGGGCAAAAAAGACGGACGTGCACTACTCGGGCCGGACGTCTTACGCCGAGGTGGAGCATAGGATGATGGTAAGATTTAATTTTTCTATAACTACATAAAATATATTATTCTGCATTATTTTACTTTGCGAGGTTGATACTAATTTTACTTCATTTTATATCAGGGGACGGGGAGTGGCCCTGGGGGTAGGCCACATAGGCTCGATACTTATGTGGCTCTTCGAACGAAGAAGGGAAAGGACAAGGAGGTGTCCCCAAGCGTCGCGGCCACGATTGTAAGTAATCCGACAGTTTACTTTTTATTAATTACGTTATAATTTTTTAATTTACTTATTTTACTAATCATGTGCTTTTTGTCATTTCAGGCAAAGCTTAAGGAAGTGCATGAGTCGCATTTTGATGCCGACAAGGCATCTTTGTCCACACACGCACTCAGCCAAGTGCTTGGCTCTGACCACAAGGGGAGGACAAGGGGGTGAGCTTGTGGGTGTCCAAATCTAGGATCATCGGATTGGAGACGAACAACATCGGGTTGGCTCGAACGGTGGATTCACATGACGCGAAGTTGTCCCGTTTGGAGGTGACGGTCCAGGATATGTACTCATTCACGAAGCGTTCGTTGGGCAGAAATTGTAAGGGTAAAGGTAAGGAGAAGGCGATGCAGGAGGATGTGTGGGAGGACGAGGATGTGGACCTCGCTGCTTCATCATCGAGATGTGTGGACTTTGATGATCCACTTCTCTATTTGGCTCCCTTCAACAGACCGATGTCGACACTTGGTTGGCCGAGCATGTTTATACTGGACATATTTGATGGCCAGCGAATAAGGCGGGGGTTGAGGGACCCGAATATCGTCCAGGGTGCACTAGTTCATGGACGTGAGCTTCAAGATATCGAGTCGAGGGTGCTCGTCACACATGTGATGCCCGGGAAGGAGAACTCCCAATTGTTGTTGCGCAAACAATGCGGCACGGAGTATATTAGTGGATGTGTTAATTCGTATATCGTGTGTCCTACTCACCTCCTCACCGTTATTTATACCACAGACATTTAGTGACATTGATTTAAGTTTGAATTGAATTATTTTAAATTATTACATTTGAATTATATTTGGATTATATGGTGATGCATATTCTCTCTATTTTGAATGTATATTTGCATCATCTCTATTTTATTTGGATATATGATGTTTGAACAAGTACAACGTTGCTATAACAGGTACAAATATACTGCTGGACAGTGGCAGTGGCCATACTGCCCAGCAGATTTTATTTCAATTCTGTCTATAATTGTCACGATCCTTGACCGTGACAAGTCCTTGACAAAGAAACTTGTCACGAACTTGTCACGGTCAATGACCGTGACAATTTTTTAAATAATGTCACGGGGGCTTGTCACGGTCCTTAACTGTGATAAATATTATCGCGGTCAAGGACCGTGGCACGACCGTGACAATTCTAACGAATTTGTCACGGTCAATGACCGTGACAAAAAAAGTTGTCTCGCCCAGAATTGTCACGGTCATTGACCTTGACAAGATGAAGTTGTCAAGGTCCATGACCGTGACAATTCGGCAGATTTGGTGTAGTGATCTTTTAGCTTGGCAATCACCTTGGTCTGGTTCATGTACTACTCATTTCTTACCCTTAGGGACTTGTAAATCTTTATAAAGGCCTTATGAGCCTTAAAGTTGATATTTGGTCTAAGGATCCTCCCCAGTTGAGAGTTAGGGGGAATATATTGATTTAAATCAACGGACTACAAATAATACACGCCATACCAGAAGCACAGTATTAGCACAATACAAATCAAGAGAACACATGCATAAAGGAAGAAAAATCCATTCTCATTCATTAAGAAAGGGTGGTCAGGGCCCATACATCGAGTTCTCAAAAATAGGTTACAAACTATCAGAAAGAGGATTGAATAAGGAAAAAATGGAGAAAAAGTCCTAGTATATGGGCCATCAGCAATAGCATTTCCCTTGTCAATCACCCGTTGCTCCTTCCCAGCACCATCACCTTCATCGATCTCAACAGGAACAATCTCGGTATGACCAGGAGCTTGGTCGCCATCTTATTCATCCCCTCAAAAGGATCAAGACAGGGATAATGAAGGTTAAAGAGCTCAGAATCGGTAAGAGTTCCAGCAGCCTTCAAACCATGATCCCATCCCTTCTTAAAAGATACCTTGCACTCGTAAGCCAATTTGCGCTCAGCATCATCATAGGCTTTATAAAATCCCTCGCAGTAACTCACGTATTTTTCTTAGGGAAGTTCACCCTCCAGTTTGACAACCTCGTCGGATAAGGCCTTATTGGCCTCCGCCAGCTTGGTCTTCTCAGCAATCACCACCTTGTGAGTAGCCCCAAGTGTGTCACAGGCCTTGGTTATTTTTTCCTTCTCACGCTCCCATGCTTGGTGAGCATCAGCAAAGGCCTACTTCTCAGCCTGCGGTACATCTTTCAACTCTTTCTCTCTTCTGGAGCTACCAACTTGGATGTCCAAAAGAGTGGTAAAATCAGATAGCATCTTCACACAAAAGAAAAGAACAGTGAATCAATACAATAACAGGGAGAATAAAGAAAAACAATCAGCGAAAAAGACTTACCAAGGCCATCCCTTGCGCAGTCTTGAGGGCGAGTTGGGTTGATCCCAACCTGAAAGAGCGCTCGCGATCAGCGGCGAGCATTGCCCTCTTCAATAGGTCGGGGGCAAGAGAAGGTATCACCCACGCTATCCCTCTCAAGGCTTTAGAAAGAATGGACCGCAGATGAATTCAAGACCAACTTCCTCTTTGTCTCCACTCTCTCATCTTCTTTCCTCTTTTCCTCTTCTCTTTTCTTATCTTTCTCTCTCCTCCTCTCATCTTCCTCTTTTTTCTTTTCTTTTTCTTTCTCTTTCTCTTTCTCTTTCCCCTTATCAGATGGGGTAGAACCACTGCCCTTAGGGGAATCAATTGCAAATGTCTTCAGAGACAGGATTCGATCATATAAGACCATATGGTCTTCATCCTCACGGAGCTTCAATTTTCTCCTCTTTATCATAGGGGCCATATCTTTTTCTTCTTTGTCTTCTTTTTCTCCTACTTATACTTCTTCTCCCTCTTCCTCTTCACTTTCTTCCCCCTTTTCTTCTTCTGAGCTTTCCTCTTCAACAATGACTGGCTCAGAAGGACCAACCTCAGGAGCTCTCAAATCAGGAACCTCATCAATTGGACGAGCAATAAAGCTAGTTGTAATATTTTTGTACTCCAACAGATAAGCTGTTGACCTGGAATGCTCGTCGTCAGGTAGCCTCTCTTTAATGTTCCAAGCCTTTACAAGCTCGTCAACATTGATCTCACTAATGTCAGGCTCAAGATTCTTTGCACTAGCTACAAATTGGAGGAAGAGATGACAACTATCAAAAGACAAAAAGAAGAAGAAAATTAAGACCAAATGATATAACAATAAGATAAAAACAATAAGATAAAAAACAGCGGCCTATGCGCTCCTTTCCATAGTAAAAAATTATTGGGCTCCTTTGCCTCTCGCCCGCACGAGCAGGAAGACGTTGCCAATTTCTGGCAATAAAACTTTGGCCCTAGTAATTCTTGTGCGAGCCTGGAAGATTTAGCACTAGGACTCGATCAGCCCTCACGGCCTTTAAGTAAATAAGGCCATCACTTATTCTCGACCATACATAACAGTAACAGATTTCAGCAAGACCCAGTATTAATTCTATGAACCCCATTCACTATTTTCCATACATTAGGGGCACATTGGGCAGGAACTACGTCAAAGTATCTGAATAACTTAAGGAAAAGAGGGTTGGGGGAAAGGTCAAACCCCCTAGGTTACCATAAGGGTATGAATCCAGTCCCCACCTTCAATGTCACGAACATTTATAGGTAAGGGGCAGAGTCGATTTCTACCCAATCAGGAATATTGTTCTTCTTCCTAAATTATTCTATTGATTTATTATCAAGCTTTGCCATGAACACACAAGAACACTAGCTACAGTTGCAGAAAAATTCGAAGAAGAGGAAAACAGAGAAAGTGAGCTGAACTTACAAAAATTGGCGAACAACTGAGGAAAAAGAAGACACTGAAGAAAATGAAAGTTGCAAAGCTTAGAAAGCAAGGAAGAAGGTGCACTGAACTTAACTGGCGAAAGGAACTGTATCTCCGATTTAGAGACCGATGATAATGATCACACACGATCTCCCAAATGATTTTTGGCGGTTCAAATGCCTGGTCGGACAACAGCACACTCGTTCATTCAAATGAATTACAAGTATGCCATGGTGTTTGGCTCATGACGAGCTTACCCTCACCAACTTTACCAAATCTACAAAAATGTCATTCTAGTTGCAAGGCCACTAGTTTAGTTCAAAATTTTTGGCTCGTAACTCATAAAAGCCCAAAATTTTTAGGAGCAATTATGGGGACCTATTTATTATGGTCAATGAGAGTAGCCGAACATGCCCAAGTCGCTTAGGGGTGGTTCATGATATATCCAACATGACTATTAAGTTCCTTATGCCATTCAACCTCTACGAAAAGAGATCTATATATTGTACACCTTGACCGGGGGCAAATGGATTAAAACTTAAGATTTTGAGAGACACTTAATAAGAACAAGTCACCTCTCTGTGGATGTAGGCAAGTTGATGAACCACGTATATCGTTGGTGTGCGTGTGATTCCTTTTACTTTTCGCTCTTTGTGATTGTTTTCATAGATTCCTTTATTGTGATATTTTCTGCACTCGCACACACCTAAAAGCCTTTGCCCATTTTCGAATTGACCCCTCAAAACTAAACTATAATTGACACCCATTTTTTTAATCATAAAAAGATTCTTCTTCATCTCTAAAAACAGAAAGACCATAATATTCTCCACTGACCTCCCCCCGCAATGGGCACTGAAGGCCGAATGGAGGCTTTAGCCCCCACTCAACTTTTGAAAAAAAAAAAGTAAAAAACTTTTGTGTTAAACTGAAATCCACACCAATATCATTTAACTAGTCAAAAATTAGGTTCAATTTTGAATTAGCTTTTTTAAGGGGTTACTTCTAAATGATCCAAGCTATTATGTACCTAAACTCAAGTAACCATTCTATAATTATTGAGGAAACTAGTCAGCCAGACCTTGCAAATGGTTGTTACTACTCATTCCATTCTCCTTTTTAGGCTTTGAGCTTGATAATTGCTATTTTCACATTTTCATCATTCTGGTCAAAGATAGATCACTAATCTCTCTCACTCACAATCCAAAAGTAATTTCATTACAGCATTTCATTCCAAAACAACCCTTTATTGGAACTCATGCAAGCCGATCCGTAGACAGAAGTGTTTGAAGTAGAAGGGCGGGGAGGGATCATCACAAATAACATACCCTTCTAATAAGGGAAGTTCTTTGATCTTCAACAACTTTTTATATTGTCTCCCTGATTATTGTTCAAGTCCTGCCCATGTGTCTTCTAAGAAAACTCATTATTATGGTGTCAGGCCCCACCATAGATTTCCTTCCCCCTCCAGCTAGGGGACGGATGATTTTCTTCCTACAGCCCCGGGTCCACCTAATCAAATAGGCCGAGTTTCAATCATCATTTTTGTTCCGGTATTATAGCATGCTTACATTTAGTTTCAATTATTTATGTAGCTGTTACAAAATTCATCACGTTAACTGCGTTTGGTTTATTCGTTTGGATTTTATTAGAAATGTAATTTCTTTATTCATCGTATATAATATGAAAAGATTATACTTAAAAGTATCAATAACATCTTCCCTGAGCATTAAAGTAACAAGTTATGTTTATATTAAACAATAAGTCCCTGTTTTTTTATATTTATACTCCATTAACATAGAACAACAAAGGAGTATCCATAAAGGGCCGATTAACAAATTTCAAGTTTTGAAACCCCTTTTTATGTTTCACACCAAATATCATCATTTAGTTTCCAATTTGCAACAAATGATCATTTAAATAATTTTTACAATTAAAAAATTGAATATATATGTAATGTATTCACGATCCTCGGCCACATAAAAGCTGGACCTTGACAGCGAATGAATGTGACAAATGACAATGCAAACTTGAATTGTAAAGAAATAAAAAGTTTAGGTGTAGAGTACCAACAACACCGTTTCTGTTTGACCGCATTTATGTTGATGTTTTATTGTCGGCCAACAGTGCTTTGACAAATCAATGCCTAAAATTCCAATCCCAGCAGGATTTTTTATAACTGCGGACGACATCTTTTTGACTTCCTCAACTAAACTAAGGCACCTTTAACAACTATTGTCAGGAATGAAGTGGTCTATAGAGATGGGTAAATTGATATTCACTTGAGTGTGAACGGTAAATAAATTGCTGTTCATGCACAGTAGTATAGATCTTTTGGTCTCGTGATATATGACTGTTATTGTTGTTACAGTAATAAACAATTAAATGCAAAATTAAAATTAGGAACGAAATTATTCAATTTTTGGAGCAAATAAATCTGGCGCAGAAAAATATAAGAAATCTCGAACTGGACAGTCAAGAACACGGCTGAGTCGCGGACAATGTCGCTCTCTTTAAGATGTTTCGCGGCTCTGCCCAAAGTGTGCTGACAGTCTCGAAGCCGCGCCACCCCAAGGATAAAACAGCCTCCAAAATTAAATTACGGATTGATAAAGCACAAGAATCAATCCGGTCTGTATACACCCATTCTGTATAATTGCTCGATTCTAATAATAATTAATCTGTACAACAAACGAGATTAATTATTCTGGGAGAAGAGAAAAAAAATTATTCTGGGAGAAGGAAATTGTTTTCAGAACTGTAGAAGAAATTCTGTGTTAAAAACTGTATTGAAAATAGGGGTGGCCGTGCGCCGGGCCTGGGCAGGCCCGGTCGGGCTCGGGCCGGGCTTGAAAAATTAAGTGTTATCCCAAGCCCGCTCGGGCCTAGATCGGGCCTTATTATGTAATCCCAAGCCCGCCCAGATTTGAAAGCTCTTTACCCAGCCCGCCCGATCGGGCCCTATTATGTTAATTAAAAGATTTTTTTTTAAAATTAAAATACCTATTTTTTATTTAAAGACCAATTTTTTTAATTAAAAATCTGTTTTAAACTCCATATATTACAAAATCCATATATAAAGTTTCTCACTTTACATGAAAAGACTTGGTATACGTTTTTATATTTATAGAAGCCCCCCCCCCCCCCCCCCACACACATATATATATATATATATATATATATATATATATATTTCAGGCCTCGGGCCGGGCCGGGCCTCATCGGGCTTAAGAACTCATGCCCAAGCCCGCCCAAAAAAAAATCGGGCCTATGTACCTTACCCAAGCCCTATTTTTTTATTGGGCGGGGTTGGCGGGCCTCGAGCCTATGGCCACCCCTAATTGAAAACGGAGGTCTCAACCTCTTTTTATGCAAAAAGAAATTACCGTTAGTGAGCTAAAACGTGGAGAGAAAACTGGAAACGTGGGTGGATTAATTCAATCAGTTAAAGGCCCACGTTTTTTTGGAATTAATTACCGTTAAAAATTAATTTTTAAAACCCAAAAAACAGTTATGTATTTGTCCAAAAAATTAATTCTTAATGAGCCCAAGCCCCGGAGACGGGCGGGCCGGCCGGACGGCGGCGGCGGCGCCTCGCGCGCGTGTTTGACTTGGCCCATTGGGTCTGCCCCACATACCCACAAAACATTGAATGCCCAAAGGGCTGAACCTTTGTTCCCAAAAAATTATAAATATACCCAACACATTTTATCTCTCCCACCGATGTGGGACACTGCCGAAAGGCTTTTCAAAGTTTTTGCACCTCTTATAACAGTTGCCAAAGACAGCTGTTTCCAACAATCCCCCACTTGCAAAACTTGAAAACATTTTATCAAGCAATAATTCATAGAATTGTGCATAAGCAAAGGTGTCTTTCGACTTGAACTTTTACGTAGTAAAGATGATTCAGAATATACTAGAGTAACCGTGGTTTTGAACTCTATCTCTGACAACATCCCACACACAACCCTACTTGGGTGTAAGTCTAATAGCTAGCACGTTACGACCATGTGCTTCTATCCCAGTATAGTGAACGCTCTAGGAATTTGCCCAAAATATCCATAGGAAGCGGCCACACTTCCACATTCACATAGGTGAGTCTATCAAGAATACTCCTGTAGCTAAGTGCCCCACTCAAAATAAAGCTATAAATCTCATTAAGAGTTATCATAACTCATCCTTAACTCGCTTCAGGATATCATGCTCCTTAGGGATGGACTCGGAGTAAAACCCCGTTCTATTTTAATTAATAATCGCATGATTCAACCCATATCACTTATGACTTGTTATTACCATTTGAACATATTTCTTGGGATCTCCAGTCTATATGTTGGGTTACCATCACAAATGACTCATTTATCCAAGGGCTTTAGTCCCATCCCTTTCGTGGTGTTCCACACCTTCTCCCTAGCTAGTCCTTTCGTCAAAGGATCAGCTAAGTTCTGTTCAGACCGTATATGATTCACCCTCACAGCACCCGTAGAGATAAATTCTCTAACAGTACTATGCTTACGACGTATTTGTCGTTTCTTACCATTATAATAACGGTTCTCAACTTTTGCAATAGCCGCGGTACTATCACAATGAATCAAAACGGCTGGAATCGGTCTTTCCCATAATGGGATATCTGACAGGAGGTTTCTTAACCAACCTGCCTCTTCACTAGCATTAGCTAGCGCTATCATCTCAGACTCCATAGTGGATTGAGCCAAAATAGTTTGTTTCTTAGATTTCCAAGAAACTGCACCACCAGCGATGCTAAATATATATCCACTAGTAGCCTTAGAATCATCAGATAGGGTGTTCCAATCTGCATCACTAAATCCTTCAAGGACAGCGGGATGCTTATTATAGTGTAATCCGAGGTTCATCGTCCTTTTAAGGTACCGCATGACCTTCTCAATAGCATGCCAATGCTCCATACTAGGTCTACTAGTAAATCTACATAGTACTCCCACAGCATAAGCTATGTCAGGTCTAGTGCAATCTGTAGCATAACGTAAGCTACCAATAATGCTTGCATAAGCATTTTGGTTTACACTGTCGCCAGTGTTCTTAAATAACTTTACACTAGGGTCAAATGGAATACTAGCAGGTTTACAGTCAAACTAATTATATTTCTTTAGAACTTTCTCAATGTAATGAGATTGATCCAAAGAAAGTCCATTTTCTGACCTAGTAATATTAATTCCCAATATTACACTAGCTTCACCCAAATCCTTCATATCAAAATTAGCACATAATAATGATTTAACATTTTCTACGGCATGAATATTAGAACCAAATATAAGCAAGTCATCAACATAAAGACATATAATAGTGCAAATGTTCTCAACATATTTATAATAAATGCATTTGTCACTTTCATTTATTTTAAACCCATTAGAGATGACTAAGCTATCAAATTTAGCATGCCATTGTTTAGGTGCCTGTTTGAGTCCATAAAGAGATTTATCTAATTTACATACTTTATTTTCTTGACCGTGTACAATAAAACCTTCAGGTTGATCCATATAAATCTCTTCTTCTAATTTTCCATTTAAAAATGCAGTTTTAACATCCATTTGGTGTACAATTAAATCATTTAAGGCAGCTATAGCAAATAGTACACGTATAGACGTTATTCTAGTCACGGGTGAAAATGTATCAAAAAAGTCTACATTTTCTCTTTGTCTAAAACCTTTAGCAACAAGACGTGCCTTATATTTTTCAACAGTGCCATTAGGTTTTAATTTCTTTTTAAGAATCCATTTACACCCAATTGTTTTACATCCAGGAGGAAGGTCCACTAAATGCCAAGTTTTATTTGTTTTCAAAGAATCCATTTCATCATTAATAGCCTCTTGCCATAAATCGGCATCTAAAGAAGATAAGGCTTCTTGAATAGTGTTAGGATCCTCCTCTAAAGTGTAAGCATAAAAGTCGGGACCAAAATCTTTTTCTACACGAGCCCTTTTACTTTTTCGAATTTCTAAAATGGATTCATTATTTTCTTTATTTTTATTTAAAGAAATATTAGTGGATGACTCCCCCGCACTATTCCTCAATTTAAAAGGAAATTTATCTTCATAAAAATCGGCGTCATTTGATTCAATAATTACTTGATTTTTCAAGTCATAAAATCGGTATGCTTTGCTATTAATAGCATAGCCTATAAAAACGCACTCATATGCTCTACTCGCCAATTTAGACCTTTTAGGGTCGGGTATACGTACATAGGCTAAGCACCCCCACGTTCTAAAGTATGACACGTTGGGCTTAATATTTTTCCAAATTTCATAAGGAGATATTTTCATTTTAGTCTTAGGAATTCTATTAAGCACGTGACACACAGTCAAAATAATTTCACCCCACCAAAATGAGGCAACCCCTGAATTTAATAAAATAGCTACAATTAATTCAGTTAATGTCCTATTTTTTCTTTCGGCTTTACCGTTCATTTCGGGCGAATAAGGGGCAGTTTTTTCGTGAATAATACCGTGGGTTTTATAAAATTCAATAAATGGTCCGGAATCATATTCGGTGCCTCTATCACTACGTAACCTTTTTATTTTCCGATTAAATTGATTTTCAATTTCATTAAGGAAAATTTTAAACATGTCAAACGCTTCACTTTTATTTTTCATTAAATACACAAATGAATAATCGGAACAATCATCAACAAAAGTTATAAAATAACGTTTGCCATTTCTAGTTGTGACACCATCCAATTCACAAATATCCGAATGAATTAAATCAAGTGGTTCAGATTCTCTAAAAACAGATTTATGTGGTGTCTTAGTGATTTTTGCTTGACTACACCATTTACATTTTTCAAAATCATTTAATGATAATTCGGGAATTAATCCTAAAGTGCTCATATTTTTAACAAGTCGTTTATTAACATGACAAAGCCTAGCATGCCAAATATTAAATGAACAAGCAATATAAGCAGAAGGAGAAATTTTATTCATTGCTTCAACATTCAATTTAAACATCCCATCAGTGGCATAACCCTTGCCTACAAAAATTCCATTTTTGATCAAAGTAAATAAATCAACACCAATAGTTTGAGAAAAGCCAACTTTGTTGAGAAGATAACCTGAAACCAAACTTTTCCTTATCTCGGGAGTGTGAAGAACATCTTTGAGGATAACAGTCTTTCCCGAAGTGAACTTCAATTTCACATTTTCAGTACCAGCAACCTCAGTGGAGTGAGAATCACCCAACAACACCTTCTTATCTGCAGTCTCAGAATAAGTCTTAAACAGACTACGGTCATAACAGATATGGCGGGAAGCGCCAGTATCCAACCACCACCCTTCGGCACCGCTAACCATGTTGATTTCTGAAATCATAGCACATAGGTCCTCTTCGGTCAAATTCGCTTGTGCTTGTGGCACATTGCGACATTTGTGAACCATATGGCCAGGCTTGCCACACTTGAAACAGAGAAACTGTCCCGAGTTGCTAGACTGTCCATTTCCAAGGTTCTTATACTTATTCTGCGTCTGAGTCTGATTTTTAAAATTCTGGTTGTGGCTCTTTTTCTGTTTTTTTCATATTTTTTCCGTTTGCTTTTAAAACAACTGGAGTGTGGTTCTTTTTCTGATTTTTGTTGTTAGACACAACAAGAATTTCATCTTTATAGTCCTGCTTTCGGGATTCCTCCTCAATTCTCAATTTAGTAATTAATGACTCTAGTGAAAATTCTTTAGACTTATGCCTCAAAATATTTTTAAACTCTTCGAACAGTGGAGGCAATTTATCAATAATTACAGCCACCTGAAATTGCTCATCTAAAGCCATGCCCTCGAAAATAATTTCATGGGCAATCATTTGCAAATCATGGGTTTGAGCAACAACAGATTTGTCATCCGTCATTTGAAATTTCAAATAACGGCTGACGGCATATTTTTTAGCACCCGCCTCCTCCGTGTCATATTTTTTAAAAAGTGCGTCCCAAACATCTTTCGCAGTTTTATAATTGGCATAATAGTCATAAAGTTCGTCACTTAGAGCATTCAGAATATAGTTCTTGCACAAAAAATTATTTTCCTCCCAAGTTCTAATTGTTTTGCTTTCCTCAACAGTAGGTGGATTATTTACTACGGGTTTGTCAAATTGAACACATGATGCGACTTTTTTCGTAGTTAAATAAAATAGCAATTTTTTGCTCCAACGTTTAAAATGAGTGCCTTCATATTTGAAAGGCTTATTTAGGTTACTTGAGTTAATTTCGTCCATGGCAGAATATAGAACACCTTAAAATTGTTGTTGCAGTAATAAACAATTAAATGCATAATTAAAATTAGGAACGAAATTACCCAATTTTTGGAGCAAATAAATGTGGGGCAGAAAAATATAAGAAATCCCGAACTGGACAGTCAAGAACACGGCTGAGTCGCGGACAATGTCGCTCTCTTTAAGGTGTTTCGCGGCTCTGCCCAAAGTGTGCTGACAGTCTCGAAGCCCCGCCACCACCAGGATAAAACAGCCTCCAAAATTAAATTACGGATTGATAAAGCACAAGAATCAATCCGGTCTGTATACACCCATTTTGTATAATTGCTCGACTCTAATAATAATTAATCTGTACAACGAACGAGATTAATTATTCTGGGAGAAGAGAAAAAAAATTATTCTGGGAGAAGGAAATTGTTTTGAGAACTGTAGAAGAAATTTTGTGTTGAAAACTGTATTGAAAACGGAGGTCTCAACCTCTTTTTATGCAAAAAGAAATTACCGTTAGTGGGCTAAAACGTGGAGAGAAAACTAGAAACGTGGGTGGATTAATTCAATCAGTTAAAGGCCCACATTTTTTCGGAATTAATTACCGTTAAAAATTAATTTTTAAAACCCAAAAAACAGTTATGTATTTGTCCAAAAAATTAATTCTTAATGCGCCCAAGCCCAAGACCCGAACACGGGCACGGCCTGACGGACAACGGCGCGCGTGTGACTTGGCCCATTGGGTCTGCCCCACATACCCACAAAACATTGAATGCCCAAAGGGCTGAACCTTTGTTCCCAAAAAATTGTAAATATACCCAACACATTTTATCTCTCCCACCGATGTGGGACACTGCCTAAAGGCTTTTCAAAGTTTTTGCACCTCTTATAACAGCTGCCAAAGACAGCTGTTTCCAACGGTTATTGAAACAGTCTTGGAAGTGGATTGAATTTGGTTCACAGTTCGATTTTTGACACTGTTAAAATAATGCTTGGCCAGCGAAAATCATGAACCGCGAATGAGAATTAGTCGAAGTGCACGTAAGTTACATAGTATCTTCATATATAAAAAAAGTCTTTATACTCGAGCAGCAGAAATTTTGGATAAAAGGGGTATAAGAATACATGTTTTAAATTAAAAAGGGTATATTATTACATTATTAAAACTTAACCACATTTTTGTCACAAATATTACATCTTTTATTTTACTATTACTTATGTAAAGACATTGTTCAAGTTGATATTGAACATTGGCGTGTTTTCTTCAAAGCAACTAACACTTTCTCGTAGACAATAAACCCAGAAAGTCAGAAGATGGCATGTATGGTCACAATTCACTGGGTTGCCCATCAATCACTTTTTTTCCTTTATAACATTTGAGTCCTAGGTGAGCATGGCTTTGATTCTCATCATCACATTGACCATTTGCTTCTCACTCTGCCTCCTCCATCCATACAATCTGAACATGAACACTGCTATTGTGCAGTTGTTGACCTAACTAAGGAGCGCAGGAGAAATACTAACATGGATGGACGGCATCACATATTTGTGTGGAACACGTATTGCCTACGTATAGTATCATTATTTTTATTAAGTACGGACACATAATACCCTTCACACGTGAATGTTATTTATCCAAGTCTAGAGTGATAAGTCTACGCCAAAGTTGAATTCATTTTTATACCCGACTTAAAATAATAATCAATCTTAAAAAATGTACTCTAACTTGCTAATTTCACACTATTGGTTATTTTAAATAGGTATTTTTACAGTTTAGTTCCTGATAAACAATTTTCGGACTCTAAAATCAAGACAACAATTTTTTAAATATCTGCATTCCTTAAACACCCGTTTACTAAATATTCTCTTATTTTAAAGGTCCGTGTTAACGCCCCATCTCCCCCCCCCCCCCCCCCCCCCAACACACACACGGATACACCCACCCTGCCGGCGACGGAGCTCCAGGAGGGGGGGTGTAAAGTTTAAGAGAGAGAAATTGATAAATCAATTTGTGTATGTCCTTAAATGTCTAAAAATTATTTGGGTGTGAATTAATGTCTAAAAATTTTTAGTCGAGGACTAAACTGTAAAAAAAAACTTTTAATAATTGTGAGCCGTATGACTTATATTTTACATGAACTCCCATCTCTACCAAACTATCATCAAATATTCAATTGAACAACGAAGGTAAAGAATGCATAAGCTCATTCAAGGATGACAATTTACTGGCACATGAGACGTATTGATGGTTCTTAACAGCTTCAAATAATGACCCGGTGAACAGTAGCACAATAAACAATACCGGGATAAATAGTACCGTAAAGATCAGTACCGCAAAGATGAGGGAGAAGGTGGTGCAGTGTGGTGGTTGCGTTGCGACAGAGGGAGGAGTTGTGGTCGGGAATGGATGAGAAGAGGCTTCTTGGGAGAGAGAGGATCGTGAATTAGGTTGATACCATGAAAGAATTGGTTAGTTGAATTTTCTTAGCTCTTCCAATGTGTATAAAGGGAACATACTAGCATGATTTATGCCTACAATTAAACCTAAGATAGTAAAATATTTACACCAATGATTTCCATAAAATATAACATGTTTTATGGAGCTTTAACATGTCCCGTGTTAATTGCATGTCTAAAACATTATCCTTACAATTTTTAAGCTATTTAGAAAACATTGTCCGGCTATTCAATTGATTAATTAGTCCATCACATAGATACTATTTGTAGATCACTATACCTAACAAGCCAGTCCAAACATCCCTTCACACTCAAATCTCCTCCTTGGAAAAACAGCAAAGAAAATGCATTAAACATTAGGGTATGGTTAAATGCACTCCAAGTTAGTATAACATTCCAAAAAGTATCATCAAAAGTTACACTGTCACAAAAGATCATTATAATATTAAAAAAAAATTGTGCCTAGTACACGGCGCTCCCGCTTAACTGCAGGGTTTGGGAAATGCAAATGTCGACTGGCTTTACTCCCATATATAGAGGGGCTGCTCCCATGTCTCGAACCCGAGACCAACTGTAGCTTGAACGAGGGCACTTGTCATCGCACCAAGGCACGACTTCTAAAAAGATCATTATAATATGTCCCTATAAATAATTTTGGAGCACTAGAATACTCAATTGAAGTGCATTTAACCATACCATAACCATTATACCTTGAAAAAACAACTAGAATAATATTATTCTTAACCAATAAAAAAAGCGTACAAAGTTAATATACAAATGGAATAGATCAAATAAGAATAGAAGACAGATTTAACGAGATTCAGCAATAGTTTTTGCATTGAGAAAATATTATTTCATTTATAATCAACTAAAATGGTCACAATGAGGGTGCTCAATTTATAAGCCTACATTCAACCTTTGAGGATAGCGATTACTACATACATTACTATCTTTTTACATGTAAATCTTTGATAACTAACCACAGGATAGGATTAAATCTCTAACAACACATAATAAATGTAGCTCTCATCTTAAATATTTTCTTTTTCCTTCCTCCACATCTTAAAATTTGTATGTTTAGTACTCAATCAACAATACAAGGCAAAATTTAAGAGAAGCGCAGTCAACTAATTCAAGGTCCACTTACAATAGCTTTCTTTGTCCCACCAAAAATATAAAACATGACATGGTCAGTCAACTACTATCTACTACATTGAAAAATGCTAATGTAGTGTAGGAGGGCATGTGGGGTTGGCTTAATCCAATGGACAGTTTCTCTCTCTGTGCATGTGACTAAATTTTAATCTGCAAGGGTTTCAAGCTATTCGGCTTTACACCCCATATATACATACGCCGAACAAGATGGCTCTGCTGATACTGAATTCTCAGCCAACTTAAAAATACACATCGACAAAAGTGTGCTTAAAAACATCACCCACTACCGCGTTTGAAATGCTCTCGGATGAATCTCTGGGCATAAGATGGATATTTTTGTCGAATGTATGCTCGAAGACATTTCTGGTAAGAGAAGTCTATCCATCCACCATCAGTTCTCACCACAAAGAGGCATCTTGAGTGCCTAAATTGTGGATGTCGATCAACCTTCACACAGAAAAACAAGAGATCCAGTTAATCAACTGATAGTATAACATGTTCTGATCAAACTTCCTTGAGAGCTTTATTTAGAGCATCTCCAATGTGAGGAGATCGTTAACAAAAGTACAGCATAATAATAAACTATCCTTTGAGGGGCAATGCAATGTGAGGACAAAATTTAAAGCCCAGAAGGCAATGTGTTTACAGTCCAGCAAAAACAAATTTTAAATATAGTATTTTTTTTTTCCATCAATACAGAAGGAAACCTGTTTTACTTCTGAACCATTAAATAAAACATATTTCCATGAACATTTTTGCTTTTTTACTTTTATAAAAACAAACATGGCAATTGGTTTTACATCCATGTATAATATTAAAATTAAAAACTGGTTTTACGTCCAGGCCCTTTGAAACGGATACTAATTCGCCGTCTTAGGCAATTTCTCAGTCATTGTCTAACCATTATCCACCCCTTATTTTTGTTATATTTAAGCCTCTCGTATACCTCAGCTGCTTATAATTTGGTTTTAACGTACACTTGCAAGGGGGTGCAGCTTGTTTAAGCTGCAGATTCTCTTACAAACCACTAGCATGATAAACTATAGGGCAAACAGGTAGTAAGTAATCTTGTCTGTCAATCCATTCAAATGGTTTAATCTGCTAATCTAATGCCAACAACGCACTAAGTTTCTTTATACAAAGGCTCGTCTGAAGTAAACCAGCAAAAGCCTCAGAAGAAGAATCCCTGTGCATTTTGTCCTCACCCTCATTTATAGTGTAGGAGGGTACTGAGTGTTAAAGGATGGGTAAAAGAGATTGTCCCTTGAGGAATGAGACGTAATCCGTTTTGGAGAGGTAAGTGAAGCTCACAATAGAGAAGTTGATCCTTTAACACAAACCAAACACGACACAGTAACGATCTCAACAGGTTTGAGTGATCCAAATACGGATTGAAATGACACGAACACGTTATACACGACCAATTCACAACCGCAGCACACGAATCGCATAAACACTAATATACAACCACCGAGAAAGGCCAAATTAGTAAGAAAGGCACAATCCATTCTCGTTTGAAGAGTGCGCTTTTGTTCAAATACAACAATTATTTAATTAAACACCGTTTTTCAATTAAATCCTAAAATATGCATTTAAATGATTTATCAATTAAAATAAATATAGCATGTGACACAACATATCAGGAAAAATCCCCGCAGGGCAAAACCATATTATTTTCACTATAATTTGTAAAGAACGGTTTACACGGATTATACTGAAAATAAGTGTGACATACGAAAATACCCGTAGGTGTCGGTTCCGATGTCGTCGGCTGGAATCTCCCGCAAGAATTCCAGATGGGCAGCAATGAAGAAGATATCGGCTTCTCCACAAAATACTCCAATTGAGTGTATAAGACCTCTTGAAGGTTTAGAAATGTACACTTGATGAATGGGAATTAAGTGTGCATTTAAAGAGGCATAAAGTCTTAAAATAATGAAGACAAATGCCTTAAAATGATGAAGACAAGACCCTTAAAATGAAGAAGACAAAGGCCTTAAAATGATGAAAACAAGACCCTTAAAATGATGAGGACAAGACCCTTAAAATGATGAAGACAAAGGCCTTAAAATGAGGAAGACAAAAAAAAATAATGAAGACTAAAAAGAGATTTGCGTCACTTCATTATTATTTTTCTTCTCCATTTTCAAAAGGCCATAACTTCTTCACCGTAGCTCGGATTGAGGTGCCGTTTCTTCCAGTATCTTCGTGGCGTCGAGCTCTTCAACTTTTCAGTTGACCAGTCCTCCGGATGGTGACTGTAAAAATTACCAAAATGCCCTTGAACTTTCATATCGAGCCTTCTTTCACTGTTTTGACTTCTCTTGCGTACCACTTGCATAAAGTGCCTAAAATCGTGGAACGTGAAGTCATTGAGGCCGATGTGGGATACATGATGGAGATGTTGAATGCTTGATTCCCAGAATTCGGATTGAGGCCGTCGTATGAGATCGTGTAGAGGCGTGCCGAATGTAGCGGTATTAGACATACAAACTGTGATCTAGGAAAATAGAAAATTCCTAGATACTACCCGGACATTTATAAAATTATGTCCTTACAAATCTCCCCCTATGCCTATGCCGGTACATACATAAAAATCCGAATTATGCAATCTCCCAAAACAAATGACATATGATAATATCTCCATTAAACCCTCAAACTGAGAATACTAAATGACATGTCTTCAATCAAACATTTTCAAATCTTAACACTTTAGAAACTCTCAAAGTTTTTCTCATCAGGGTGTGCAATCCAATAAATATCAACTTTGTACCTACACACATGAGATAAAGCAAATACCCGTGACACGCAACAGTTTGTAATATAATGATATGCAAAAATCAAAGATCAATTGAGTTTAAGCAAATCATAGATAAATTAACAAGATTTTCTCCCCCAAAATTCATTCTCCCCCTTTTTATGATGTCCCCAAATAGACAGATATGAGAAGCATAAACTTGGAAAATGTCACCAAAAAAATGTTCTATTTTTTGAATTGTTTCAAATTTTTACTCAAAATATACAACAAAGAATCTTCTATTTTTTTGAATTTTTCATTTTTTTTTTAAAAAAAATATACAACAAAGAATAAAAGAATCTTTTATTTTTGATTTTTTTTTTTTACCCAAAATATATAACAAAGAATCACACCATGAAAGAACACAAAAATAACCAAGTCGATGATAGCGTAAATGTAGGGGTGTGAACACATTCGATAGGTAAATAAACTCAATCAATCATATGTGCACAATGCATACGTGTACTCCTAACGAATGAACATCAAAAGTATCCATAGGACATTTTTTTGGTGACATTTTCCAAGTTTATGCTTCTCATATCTGTCTATTTGGGGACATCATAAAAAGGGAGAGAATGAATTTTGGGGGAAAAAATCTTGTTAATTTATCTATGATTTGCTTAAACTCAATTGATCTTTGATTTTTGCATATCATTATATTTCAAACTGTTACGTGTCACGGGTATTTGCTTTATCTCATGTGTGTAGGTACAAAGTTGATATCTATTGGATTGCACACCCTGATGAGAAAAGCTTTGGGAGTTTCTAAAGTGTTAAGATTTGAAGATGTTTGATTGAAGACATGTCATTTAGTATTCTCAGTTTGAGGGTTTAATGGGGATATTATCATATGTCATTTGTTTTGGGAGATTGCATAATTCGGATTTTTATGTATGTACCGGCATAGACATAGGGGGAGATTTGTAAGGACATAATTTTATAAATGTCCGGGTAGTATCTAGGAATTTTCTATTTTCCTAGATCACAGTTTGTATGTCTAATAACGCTACATTCGGCACGTCTCTACACGATCTCATACGACGGCCTCAATCCGAATTTCGCGAATCAAGCATTTAACATCTCCATCATGTGTCCCACATCAGCCTCAATGACTTCATGTTCCACGATTTTAGGCACTTTATGCAAGTGGTACGCAAGAGAAGTCAAAACAGTGAAAGAAGGCTCGATATGAAAGTTCAAGGGCATTTTGGTAATTTTTACAGTCACCATCCGGAGGACTGGTCAACTGAAAAGTTGAAGAGCTCGACGCCACGAAGATACTGGAAGAAACGGCACCTCAATCCGAGCTACGGTGAAGAAGTTATGGCCTTTTGAAAATGGAGAAGAAAAATAATAATGAAGTGACGCAAATCTCTTTTTAGTCTTCATTATTTTTTTTTGTCTTCCTCATTTTAAGGCCTTTGTCTTCATCATTTTAAGGGTCTTGTCCTCATCATTTTAAGGCATTTGTCTTCATTATTTTAAGACTTTATGCCTCTTTAAATGCACACTTAATTCCCATTCATCAAGTGCACATTTCTAAACCTTCAAGAGGTCTTATACACTCAATTGGAGTATTTTGTGGAGAAGCCGGTATCTTCTTCATTGCTGCCCATCTGGAATTCTTGCGGGAGATTCCAGCCGACGACATCGGAACCGACATCTACGGGTATTTTCGTATGTCACACTTATTTTCAGTATAATCCGTGTAAACCGTTCTTTACAAATTATAGTGAAAATAATATGGTTTTGCCCTGCGGGGATTTTTCCAGATATGTTGTGTCACATGCTATATTTATTTTAATTGATAAATCATCTAGATGCATATTTTAGGATTTACTTGAAAAACGGTGTTTAATTAAATAATTGTTGTATTTGAACAAAAGCGCACTCTTCAAATTCTAAGGACATAATTTTATAAATGTCCGGGTAGTATCTAGGAATTTTCTAATTTCCTAGATCACAGTTTGTATGTCTAATACCGCTACATTCGGCACGTCTCTACACGATCTCATACGACGGCCTCAATTCGAATTTCGGGAATCAAGCATTCAACATCACATCGGCCTCAATGACTTCACGTTCCACGATTTTAGGCACTTTATGCCAGTGGTACGCAAGAGAAGTCAAAGCAGTGAAAGAAGGCTCGATATGAAAGTTCAAGGGCATTTTGGTAATTTTTACAGTCACCATCCAAAGGACTGGTCAACTGGAAAGTTGAAGAGCTCGACGCTACGAAGATACTGGAAGAAACAACACCTCAATCCGAGCTACGGTGAAGAAGTTATGGCCTTTTGAAAATGGAGAAGAAAAATAATAATGAAGTGACGCAAACCTCTTTTTAGTCTTCATTATTTTTTTTGCTTCCTCATTTTAAGGCCTTTGTCTTCATCATTTTAAGGGTCTTGTCTTCATCATTTTAAGGCTTTGTCTTCATCATTTTAAGGGTCTTGTCTTCATCATTTTAAGGCATTTGTCTTCATTATTTTAAGACTTTATGCCTCTTTAAATGCACACTTAATTCTCATTCATCAAGTGCACATTTCTAAACCTTCAAGAGGTCTTATACACTCCATTGGAGTATTTTTTGGAGAAGCCGGTATCTTCTTCATTGCTACCCATCTGGAATTCTTGCAGGAGATTCCAGCCGACGACATCGGAACCGACACCTACGGGTATTTTCGTATGTCACACTTATTTTCAGTATAATCCGTGTAAACCGTTCTTTACGAATTATAGTGAAAATAATATGGTTTTGCCCTGCGGGGATTTTTCCTGATATGTTGTGTCACATGCTATATTTATTTTAATTGATAACTCATCTAGATGCATGTTTTAGGATTTAATTGGAAAACGGTGTTTAATTAAATAATTGTTGTATTTGAACAAAAGCGCACTCTTTAAATTGGTATCAGAGCCAATTACACAATTATACGGTGTAATTTTTCGCAAAATTTTTCTAAGAAATCAATTTTCTGAAAAATTGATTTTTTGAAAAAGGGCGTGTTCAATAGAGAAATTATATAATAAAATGCCAGTTTTTTACGGGACTAACTATGCTTACTGGAAAGCCCGCATGAAATCTACCTTAAAAGCCATTGATGAACGTGTTTGGATTTTAGTAGAAAAATGGTGGACACCTCCCTCCGTCACTGCTAATAACGTGACTAATTTAAAATCTGTGACTGATTGGACTAAAGAAGATTTTAAATGGTCATCTTTTAATTCTAAGGGTTTAAGTGTTATTTCCGGAGCCGTCACTCCTGACGAGTTCCGACGAATTATGACGTGCTCCACGTCAAAAGAGGCATGGGATGTTTTGCAACTCACTCATGAAGGAACTAATGCTGTAAAAGAATCTAAACTGCAAAATTTAACAACTCAATTCGAAACTATCACCATGCTTGAGACTGAATGTTTTGATGAATTTTATGCTAGGTTATCTGATATTGTTAACACTAGTTTTAATCTTGGTGAACACATTCCTAATGCTAGAGTTGTTAAAAAGATTCTAAGATCACTTCCTAAGCGTTTTATCCCTAAAGTCACTGTGCTAAATTCTATAGGAAATCTAAACACGCTTAAATTGGAGGAACTTGTAAGAGACTTACAAACTTATGAAATTGATATGTTTCCTAAAACCTTCAAACCGAAAGATAGGGGTATTGCACTTAATGCTCAAGCTAGAAAAAGTGAAGGTTCGGCAAGAAAGAGAGTTGAATCATCTAGAAAAAGAGAAATAGAAACGTCAGATTCTGAGTGTGATTTTGTTTTAGATGATTTGGCTCTATTTGCAAAAAATTTCAAGAAAATTCTCAAATTCAAGAAAAATGAAAATTTCAAAGATAAAAAGATTTTTTAGAAAAATAAGAAAAATGAAAAAGGTTTTAAATACCCTCCTAAAGATGGTGAGAGATGCTATGAGTGCGACGGAAAGGGACATAGAGCTTTTGAGTGTGCCACTAGACTGAATAGACTTGCAAAAGAAACAAATAAAGTTGTCCTAAATGCTACCCTTAGTGACGACAGTGAGGTCAAGTCGGTGGACTCTGGAGACGAGTCACCGCATGAATGTAACTTTGCCGCATTCATGGCTAGTCATACGTCTAGTGCTCCTCACGACGATGAGGATGCTACTTCACAGGGACTCCTCGACAGTGAGAACGATGTGAGTGAGGGGGAGGATGATGCAAGTGAGAGCGAGTGTAATCTTCAACGCGCCTACGCTGAATTATATAATGAATCATTTAAAACCAAAAAGCATAACAAAGAGCTAGTTCTTAGGATCACCGCTCTAAAAGAAGATTTAGAAGAAGCGAGAGAGAAAGAATCCTCCACCTGCACTACCTTGAGAGAAAAAGAGTCCGCCTTTATTGAGAAAGAGAGTTTGTTTAGAGAGAGAGAGAATGGTTTTAAGAAAGAGATAAGGGACTTGACTAATCAAGTGGCTAGTCTTACGAGTGAGCTCCATTCCTCCATGGAAACTCGGAAGAAACTTGAAGCCCTTGTTACCCAGCTTACTCATGATCTTGAGAGAGCTCGGGAAGTCAAGGTACAAATCGAGAACAAATCTGGAAAGATGGGAAAGATGTTCCTCGACCCTGCTTTAGGTTTTGGTGATAGGCAAGGAATAGGTTATGATGGTGCCACCACATACCAAATTGCACCTGGACCGATTCCTGAGTTTACTACGACTCCAGATGGCCATCGTCAAAAACCACGTAGGAGAGTTCGACCATGAAAAGCAAACCAAGGTCCGCCTGATACTGTGTTCTTTTGTACTTATTGCAAAAGAAATGGCCACCTCAGGGAATTTTGCTATAGTTTGGGTCGAACACGACGTACCACCGCTCCACTACATCATTTTGATGATTTTGTCAATCTGAGAGAGCGTGTTGAGTTTTTAGCTGCCACATCACAGAGTTTGATGGAGGAATTCCGACGGATATCTTTACCGTCAGTGAATGCTTCTCGCATTTCGGCTAAAACGAACAACAACAAGGGTATACAAAAGGTTACCACGTCTTGGGTGCCTAAGAAAGACGAACAGGCCCTTGTTGTTCATATCGCTCTCAAAGCTCATAATACCTCACAGTGGTATTTTGATAGTGGTTGCTCTAGACATATGACAGGTGATGTCTCATTTTTTACCCACCTAGAGGATTATAAGGATGGAAGAGTCACCTTTGGAGACGGGAGCAATAGTATTGTTGGACGAGGTACAGTAGTTTTACCAGGATTTCCTAAGCTAAAGAATGTTTTGTACGTCAAAGGTTTGAAGGCAAACCTTCTCAGCATTAGCCAGCTGTGTGACGATGACTTTGCCGTAAAGTTTGACCGGGACGTGTGTAATGTCTATAATCAATCCGGTAAACTTTTAGTGCAAGGGGTGAGGACAGAAGATAACTGCTATGGGATTTTGCCCACATCCTAACTTGTCTGCAACAGCGCCACTATCACTCCTATGGATCTGTGGCACCAGCGTCTAGGTCACGTGAACGTAAGAGATTTGTCACGTTTAGCTAAAAAGGACCTAGTACGTGGCTTACCATCTCTTGGAAAGCCTACTTCCACGGTTTGTGGACCCTGTCAGTTGGGAAAACAAATCCGTAGTCCCCATCGGAAGCTGCATTCCATTACCACCTCCTGTGTGCTTGAGTTAATTCACATGGATCTTATGGGTCCTACTCGCACTGAGAGTCTGGTGGTAAGAGGTATATCCTCGTGATGGTAGACGATTTCTCCAGATATTCGATTGTTGATTTTCTGAGAGAGAAATCAGATGTTGTTGAGTTTTTAATGACCAAGTGCCAGTCCTGCAAAATCAGCACGGTGTCACTATTAACAGGATACGTAGTGATAATGGCACAAAATTTTAAGAAGCAAAGGTTGATCTTTACTGTGACAGTCTTGGAATCAAACATGAGTTTTCTTCTGTGAAAACTCCTCAGCAAAATGGGATTGTTGAGAGAAAGAATAGAACGATTCAAGAAATGGCTAGATCTATGCTTCTAGGTAGTAAGGTTGCTGGGAGATTTTGGGCAGAGGCAGTGTCTACTGCATGCCATACGGTGAATAGGGTTTACCTACGTCCACACACACTTAAGACACCTTATGAATTGTGGACTGGTAAGAAACCCAACCTAGCATAATTCCGTGTCTTTGGGAGTAAATACTACATCCTACGGGATAGAGAGCAATTATGAAAGTTTGACTCCCAGAGCGACGAGGGAATATTGTTAGGATATTCATCAAATAGTAGAGCATACCGGGTCTTTAACCTGAAGAGCTCCAAGGTCATGGAGTCAATAAACGTCACCGTGCAAGATGATGAACCTTCCGCGTTTATTGATTCTAGCCTTCAATGTGGGAATGAGGACTTTTCTGACAGTGATTTACTTGTCCCTCACCCACATTCTGTGGACTCTACTCCTGTGTTAGGGGACACACCTTCTTGGGTTCGAAAGAGTCATGATCCTTCTACCATTGTTGGAGATCCCACCTTAGGGGTCAAGACTCGTGCTCAGCTAGAGAACGTTGTTAGCCATTTTTGCTACACGTCCACAGTCGAGCCCAAGAATCACAAAGAAGCACTCAAAGATGAACACTGGATATCTGTTATGCAAGATGAGTTGCTTCAGTTTAAAAAGAACAATGTCTGGGAGCTAGTCCCCCGACCTAGTGAGACTAATGTGATAGGTACCAAGTGGATTTTCAAGAATAAAATGGATGAAAATGGTACCATAATCAGAAATAAAGCTAGGTTGGTCGCTCAAGGCTACACACAGATTGAGGGTGTAGACTTTGGGGAGACATTTGCTCCTGTTGCGAGGCTTGAGTCCGTCCGCTTACTATTCGCCATCGCATGTCATCTACGATTCAAGTTATATCAGATGGATGTCAAGAGTGCCTTTCTAAATGGCATTCCACAGGAAGAGGTCTATGTGGTTCAACCAAAAGGGTTTGAAGACCCCATGCACCCGGAACACGTATATTATCTAAGGAAAGCCTTGTATGGTTTGAAGCAAGCACCCCGTGCTTGGTACGAGAGGCTTACTACCTATCTCTTAGCCCGTGGCTTCAAGAGAGGGGGAGTTGATATGACGTTGTTCGTCAGGAGAGATGGCGGTACTATTTTGGTCGCCCAGGTCTATGTGGACGACATAGTCTTTGGATCCACATGCCCCCAGCATGCTCACCACTTTGAGGAGAGTTTGAAATGAGCATGGTAGGTGAGCTTACATTCTTCCTTGGTCTCTTGGTTCGTCAGCTAGAGGATGGGATGTTCATCTCTCAATCCAAGTATGCTAGATACCTAGTGAAGAAATTTGGTTTAAACTCCGCTAAGCATGCTCGTACTCCTATGAGTACTTCTATCAAGCTTAGTAAGGACACTTCAAGTAAGGACGTAGAGCAAACTTTGTATCGGAGTATGATAGGTAGTCTTCTCTACTTGACTGCTAGTCGTCCCGACATTGCCTTTAGTGTTAGAGCCTATGAAGCACGGATACTCTCGGGAGGTCGCGAATTTTTGTTGGACACGTATAGGATACGAGATACGTTAGGATACGCGAATCCTAGAGTATCCTAATTTTTATTTATTTGTTAAATGGCCAGGATACGCTGGAATGCGCTGGGGATACGCTAGGATACGTTTTTAGGATACGTTTTTTTATTTTTATTTTTATTTTTTTAACTATTTTTTTTTAACTGTGTTTTTTTCATTCTTTAATTATTTTTCTTCCTTTACTATGTTTTTTTTTAACTGTGTTGTTTGTTTTTCATTATTTGTTTGTGCTGTATCGTTTTCTGATTTTTTTTCTTAACTTTTTTTATGTTTTCATTCTTTTTTTTATCTATATTTTTAACTGTATTGTTTTCTTTAACTGTTTTCACTCTTAGCTGTGTTATTTTTAACCTTTACATCTGACTGTTTGAATCTTTTTTTATGGTCTTGACAGAGATGATGATGCCGTTGATATTGGGGGTACTTAGTGATTGAGATACTACGAAGTCGGGATGCTCTCTGGAGGCTTCTTTCTATCTTATTTTATGCTAAGGATAGTATCTTTATTTTTGCATTATGTTTTTGTCGGAACAACCTTTTATGTTAATGATGTTTTATTGTAATGGTGTTTGTTTGGTGACAACAATCATCATATTTGAGCACTTTAATATAATGGTGTTTAATGCTTCAGTTTCATTTTATCAAGTTTATCATTAATATATACAAAATAAATAATAATTATTTAACGTATCCTAGCGTATCCGTATCCTACATTTTGAAAAAATCACGTATCCCGAATCGAGTCGTATCCCGTATTACGTGTCGAGTCCGTGCTTCATAGGTTAGAGCAAACCTTGTATCATTTATTATTATCGGACACCCCTCACCCCACCCCACCCAATATATATATATATATATATATATATATATATATATATATATATATATATATATATATATATATATATATATAAAGAGAGAGAGAGAGAGGTTCTTAAGTGAACCAAAATAATTAACTTTTTAATGAACCTAGTAAGACATTTAAAAATAACTCCCTTAATTTCTTGTTGTAATTGGTCCGCGCCAGCGGCAACGGACACGCGTGTTTTTTAATATACACCCACACACCTCACAAACCTTAAACACCCCCCAACCCCCCACATACTGTACATATGTTTTTTAACATATGTACAATGGAAACAACTTCAGCTTGGTTAGTTGTCAGCTAATTAAAATTTGCTTGCTATGACAACACCACGATTAATGTGCATTAACCCGTATTAAAGTGAAAATAGAAACGAACAAAAGATATTCAGCAAACAAAAGTAACAGCTTCTAGAAAGTTCAGTAATTCAATGCCGAGAAAGTGATGAATACTTATCCATCACGCATAGTAATAAGGACCCAAATTTGAATTGAGTCAAATTATAATAAAACTAGAAACGAACCCACAGAAATGGTAATGAAAATTAATTAAAATCCCTCAAACACCAAATCTGTAAAATAGAACCTAAATGTGGTAAGTCTCAGTAATCACACACTACATATGAAGCATATGCGCGGACCAATTACAACAAGGAATTAAGGGTTATTTTTTAATGTCTTATTAGGTTCATTAAAAAGTTCATTATTTTGGTTCACTTAAGAACCTCTCTCTCCCTCTCTCTCTCTCTATATATATATATAATAATAATAAATTAGGAAATTGGGAACTACATGGAAAGAAAAAGGCACCAAATAAAAACAAGTGCAGGCCAGGATCAACATTCAACAAGGCAGATCATGAAAAGACAACCAAAGTTCAAAATCTCATAAGCATTTGTTTCGAGTGCACGTACTCACTACCGCGCGATGCACACGCGCACAAGGGGGCTTATGTAGGGGTTATGACGTGGACCCCTCCTTGAAGTGGCTTCCAGTTGTTATCAACTTACATAACTTTTATCAAAGAAGACCTTTTTCCACACAACAAGCAGCTGAGAGGAAAAGAGGGGGAACAACAAATAAACAAACAAAAAAAAGAGCAGGACAACACAACTAGAGAGAAATAAGGGGGCTGCTTTAAGGAAATACTCTACCACCACTAGAAAAAAATCAATACTCATCATAACCCAAACTCTTCTTCCCCGAAGATGGGAAAGATGTCCTTGAGATCAAACATCTCCAAATCCCTGAATCTCGTACGAGAGGTCCAGTCGTCTTCGATGAAAATGTAGAAGAAGTCCCTGATGGAGTACACTCAGCAAGCCTGAAAACTTGATCGGATTAGTAGGAACGGAGGGAAGAGGGTCATCAAAGTCAACAGGCACGTGGGCCACTATGGAGGCCTCACTCAAGACCAATCGGTGGGCAACAGTGTTGGCAGAGGCACGAAGCTCAGATAGCTCCATCCTATCGCTCGATATCCTCATACTTCGCCTTCAACTCTTTAATAAACAGACTGTACGAGGGTAGTAAGTGGGGCGTTACCCGTCTTGGAGAGATTTTGACCAAAGGAGTAGGGATGAGAGTGCGCAGTTAATAGTAACGATGACACAAACATAGCAACTCTAAGAAATGAGAATAAGGGATCTCCTGAGAGTGTTGGGTGGGAGGGTGAGATAGCAAGCACCCTTCTTAGAAAGTAAAATGACGAGACAGCCATCCCTTACGAAGCCAGAAAGCATATTCTTGTACCTAGTGAGTAAAGGCTATAGTTTTTATTATTGTGGAGTTATGACAGTGACTGATGATGTGAATATTTGACAAGAACAGAGATAATGTTTGTGGGAAATGGGGTTCTCAAGAAATGATGTTCGGAAGCTGTGAGGTATAACTAAAGTAAATGGAGGTAGGTGATCTTATATAAGGGGTGTTGGGAAGATCTCAGTCCTAGATTTTAATTTGGAAGATAAAAGTCAACTTGTACTAAAGAGGTGTGGGTGGTATTAAATGGGCTAATAGCGTATTAGGCAACAAACCTGATAAAACTAATTTGTCGGTTGGCTTATATGAACAATGTGTAGGTACTATCTAGGGAAAGTGTCAGTTTGCCTCAGATTCTATATGTTGGGCTAAAAAATGTTAAAGTTGTATTTGTGTAATGAAATAAGGGTTGTTGAGATTAATGGTACCTTTTACTCTCTTATTAGGGCGGTTGGCATGTGAAAGCACAACTCTACTCTCCAGCTACCAAGCTAACCCTTGAGGATCCCAAATTAAGGTACAAGACTATCGAATTTATCCTCAGATTAACCCAAGTCTCTTTTGTGAAATTCGATGGTTGGAGAAGTGTTGCGTTGGTAACATGCCTTAACTATCGTTGTGCTTTTACCTTTTATCTTCAAGTGAGTATACAACTTCCTATGGATTTTCAGTCACTACCGATCACGATGGTGTCATCATCGATTATGGACCTCTAGTTAATCGAAAGTTTGTGCATGTCAGTTGTGTGGTTAGTGTAAGTTACCTGAATCTCATTACCATCTATTGTCAAGCGTGTTCAGACTAACACACCCCTACGGAGCTACAAAAGCAGACGGCGGGAGGCTGCCTAGCGCCTAGGTGGTTTTATTTTCATTTGTAAATTTAACAAAGGGCAAACCCAGTGCACGAGGCTCCCGCCACTGCGAGGTACTGGGGGGTTAACTGTACGCAGCCTTACCCTGCATTTGTAAATTTAATATTTAAAAAAAAAAAAAAAAAATCAACCAAATGAACAAATCAATGCAGCAATAATAGTACATACACCGAAACAGTAGCCAAATATATATATATATAAGAGAGAGAGAGAGAGAGAGAGAGAGAGAGAGAGAGAGAGAGAGAGATTTGGGCTTAGGCGAGGCGGTAAAGCACCTTGGAGGGGCCCTAGGTGGAATTTTTAGAAGACTGCTTATCAATATTAGTAATGACATTCTTTGATTATAAATTCAACACAAGTCTCAAAATGTGAAAACCCAAGCCACTCTTTGGATCGATTCTCGTCGCACTCGAACTCTTTTCTAAACACAGCCACCGTCTTCTGAACATAAGAATATTGATATTGGTGTGAATTAGAATGTGGAAGCGTAAAATAAATAAGTTAACTACACAACAACAACAACATGGAAAATATAGGAGTTTCGATTATTTTTCTCTCTATAATCTCTTAAATGTCAAATGGGCAAAAGTGATACAATGAGGACCTCATTAGCTATTTATACTAAGAGGCTAAAAAAGGAAAATAAAGAATAAATACTAAAAAGACGACTATATGCCTATGCTCTTGCATCATTCTCCCCCCTGAGAGGAATCCATATATGCGGAATACTAGCGAAGGAAGTCAGGATCAACATGCTGCAATGTCGCCTCAGTAATCCAAGAGTCCTCGGCAGCAGGGCAGTCAACCCAATGAACCAAATAACGTGTGTAATCACCCAAGGCAGAGGAGACAAAAGTGGAGTCAAGTATGCCCTCAATACGATCAACATGAAAACAGACTATCGCCAGCGAAGATGGAAGAGGAATGGGAGGAGGATGGGTACCCCGAAAAGGAGAAAGGTCCGCCACATTAAAGGTACAATGCATGCGAAACTCTGGAGGAAGATCAACCTCATATGCGTTCGGCCCACAAGCGCGAACAATCGGAAACGGCCCAAAACGACGCATAAGGAGCTTGTTGCCTTTGTCAGCATGCCTTGGAAGGGAGGTACACCATGACCAAGTCACTGGACTGGTAGGAAACGAAACGGCGATGGGCATCCGCCGCCTCTTTGTAAGAGGTGTAAATGGACTGGAGGCGAGAATGGACATCGGCCTGTACAGAAGTCAAATGGGCTGCAAACTCCTCATCAGGGCATATAGGAACTGTTGGTGGGAGCTCGACAAGGTCAATATGCATAGTGGGGGACTGCCCAACACAATCTGGAAAGGAGAGAAACTGATAGAACGGTTGACGGCGTTGTTGAAAGCAAATTTGGCTTGAGCAATCACCAGATCCCACCTACGAGGGTGCTCCGACGTCAAACAAAGCAAAAGACACTCCGGTTGACCACCTGGGGATGAAAGGCAATGGAAAACTGGAGCTCCGTCCGTAGTAAGCGCCATAATGTCCGCCAGAAATGTCATGTAAAGAGAACATCTCGATCGGAAGTAATGCTACGGGGGACGCTTTGCAAGCGGACAATCTCGCAGAAGTATAAGGTCGCGACATGAGAAGCGTCAGTCATGCGAGAACATGGAAAGAAATGCGACCTCTTGGAGAATCTGTCAACGACCACCATAATAGAATCATGCCCACTGGAAGTACGGCGGCGGCCCATAATGAAATCCATCGAAACGTCATGCCACGGGCGCTCGGGTATCGGCAAGGGAGTGTACAATCCCGTAATGGAAAGCTGGCCCTTGGCTATCTGACACGTATAACAACAGCGGATGAAGGCATTAGTATCCCGTTTCATGGTAGGCCAATAAAATCGATCTCGTAACAAAGCATGGGTGCAGGCCTGCCCCACGTGACCTGTTAAACCACCTTCATGAACCTCAGAAATAATCTTCTCTCGCAAGGAGGAAGATGGAATACACAAAGTTGTCCCTCAGTGCAAAAACCCATCCTGTAATAAGTATTTGCCCGATGCGCCATTGCCCTGCTGGCATGCGGCATAAATGGATCCTAACTCCACATCGGTCGGGTAGAGGTCGCGAATCTCATCGAACCCAAAAACCTGACTCCGCAAGGTGACTAATGCATGAGCACGCCGGCTAAGTGCATCAGCTACCATGTTCTCCTTTCCCGGCTTGTACTGAAGGTGGAAGGTATAACGCTGAAGGTAGGCTGTTCACTTGGCGTGGAGATTGCTAACATGCCTCTGGCTATGGAGAAATCGCAGGGCCTCATGGTCCGATTTGATCATGAACTCCTTGTGTAGGAGGTAGGGTGACCACAACATCACGGCTTTCACAACCGCATAGAACTCCAAGCCATAGGTTGAATATTGTAGAGCCGCTCCCGTCAATTTCTGGCTAAAAAACGCACTGGGCTTCCCATTCTGGCCCAAGACAACGCCCACCCCCGTCTTGCAAGCATCGCAAGACAGCTCAAACAACTGATCAAAGTCTGGCAAGGAAAGAATAGGAGTAGTCGTCATCAACTCATTGATACGTGTGAAGGCTCGATCGGCCTCCTCAGTCCATTTAAACTCAGTTGTCGAAGAAGTGCCCACCAAATCCGTGAGTGGAGCCATGACAGTACTGAACCCCACTATGAAACGGGGATAGAACCCCGTGAGTCCATGAAAACTACGAACCTGCGTCACCGAAGTGGGGGTGGGACAATCCACGATCGCCTGAATCTTGGCGTCGTCCACCGGAACGCCATCTCCTGATACTACATATCCCAAAAAGGTCACAGATGGAACCATAAAAGCACACTTTTTCAATATGCGGAAAAAGCGTTCGGCTCGTAAAACCTCCAGTACCTGAGTCACATATCGTAAGTGCTCCTCCTCAGAACGGCTATAAATCAAGATATCATCAAAATACACCATAACGAACTTGCCCAAGAATGGAGGCAAAATCTGAGTCATCACCCGCATGAATGTGGATGGGGCGTTGGAGAGACAAAAGGCATCACAATCCACTCACAAAGGCCATCCTTGGTTTTATAGGTTGTCTTCCACTCATCCCCCGGCCTCATACGTATCTGGTGGTACGCACTCTTTAAGTCTAACTTGAAAAATATCGTCGCTCCATGGAGTTGGACCAACATATCCTCGAGCTGGAGAAATGGGACCGATACTTCACCGTGATTTTATTAATGGCACGGCTATCTACGCACATATGCCAACTCCCGTCCTTCTTGGGTGCTAGAAGTGCCGGAACCGCACAAGGAGACATGCTCTCTTGTATATACCCCTTGTCACACAGCTCGGTGACCTATCTCTGTAGCTCAGCATGCTCTGTAGGGGACATGCGAAAGTGGGGAAAGTTGGGGAGCTGCGCCCCAGGAATGAAGTCAATCGCATGCTGAATGTCCCAAAGGACAGGAAGCTCGTCGAGGGGAGTGCACACATCACTATAAGAATACAGTAAACGCTGAACACACGGCAAAACGGATGCCTTAGGAGTGGTGATGGGACTAATAAGAGAAAACACATCCCCGTCTCCGCGGTCTCGGTGGCTAACTACTCATGGGAAACAAGTAGGGCTGAGGGTCGAATCATCGGAAACGGTCAAGGGGCGAAGAAGAAAGTTTCGACCTCCATGTGTAAAGAGTAAGTGTTGGCTCGACCATCATGTGTGCTACTATGGTCAAATCGCCATGGCTTCCCCAAAAGCAAATGGCAGACCCTCATGTCAACCACGGTGCAAAGAATCTCGTCATGATAATCCCCGATAGAGAAAGCTACTCGACACTGTCGGCTAGGGGCAAGTGTGGTTCCGCTACCCAACCACCCAATACGGCATGGTTTAGCCAATAACTCTGTGGGAAGCTTCAATTTATCTACCATCTCTTGTGCAATCAAGTTATCACTGGCTCCCCCATCTACAATTACCGTGCACAACCTACCCTTCGCGGTGCCACTAGTAAAAAAAATGCTCGTTCGAATTCATGCATCATCACTAGGAGGAGGTGACTGGACATCCACCGAGGTCGTAATCATTATGGTATGAGTTAGGCGGTAGAGACATCGGCGAGCCTCACTTGTTTAAGAGGCATAAGGGTTAGGGTTTCATGGGAAGGAAGTAAAGATGATTGGGATTTGATTTTGTGTTGGGGAACTTGATTAGGGTTGGAATTGGGTTCAATCTTGGGTTTAAATTCTGAATTGGAGTCTTCCATTGGGGTTTCAGTTGATTTGGATCCAAAGGGAGGATGAATCGTGTGAGCCCCGAACATGGTTCTCCTCTTTTTTTTTGGCCGGAATCTTCTTTAACAGCCCCTAGGGCTTCGACGCACTGTAGAGAGATAGAGAGTCTCTTGGGTCTCGGCTTGGGTCGTCGGGCTAAAATCTTGGGCCATTAAGGGTCGGCCGAGACAGGCGGACCTCTCTGAGGGTTTCCGGCAGATTTTCGGCGGTTGGGAAGGTCGTTGAAGGGTTCGGTAGACTCGGGTGGGACGTCCGACACTAGAGGGAGGGTTCCGGTGGGTTTTGGTGGGGCAGCCATGGGAGAAATTAGGGTTTGGTCGAAATTCATTCGGGTGAATCCAATTTGTGTCCCAATCTTCAATAATCATGGCTGATCCAAGAACAAACCCCGCTCTGATACCAATTTGGTGTGAATTAGAATGCGGAAGCGTAAAATAAAGTTAACTACACAACAACATGGAAAATATAGGAGTTTCGATTATTTCTCTTTCTAATCTCATAATCTCAAATGGGCAAAAGTGATACAATGAGGACCTCATTAGCTATTTATACTGAGAGGCTAAAAAGGGAAAATAAATAATAAATGCTAAAAAGACGATTATATCCCTATGCTCCTGCATCAGATATACCTTGTCAAAATTAGGTGTTAAATTTGTTATCAACACTATTGGAAAATTTGGCTTTTGGGGCGTTCAAAGTTGTTTGCATGTCTTCCAACATCTTTTACTGTTTGAGCTCGAATTTGTGGTAATATCTTCCTGCAGAATTGTTGTAAAATATTCGTTCATTATTGAATTTTCCTAGTAAAGGGAAGCAAGCAGCCTACAAGATCTTTGATTCTATGATTATATGCATGATTGGTATTGCTATTCATTTATATATAAAAACTAAATGTTGCAAAAGAAGATTTCATTACTCTCCAAGAAAAGTAAATTATAACATATAAACAAACAGAATCTCCTGAGCAACTTTCTGTTTGTTTGCTGGAACAGATATCAGTCAGGAAACTTCAAATTAGTTTATTTTGTTTGCTCAGGACGTTTAACCCCTTTAAATGCACTATTTCCAGTTTAATTGTTTTCTCCTGTTCTAAAATGATTTGCAATTTTAGTTTTTTAAATCAAATTCTGCTCCCCACAGCCACGGAGAACACGACCCACGGTAGAGTCCGGGATGGGGATTCCCTTCCCGAATTAAACAGGGATGGAGGTGGGGATGAGGAGGGTATTCAGACAGTTTGGTTTTCAGCACTACCTAGAGCGTGTAAAAGTTTAGTACAAGTGTGCCAGGGATAGAAATCGCGCCAGTATGTATTCTTGTCATCAGCCACATGCTCGACCATTCATTTACTGCACTATTTTTATAAATTAGAATAGTTTCCCGCGGCCAAAGAACATGATAGCCCCGTAGATTTGTTCCCAATGTTTAATCCTTCACAGTAAACGCGGCGTGTTCGAATTCTGATCGTTTTTACGCGAGCAAGAGCCTTGTCAAAGAAATGCTTTACAACTGAAAGACAAATCAGGCGACTCTGTAACGTTCAATGCCTCAATTAAGAGGACTTTTTAATGTAAAATGTCCATTAAAACAAGAATTCAACTACTAGAAGAGAAGAATGGCGATTTATGAGTTAAACTATTTAAACTAAGTGAAAATAAATACTTTGAAAGTAAATTTGCAGAAAAAGTGAAGAAATTGTGAGTGCAAGAAGTAAATTAAACTGGAAATTAAAGTAAAGTAAAACTGTGCGAGTAAAATGAATTTAAACCAAGTGCAAATCAAAGTAAATAAAGCGAGTAAAGTAAATGAAAACTGAAAATTAAACTTAAACAAACTACTAAATTGAAGTGCAGAAAATGAAGTGCAAGTGTTGGAGAAGTAAATAAAAGAAAGAAAAACAACCTAAACTTCAAAGAATGAGGCTTCGAACATGATCTAACTAAGTAAGAAGAAGTAAAGTAAAATACAAGATTATAAAATAAATGATAAGTTTAAAATGTCAAATCTGGCATGGCTTGTCCCCCCTTCAAATGGTTGTTTCGCCTTTTATTAATAGATGTTTTCTGTAACTGTTTGAAGCCGCTAACTGCATATTTGAAATAAAACCAACTCAAAACCTCTTTACTTTTACACGTATCCATGCATGCACGTTGAGTCACCACCTGCCCAAACTGCTCATTTTGAATTGTTGTGCCATCGTCAGCATTTTTTATCTTCACAATTCAAAAGAATTGTTATTGGCTTATGCCATGATTGGTTGAAAATACGTGCTTTAGCATGGTGTAAACAGGAGAAGAATTTGGAGCGGGGATGGGATGGAAATCACCCCCACCCACCCAATTCCCCGATCCACCTCCCCCCACATCATTCTTACTGAATAGGATGGGCTAGAGAGATTGGATGTTTGGCAGTGTTGTGGTCATTAAACTATTTAGGCATGCCCTTGGAAGGAAACCCTTGCTCTTTATAGAGTTTTTGGCCCCAGTTGTAGATGCTATAATGTTACTCAGCCATATGAGTGAACCAAGTATACACTGAATGGTGTCAATAAAATGCTATGAAGCATGGACTAGTAATACGCGTTTCGACACGCGACACGTGACATGTAATTCTTCCAAAAACTAGGATACAACACGCTAGGATAAGTATAATATATAATATATTTATATATATATCCATATAATAAGATAGGATGGTTTTTGAATCCAAAAAATGTAAAAGCACATTAAGGGTTGAGATTTGGTAAAAAAAAATTAAGGGCTACGATCTCACCTCAATTTTTGATGTCCCGCCTAAACGTTTTATGACATGCCGCCTAAAACACACGCCATATTTTACTTTAATTTGAACGCAGTACACAATTACCAAGAGAGGCTGACGTCTCTTTTCTCCATCATCACACTACTCCTTCCATTTCCCCTTCTGCAAACCGAGGAACCTATGGCGAACTCTCTCTCTCTCTCTCTCTCCAATTATGAACCCAATCTCTATTCTCTCAACCCCATCATCACTAAACTCGACTTCAAAACATCGGTTCATCACCCATCACAAGTTGAGTGGTTTAAATAATTTTTTTTGATTTCAAAACCCTAGACCCTAATTGTTTGAGAGATTCAAACAAATCAAAAGGTACTAATATCTAATATTGTTTCAATTTGTCCGACATATACATTTTTCTAACACACTCTCTAAAGGTTTACGATTTTGGTTTGAGTTTTCACCTCATTGTGATTATCTTCTTCGTCTCCTGTTTGAGTTTTCGTTAATATTGTTTTAATGTGTGTGCCCAAGCTCAAGTCTTCCATGGGAGGAGCTGTTTCTGGAGGAGACAGGCATGTGGCTGTACTTGAGTCTTAGAGGAGAAGACAGTTTTTTTTTATTCTGATGATGAAAGCTGATGTTTTCTTCAAATCCATTTTTCCATCTACACTAATGTTTTTGATCTCGGAAAACACAGAAAGATTCGAAAAGAAATGAAAAATCACCATACATTTTATTATGTTTTTCAGTTTGGAAGATTGTATGGCTTTTATTTTTAACATTTTTTGGCGTTCTCTCTCTATCTATATGTTTGTGTGTCTGAAGGTTTTTCAATGTCTTCTTCAACTACGAAGTTGAGACCCCAGGTTTTTCAATGTCTCTATCTATATGCTGCTTTTTTTTGGGGGGGGGGGATCTCATAGATCTGATGGGTTTATACGCTGGATTATCTTTTGCTTGCGGCTTTACAGGTTGCTGTGGGAATTTGTGCGATGAAACTGGTGCTATATCCTTATTTAACTTTCTTAATCTATTTCAGTACCCATTTTTTGTAACATATTTGAGAGTATTTCCCGTACTTTACCTTATTTATTTGTTTTAGTGTTATAGTAGTTTTTTTAAAATTTTGTTTCGGGGTTGCTCATCATATTTACTACTTGGGTTGGATAGTTTGCTAATCTAATTTTCTACTTTAGGTAACTGTGAAAATCATTTGTTCTAAGATTTTTGTGGCAGCTCACTTATTCTTTTTTACTCTTTTAGTATCTTAATTACTATTATTAATTTAATGTGTATAACTTTTTGCTTCATTTATTGTCATTGTAGAAAGGTGTACCAGATCTTAATTACTATTATTACAGAACCTTTCTTCGTGTTGTTGGAGGTAAGTTTTGTTTGCCAAATCCTATATAATAGATACACTAAATTGGAAAATATGTATGTTAAATTTTCTCGGTGATGTTGGTTTCTCACTGGGACTTCCAATGTTATTTGGAATGAACCTTATCCTGAGTTTCATGTAGAAGGCCAAATGTACTATCCTCTGTTTTAAACCTTATCCTGAATTTCTCAAAGTAAAATGGACATGCTGCATACTATTCATGGACATGATGCTTACTTTTTTCCCCATAATCCTTAATTTTATGTTCGCAGGATTATCATCAAAATCTAGATATAACTTTTGCCCCATCACTACATGGAGGTCTGACTTTTGGTGAAACTCCACCACCATTTCAAGTTAACGAGACACCAGACCATGTCTTTGTTATGGATATGAGGTTTTGGTGTACTCGAGCTCTTAGTGTATAGCAGTCGGTAAGTGTTATTGTTGAAGATAGTTTTTTTTTCAAAGTATTACCAAACCTCCTTTTTGGAATGCAGGCAATATAGAGGCTCTATTCAAAATTGAACTTCAAAAGTGTAAATAATATAAATGTTTTGATATGAAAATCTTTTAACTTTTGTTTATTAGTACTTTTGCTTAAGTTACATATTCCTAATACCATATACTCATCATGTTAATTTTAATTTAATGAATAAAATTTTCATGGCTCTGTTATGGGTCACTTAAAAAAAAAATCATTTCAAGGCTTTGTTTAGTATAAATTAAAATTTTCTTGCTGATGCCCAAGGATTAGGTGACAAGGTTTCCTTTCAAGTTGCAGATGATTTGAACCAACCATTTCATGATGGACAATTTGATCTGGTTTGGTCCATGGAGAGTGGAGAACACATGCCTAACAAAGAAAAGTTTGTTGGCGATCTGGCTCGAGTGGCAGCACCAGGAGGCAGAATAATTATTGTAACATGGTGCCATTCCCTGGGGACGTAGCTCAAATAAAAGAAAAGAAAAGGAAAAAAAAGGATCTCTCCCCTTCTGAATAATCATTAAGCAGTGAGGAGAAAGAGTGATTGAACAAGATATGTGATTCTTATTATCTTCCAGCTTGGTGTTCTACTGCTGATTATGTAAGTCAGCCGATTGGTCGGAGTATGTCGCCCCACTTTGGCTGGCAGTGATAAGTTCCACATTGGCAATGCCACTGGAAGGGTGTCAAGCTATGAAGCACCGACACTTTCCCGGAGGAGACGAATCTCATTTGACACGTGTCCGACACGCGACACGCTCGGACACGCTCCCGACACGCGAGTCCCAGAGTGTCCTCTTTTTTTTTGCCCCGACACGCTGGGACATGTTCCCGACACGTTGGTCCCTGTTTTTTTGCTATTTCCTCTTCTTTCTTTTTTTGTTTTGCTTTCCCTTTTCTTTGCTTTTTTTCTTTGTTGTTTCTCCCTCTTTATTTTATGCAACTACGGCAAAATAAATAAGATTAGAAACAACAAAAAAATAAATAAATAAAAGAAACAGCAAAAAAAAAGTGTGTTTGAATGTTAAATGCAACTAATGTGATGGTGATTCTATTTTATTTATGATTTTTAATGTTAAAGTGTGTTTGAATATTGTTTTGTATGGTCCATTTTCTTAATTTTATTATGTTAAAAGCTCTAATAATGTATTTTATGAAAAAAATTTGTTTTATTTCTTTTATATATATTTAAATATATATTATATATTATACGTATCCTAGCGTGTCGTATCCTAATTTTTAGAAAACTCACGCGTCGTGTCGTGTCGAAACACGTATTGCGTGTCGAGTCCGTGCTTCGTAGGTGTCAAGTCTTTGCTACGAAGTGGATGGAAGACAATAAGAGGGTCACTGGCAACACCCCTGATAATCCAAGGATACAAAAAGGTTCTAATCAAATTTTCCATCATTACCTGTAGAAAGCCTGAGCAATTAGAGAGTTGAAAATATGAATGATTGTTCATTATTGCTTTTTTTCCACATTATATTACTGTTTAGACCAAGGTTATATTTCCTCATTTCATTTTTAATTTACCTCGTCCCGATCAGGTTTTCCTCAACAGTGCAGCATACTTTTTTTTGGAGAGGTTGGGGATAGTTCACTTTTTTTTTTGTTTGGAAACAACTATAAGTATATGAATAGTTCTAAGTAGGCTTTTAATGATTAATGGAGAATGATTGATTTTTGTCAATATAGTGCTATTGTGTTTAGATGAGCTTAGGATAAATTATAATTTCTTAGATTTTATATTTTAATTAGCGTATTGATCTAGAGTTTTTAAAATGGTTGTTTCTAACATCTACTTTGTTTTTATCACTTCATGCGTTGGCACCAAATTTTTTTCACTCTTATCTGATCATCTTCATAGTTTGTTTGTCGATGTTCCGTAGTAGATAAAATATTTTGCATATTGAATTTTATTTTAATATGAAATTGGATCAAGTAGGAATATCAAGTTAGTTGGGTTTAATACTTTCTCAAGTTAGTTGGGTTCAATACTTTCTCAAGTGGGTTCAATCCTTTCTCAAGTTAGTTGTGTTCAATTCAAGAATCATGGGTTGTGTTGGGTTTACCATGTCTGCATCGTTCTTATTGGGTTTATCATGTCTGCATCTTTTTTATTGGAAGAAAAACACTCCATATTCGTATATGAACACTAAAACTATGATTTTTACCTTTTGTCATGCGTTTGAGAATCAATCAAGTTTAAATATGAGCTCTTACATGTATGATAAATTCAAATTTTTTTGTACGTACATGCATGGGTTTGTTGGCACATTTTTTTTGCACAATCAACTCGGGTCCGCCATCATTATCGTAGCTACGTGTGTTACCTTTCTCAAAAATCAATCGTGTCTTCAGACACGGGCATCCGCTAGTATATATATATTAATGAAATTAAACATATTTTTTCCATAAAAATACATTATTAGAGCATTCTTAACATGAAATTAAGAAAATTGACCATACAAAACAAAATTCAAATACTCTTCAACATTAAAAATCATAAATAAAGCAGAATCACCGTCACGTCCCAACATGTCCACAGTGTTGGTAACGTGTCGGAGCGCGCACATAAAACGTGTTTCGACATGACACGCGACTCGTGGCTTCCGGAAGAGTGTCCGTGCTTCATAGATAAAATGATTTGCGGACGGACAGGGGTTAAAGAGCAAGTGCTCCACTAAAGAAGCCCTCTTCGGATGCTCGGAGGTTTTAAAGGTTGAAAATTAAGTTTAGGTAGGAAACCATTTTGAGTAACGAGAGACGTCGCTAAACATGGTTTAAGGAAGTGGCATCGATCTCTGACTAAGCCACCCAATTTTCTAGGGGTGTGCAGAATCCAAACCAAACCGATGAAACCGACCGATCCGATCCAAACCAAACCAATCCAATTACAAAACCGACCTCAATTGGATTGGATTGGATTTCGTTTATTGAAAATCGATTTAATTGGATCGGTTTCGGTTCTTACCCAAAAAACCGATTGAAAACCCGAACCGATCCAATTATAATTAATATAGTTAAAAAATACCCAATACCCAATAATACCCACCCACCCACCCATTACCCAATACCCATTTATTACCTAATATATATAACCTTTCTTAAAACCTACCCGATTTCCATCATACCTCATTTCATTTCCTCTCTCTCCCATCCTTACGACTGCTCCTCCGTCGTTCTCCATTCCTCCGCTCCTCTCACTGCTCTCCATTCTCCTACTGGCGAGGGCGATCATCTCTCCGCTCCTCCTCCGCTCATCCTCCGCTGTTCACTGCTGAGCTGAAATATTAGGTTTTCTCTTCGGCGGTAAAAACATGTGGGTTTTCTCTCCGACGGTAAACACAAACACACATATTTTTATGGTTTGATTTTTAATCACCTCTGAGATGAAATATTGTTCGATCTTTTTGGTTTTACGGTTGATTTTTATGGTTTGATTTTTGGTTTGATTGTTTAATAACTGATTGAGTTTAATCACTGATTGTTTATTATACATTGATTGTTTAATAACTGATGGTTTAATAAACACAAACAGAAACATACACATTTTTCATTGTTTATTAAATAGGTTTTTCACTGAAATCTTAATAAACACAAACAGTAGCTGAAATAATTGGGATAATTGGAATTATAATATAGCACATATACTGAAATAAACCAAAATATGGATTGGATTGGATTGGATTATTAGATCCAATTAGATAAGTACAATGGATTGGATTGGATTGGATCCAAATCCAATCCAACTATGATAAAAAAAAAAAGGACCCAAATCAGATACTCGAAACCGATTTAAAAAAACCGATCCAATCCAATTACAATTGGATTGGATTGGATTGGATTGGATTTTAACTCGATGTCGGTTTGGATTGGATTGCAAAATCTAAAAACCGATTTTAATTGGATTGGATTCGGTTTGTCCCAAATGGGTCGGTTTCGAACCGATCCACACCCCTACAATTTTCATCTCGATGTCGATCTCTCAATATCGGTATTGTTTTCGAGCAATATGCTAAGATGTGTTGTTTAGAGAGCTTATTATTTTATTTTTTTGTGAAAAAACATAGAATAGTTTAGAAAACATCTATTAATAGTGTTGATCAATTATACAAGGTCGCCCGACTGGAAGCCAACAGCGAGTCGGTGGGCATCCGCATGCCCCTTGTAAGAAGCGTAATTGCGCTGGAGGCGAGCACGAACATCTGCTTGAATGTTAGTCAACCAGTTAGAGAACTCAGCTGCTATGGGAGGTAACTCCGCTACATCAACTCGAATGGTAGGGGAGGTAACCAACATAATCTGGAATGGGGACAATCCCATGTAGCGGTTCATGGTGGTGTTGAAAGCAAAACTCCACTTGGGCGATGACAATATCCCATCTCCGGGGAGTCTCGGAGGCCAAGCAACGAAGGAGATCTCCCACGCTCCCGTTGACAACCTTTGTTGGCCTGTAGGGTGGAAGGCGGTGGAGAACTAGAGTAAACAACGAAGTAGACCCCAAAGAGTGGGCCAAAAATGCCTCGTAAACCGTTACATGTCCGAGTGCTACTACGCGGGACTCTGTGGAGACGGACTACTAACATGAGATGCATCGACCGTCCGTGAACACAAAATAAAGTGAGCAATCTTGGAGAATTGATCCACAACAACAAAAATGGAATCATGTCACCGAGTAGTACGACGGAGCCCAACCATGAAGTCCATCGAAACATCCTTCCATGGTCGATCCGAAATAGGAAGAGGAGTGTATAGCCTAGCATTTGTGTGCTGTCTCTTGGCGGTCGACAAGTATAGCACTGTCAAATATAGGTGTTGGTGTTTCGCCACATAGTTGGCCAATTAAAGCGATCCTGAAGTACAAAATGGGTACGGGCCTGACCCATGTGTCCTACCAATCCACCGGAGTGAATCTCAGCAATAACCTTCTCGTGAAGAGAAGAAGCGGGAATGCAAAGAGTTGTCCCCCAGAACAGAATTCCGACCTGAAGTAAGTAGTCGCCTGAGGCCCCATTATTCTGCTGACATGCGACATAAGTAGGGCCGAACTGAATATCAGATGGGTATAAGGCTTGCACCTCGTCAAAGCCAAAGACCTGTCTGTGAATCGTAACAAAAGCATAATTACGGTGGCTGAGAGCATCGGCCACCTGATTGTCCTTCCCTGGCTTGTAGTGGAGGTGAAAAGTGTATCTCTGACTGTGTAAGTAGCGAAGGGTCTCATGGTCGGACTTGATGACAAACTCTTTGTGGAGAAGATAGCCCCGCTAAAACTATGGGCCAAGTGCTCCTCCTCGAATCGACTATAGATGAAGATATCATCAAAATACATAATACGAACTTGCCCATGAAAGTTTAAAGAATCTGGATCATAACGCGCATAAAAGTGGACGGGGAGTTGGATAAACCAAACGACATAATGGTCCACTCGTACAAGTCGTCCTTCGTTTTGAAGTCGGTCTTCCATTCATTCCCGGGACGCATATGGATCTGGTGATAGTTACTCTTCATATCCAACTTGGAGAAGAGTTGGGCACCGTGTAACTGGTCTAACATATCCTCCAGGCGAGGAATGAAAAATCGGTACTTGACCATGATCTTGTTGACGGCTCGACTATCCACACATCCGCCAAACCAAATTCCATCCTTTTTAGGGGGCAGAAAGGCGGGAACGGCACAAGGTGACATGCTCTCTCTAATAAGCCCCCCCCCCCCCCCCCCGATCACACATTCAGACACCTGCCGCTATAACTCCTCATGCTCGGTCGGGGATATATGGTAGTGAGGAAGGTTAGGGAGAGATACTCCTGACATGAAGTCAATCGAATGTTGAATGTTTCAGAGGGGTGAGAGCTCATCTGGGAGTGGGCAAACATCAGCGTAAGTGTCCAGGAGGTCCAGATCCTTCGGTTGTACGTCAAACTCTGAGCTAAGAAGAGCGTAACAGAGATCGGAGTCAGTTGTCTCGGTGGTCAAATCCTCGTGGGATATGATAAGTGTCGAGGGGTGAGCTGGTCGAACCTCATGCATTGGGCATAGTTGGAACTGATGGCCAAGGTGTTGGAATGTATAGGTGTTGGCACGACCGTCGTGCATACTCGAATGATTGTACTATCAGGGTTGGGCGAAGAGTAAATGGCACATCTGCATATCCACAACTGTGCACAGGTCTTTATCGACGTAAACACCAATTGAAAAAAAAAACACAACATTGTCGACTTAGGGCAATAGACCCGCTGCTACTGAGCCAACCAATGCGACATGGTCTAGAAATGGGCTCAGTGGGAAGGAACAATTTGTCAATCATCTCTTGAGCGACTAGGTTGTCACTCGCCCCTCCATCAATGTTGCAGAGCCGGTCTTTGGTCATGCAAAATGTGAAAAATAAGCTCGTCCGGAGCCAACTAGTATCCTCCGGAAGTTCCAACTGTGGGCTAAGGGTGGGGAAAATCACCAATGTGTGAATAATGTCGGTCGATGCGGCCATGGGGGCAACGGCAGCACAGATCCCGGCTACGACATATACAATGGGCATCCGGTAATGGAACGGTGGAAGAAATTGGTAAAATACCCAATGAGGGACAACCGGCATATATGGGGTCAAGTGTGAGAGAAGTGGGTGAAAAAGAGGCTAGGGTTTATTTTGTCAGAGGTGAGGGTTGGGTTTTTGCACAGTTTTATTGGTGGCGGCAACTATAAGAAGAATTCCGGCTGGGAGGGTAGCCACCAGAGGACCAGGAATGGTCGAAAAGGTGGCCGGAGGTAATACGCCGGTGGGAGAGACCCGGATTTGACCGGAGGTAGGACTTAGGACCAAACTGTTGTTCCACACGCTCGTTACCCAAATTTTGTTCGGATCTGATCTGGGCGGCTTCGTGATGGTGCTCGGTTGTTTTTTGGGCGCCGGAAAAGTCGGTTAATGAAAACATGCAAAAGACTGTTGCCAGGTGGAGAGAATGCCAAACTGTTGTTCCACACGCTCGTTACCCAAATTTTGTTCGGATCTGATCTGGGCGGCTTCGTGATGGTGCTCGGTTGTTTTTTGGGCGCCGGAAAAGTTGGTTAATGAAAACATGCAAAAGACTGTTGCCAGGTGGAGAGAATGTTAGATTCGGCTCAAATTTGTGTCGGGGTAGGATGGTTGAGTTCAGATCTGATCGAGAAGCTTCTCGGGGATGCCGTGGGTTGGTCAGAGTTGAAGGGAGGTCGTCCGACGGCAGATCCAGGATGGATCTGCACCGACTAAGGCTGTGGTCGGGGTTAAGGTGGGCCAGCGGGGCTATTTTGAATGGGGATGGGAAGGATGGAATTTAGACCGTCCATCCACAACCTTCGCCGGTGCAAAAGGCCTTCAAACGGAGTCTGCGCGCCCCTCTAACGACCGGCAACCACATTTCGGCCACTATAAACCATCTGCAAAACCGCCAACAACTGAAAACAAGATGGATCCAACCTACCTCAAGGTCCGACACTCCGACCGGTCAAATCCAAGACCCAAAGTAGCGGGTTTGCTTGAGCGAGGGGCGTCCGGCTCCGCCAGCCTCCTCCGGCCCCATTCTGATGCCTTCCTCCCCCAGACATGGCCAAATCGCTCTTCCAATGGTCAGGATTTGCTCCCCGACAATAGCCGAGATGATCCGAGACCTCCGGTATGCAAAGGGGTCAAATCCGACTCAACCATGTGCAAATATAACAGTTCTGATGTTAGATAACCCCACGGTAAACATTGTTACCAATTTCGACTAAGAAACCCTTGGGTTTCAACTCCCACGTGTCCAAGAAAGTTTAAATACAAATCCTAGTCTCCACCCTCCAAAATCATCAAGAATCACCCAGAAACCCTCCACCCCCACCCAACATATCAACACACCACCGTGTACCCTCACCGCATCTTCCTCCACCCCGAATCCTTGTTTCCTCTCACTCAAGCAAACCCGCATCACTCAAGCAAACCCCCATTCCGGTGCCTTACCTCCTATCTCTATTTACCCTCGGCATCACTCACAAAAACACCTCGTTCATCCCCATCTTCCCCCCATACCCCCTGCACCATCCGTTACCACACACCTTCACCCACCTCATTTTACCTTCACCACGCTTCCGCCACCACCTATTCTCCACACTTCACCACCACCTGGTCACCCGACACATATACCCCACCATCATTCTACATGGGATGCCCGTTCCATTCATTTTGCTCCCGTTGACTCTCATGAGCGGGTACAGGAGTGGGTTAGTCTTCCTTCACCTGACAGACCACCCTCATCCCGACCGTACTCTCTCCCAGACATTGAGCCCCCCCACCCACTGAGTGGCGCACCGATGTCCCCTTTTGACTCATTGAATCCGAAGGTCACCCCATATGTGCCTATCACTGAGAGGCATTGTTTTTTGTGCCACCAGAGAGGGCACCTGATGGACTACTCCCCCTACCGACAGCCTACGGTTCCCGCTCCACCTCATTCCCCACCTAGGGAGGCCGTACCACCCTATATTCCTCCGCCTCCACCAGTCCCTCTAGAGACACCACCTCCAGCTCCTCCTCCTCGTCCACCGCCTTGGAGACCGCGACAAAGAGCACAGATTGTTGAGCCTCCGCCAAGCGATGATGATCTTGATGCGGATGCCCTGGCCCTACAGGGAGGAGATGCCATCACACAGTTAGCCCTCTAGTTACTATCGAGGAGTATGCAGGGAGATATTCGGGTGGATGTCCCAATGTTCGATGGCCACCTTCAGCCCGACGCTGTTATTGATTGGCTTTTTGCGATGGAGCGGATTTTTGAGTATAAACGGCAGACGGGTCGTCGATGTGTTCTGCTAGCAGCGACCAAGTTTCAGGACTATGCCAGTGTTCGGTGGAATGATTTGGAGCAGCGACGTGTTCTTGAGGCCCTACCTCCTATCCAGTCCTAGGTCGAGCTCCAAGCACAGTTGATGGCCGCCTTTGTTCCCGCTACCTACGAACGCGACCTCTTCCTCAAAGTACAATCTCTCCGACAGAACACTTCAATTTTAGACTACACGGAGCGTTTTCAGCTTTTGTGAACTCGTGCCCGTCTCGGCGAGAGTGAGGAGCAGCGGATTAGTCGTTATATCCACGAGCTTCAGAGTTATATTCAGGGAGATCTCGCTTTACGTGATGTCACCTCCTTCGCAAAGGCGGTCGAGTATGCCAGCCACTCCAGTCCCCTTCAGTCCCTGTAGTTTCTAGTGCTTCTGTGGCCCCACCTACTTCAGTTGCTCCGGCATCCACTGTTCAACCTCGTGCACCCTCTCATCCGGTAACATTTAAATGTTACAATTGTGGAGTGATTGGCCATAGAGCTTCGGATTGTTCCCTTTCCCGCCGTCGTGCTCTCCTAACTTCGGGCGATCCTGAGTATCTTGAGGAGACTACAGAGATTTCTCCCCAACCAGCTCTCATTACGATCCTCGATGGTGACACAGATGGCCTTCCCCTCTGAGTTCGAGGACGAACTCTTTTAAGGGGGGAAGAGTGATGCGAATAACGACCTTTTCGTCATTTTTGCCATTTTTTAGTATTTCTTTTATCTTTAGTATCCATTGTATTTTCCTTTTGTTTAGTATTTAAAGGAAGGAAGGTTAATTGACACTTAAGGGCATAATTATAATTAGATACTTAACTTAGAGGTCAAACAACCTCCTTCCTATATATACTCATATGTAGCCTCATTTGGGGCATGCTACCATTTTGAGATATTGATTTTAGAGCAATTTAGACGAGAGTTATTTTCTTCTTACTTCCATTTGACGTCTTTTTACGTCACAATAAAACAAGGATATTATGAAATAAAGGAAAAGATAAATATGCCAGCTAACTAATCCTACTATAAATATTTGTCTTAAAATTAAATCACTCTATTTATTTTATTTTATTTTTTCTCTCTCCAACCCCACCTACCCCCGTGCCATTTAAGGGAGAGGGATGGGGGTGAATGTACATTTTAGACAAAAAGAAATGCATAGAGGGTAGAGTACTGGAGTTGGTCTTCTCTTTTGACCAAGTTGCCTTTGACTTGGCCACTGACTGTATTTTATACTTCTATACTAAAATGTGTAATTTAATTTCTCACTCAAAGTATGTATAAATTTACACTCACCAAACTATTTCTCATATATACAGAATCTCCTCACTCTTTCTTTGTAATTTCCCCTGGTTTAATATTTAAATGATGTGTGAGACCACCTTTTTGGTATCTATAGATTTTAACAGCTCAAAACCTTAGAGATTAAAGGGGGTAACCGTTTATTTCTCAAACAGGGAATGCACCCATGACTTAAGGGAAACCCCCAAGCGAGGCAGTGAAATTTAACCTTCTAGCTAAGTAGGATCAGATTAACAAGTTTAAAGAATCATTTTAGAGAATATTATGCAACTGACCATGATAGAATCGAGTCCACATCCAATTTTATCTTCAGAATGAGGATGATAAGCAAGAAGTTTTTCTACCACAACATCCTCATCTTTTACAGTAAGACGCTCTCCATCCATATACCTGGAAGCAAAGAAAAGAGCATGCATGAAAAGAGCACAAATTCCAGAAATCACAATCTCATAATATAGCCTTAGCAAAAGATATCATATTAGAGCCATATATAAAATCTCTTATTAGGTAGAGAGGAACTTCACTCATGAGCTACACTGCCTATAATACAAACACCAAATATTGGATTCAAAAAAGAGAAAAACTTTAAAAAGTGTATTAACAAGCCAAAGAATAATGAGAGCTTTATTACGTCATTACCTCCTACTATAACCAAAAAACATAAAAAGACTAAGATCCCCTTTACTTAGTTTAATATTTCCTAAAGAGGGCAAAACCCCTTTTATTACATTTAATACTAAAAATTAGCAAAACTAAACAATAAAGCATATCTACATCAGCTTAACTACAAGATAAAACAAGGGAGAACACCCACTGCCAGAAATTAACATCAAGAGGAAAATACAACCACCAACACCTTGTGGAGATTCTTTTCAGTTTTTCTCAAGTCTTGTTTCTCTTTGATTTTCTTCTTACTTTATTGTTCGGGGAGGAGGGTAGTTTTCAATACAACAAGCTAGTAAAGAGATTCGTTTATACACCTTCTCGGTTGAACTTAGATGCCCTTTCAATTGCTGTTCTTTGAAGGGAAATATTGAAGCCCTTCTCTCTAGGGTTTTCACTAAAGAGAAATATGATAGGCCTCTAGCAGACCCCCCCCCCCCCCCCCCCACACACACACACACACAACAAAGTTCTTACTTGGGAGGGGTAAGTTGTGCGATAGCGCAACGCGTGGTGATCAACCAGGGCTCTGTAACCAACAATCCAAATAAAGAAAAACGAAAAAATAAATAAAAAAAAATACAAAATTAACGTGGTTCGCGGCAATTCGTATCAGTAAATAAAAGAACATTACAAATGGAAGTACCTTTTGCTCCTTCCTCACAAAAAAAAAAATCTTTCCTCACAAATAACCCTAACACACAATAATGAAAGACTCGCAATATTAATCTCAACCAAGGCACCTAAATTCTACCCAAATCTCAATAGAGAATATCCAAAATTGGTCCCCAAAATAACCAATTTTTTGCATAAAGTAAACCCTTAATTTGCACTCACAAAGTTCTTTATTGAGTCATAAGATGAATATGGCCCAATTCTCTCATATCCAATTTTCGGTGGGGAAAGGAAACACTCCTTGAATAGGAGATAAAATGCAAGAGTCCCAAATGGTGCAAGACACCTCACAAAGTAGGTTAACTAAAGATACCTATCAAACTTGGATACCAAAATCCCATCAAATAAGATTAGATAAACTAAAGAGGAGTTTGAGTTAAACTCAAATTCTCTCTCCTCCACAAGAAGCCCAATCCGAGCCAAACTCTACTAATCTCCACTTAGCGAGGTTAAACAAAACACCAGAATGAGCCTTCCAAACCCTTGCTACCGAACATGTTCACTGAAGCGACAAATGACCTTCGCTGGTTGTTGATTCCAAACCCTTGCTATCGAGGATCGTGCCCCAAACCAGAGAGTTTTCCCATAAAACCCTCGTTGCAGCGAATCCAATTTTCGTTGAGGCGAAACTAAGCTCGTTGGTTGTGAGCCCCTCCTGAAAATCCTTCTCACACAATTTCATCCAACTCCTCCAACAAAACATAATGTAAAGGTTTTCGCCAAAATACACGATCGCCATCACCAAAACACTAATGAAGATTTTTCGCTAAGTTTGACGCCTCCTCAAATCTAGCCATCGACTTACTATTCAACTGATGCATGTCTTGCGCAACCACAAGAATGCCTTCATCACTTATGTCAAACCCATAATGCTCCATAACATTCTCGAAATCCCCTGGTTTGACATCACATCTAGCAACCTCCCCCAATCTCCTCATTGCCACTGGTTGGTAATTGGGCATCCCGACTTTCATTTCCCTTGCATCTTTATCATGACCGAATGCTTGCCTCCCACTCTATTGTGCTCCGACGCCCAATTTGTTGGGGCAACCTCCAATAACCATGACCCGAATATAATCAAAGATAAAATGGTAATAATGGCAATCACAATAAAGATGTAAACAAAAGAGACAACAACAAGATATACGTGACCAACTTGGCTACATCCATGGAGAGGCCCGATTAAACTTTATTTGAAGAAATTGTAAGTACATTAGAGAATATACAAGCATAAATCATATACCCTCTGCTCTCTTACCCAAATCCTGAGTAACCATTGTACACCAACTCTCCAACCAAGTGAATCCAAGTTTTAAGCGTAAAACCCTCTCAATCTCTTACCCTCGAGTATTTTCCAAGTATTTTCCATGTACCAAATTTGGCGTATACCACTTCCATGTAATCCGATGAAAAATCTCCCACACAATACATCTTGAGCACACCTACCATACATCAAACACTCACACTCTCGCCCTTCTTCCACCTTTCCACCTTTGGAAGAAGAGCCTCTCTCTCTCTCACTCTAGCTCTCAAGGGAACAACCCAATAATAAGGGTTTTAACCCTCATAAGGTTTCTTTTATAGGTAGAACACATTTGTGGTGAAACCCCCAAAATACCCCCCATTTGAAAACCCTTATTTCGCAAATTTGGACAAATTCACTAAAGCGTCACTGCAGCAAACCTGTTTGCTGCGGCGAACCAATACCTTCGCTAGTCGCGCATCCCAAAGTGAAACAGGTCAAAAAACTCTTGAGACATCCGCGTCTAATGAGCCCCCTTCACTGCAACGAAGTTGCCCTTCGCTGCAGCAAACCTGCTGCCGCCGTTGGTATATTGAGCCAAACTCCACAAATCTCCACCTTGGGGAGAAATACCGTAAAATCACAACCAAGACTCCACATGTCTGAATCTCCCCGTTTGCCACGCCAAACCAAAAGAATCACCATTGATCTTCATTGTACCAAATACATTTATCCGTATATCGTTCAATGCTTCTTCAAAAATCCAATTAATCCGTAAAAATTGCCCTCGGAGTGTGCACCTCCTTTTGCAAATATACTCATTGCACCTTGCAAGTTTCAACTGCTCTTCTTGGCCATCTTTTGAAGTTGAATACACAGTTCAATGCCTAAATGTAGCTGCAACCAGTCATATATACCCATCGACTCCGAAGAGGGACCTCGACCCCACCCCTTCACTAGCAAGATTTCTCTCACAATCGTCTGCCGGAACATACACCCCGCGGTTGTAAATGAAAGCATTTGAAAGGCCTTTTATTCTTGTGCACCTAGTTCCATAAATATACCATCGAGATCAATCCAGACAACATCAACCAATCACACACAACTCGTACAACACCGTGTGATTTAGGAACTCCACCTATAATCGAGCACCGTTGTCCTTGGAATTTATCACTTTTGGAGATTGTGAGAATATCCCCAAAAATATAGCATATGCCGCTAACAGGCTTGAGGTACTTCCCGAGCCACCACCATCCTTGTTTCAAATATCGAACCAAAAAACGACTCATTTCCCCCCACACGTAGCAATGCTCATTGTCCTTGGATGTAGACTTGCTATTACAACATCCTCAACAATCAATTTTCTTCCAGGTGAAAATCAAACCGTAACCAATTGACCCTGCGAGTGGCTATCACACCGTTACTAATCGCATTCCGGTCTAGCAATCACACCCTCCATCTTTCTCCGGCTTTCATTATTCCATCAAACCCGATACACGACTTATGTTGAACAAGAATGACCTCCACTCTAATCACCAAGACTGAAGCACCCATTACCATTAAATCCCTCCACCTAAACTTGTGAAGCAATATCCCCTTTCATGGTTGAATGAACACACCCAAGAAATCCAAGCACTAGTTGTTTGACACCAAAATCTCATTCCGAATTTTTGACAAACACCTTGTGCGCACCAAGAACTCTGATTCCAATTGTTGTGCCCCGACGCCCAATTTGTTGGGGCAACCTCCAACCAACCATGATCCGGATATAATCAAGATAAAATGGTAATAATGGCAAGCACAAGAAAGATGTACACAAGAAAGACAACAACAAGATATACGTGATTCACCAGGTTGGCTACATCCATGAAGAGGCCCGATTCCACTATATTTGAAGAAATTACACGTACAATAGAGAATATACAAGGATAAATTACATACCCTCTACTCTTGCCCAAATTCCGAATAGTCATTGTACACTAACTATCCACCCAAGAGAATCCAAGTTCTAAGCCTAAAACCCTCTCAATCTCTTGCCCTCGAGTGTTTCCCGAGTGTTTTCCATGTACCCAATCCGATGCATACCATTCATATGTAACTCAGTGAGAGAAATCCCCCACACAATACATCTTGAGCACACCTACCATACATAAAACACTCACACTCTCACCCTTCTTCCACCTTTGAACAATACCCATGGGTGAGAAGGAAAATCCTTCACCTCTCACCTCAAACCCTCACCTCTGGAAGAAGACCATCTCTCTCTCTCCATATCTCAAGGGAGCAGCCAAGAGTTAGGATTTTACCCCTCATAAGGTTCATTTTATAAGTGTAACACATTTGTGGTGAAACCCTCAAAATACCCCCACTTGAAAACCCTTATTTTGCAGATTTGGACCCTTTCGCTGAAGCATCGTTCCAGTGAACATGTTCGCTGATGCGAACCAATACCTTTGCCTCCCAAAGTGAAACACGCCAATAAACTCTGGAGAAATCCGCACCCAGCGAGCCTCTTCCCTGCGCTGCAACCATTGGTATTTTGAGCCAAACTCCACACACTCATCTTCGTAGCTCCCTAAAAGACTAACCCAATGCCACTATGACTATCGCAAGTTGATGTCATGCTCGTCCTCATAGGTCTGCCTCCCTGTAATGATTGCTTGCTCCAATTTCGGCTAACATCTCAAAGCGGATTTCACTCTCTAGGATGTTGTGTAGTCCCTCATAACCGAATTAAGAGTAAAGATCGCAACTCTTCCCATAATACAAGTCATGTTTGCCTACTCCTCTATTGCCAAACTTCAAGTGTGAGCTTTCACTCGCCACAATAGTGCCACATGTTATTCTCTTCCCTTGGAGAACAAACAAACACCTTGGTGCCCCTAAACACCACAAGGGAACTTGCCACGAGCCTCATAGCTCCACTCGATGTTACGACCTTGTAACCCATGGAGTCTAGCACACTCATCGACACAAGGTTCACCTGAAGACTGGGGAACGTGTTGAACACCACACTAGGGGTGTAAACGGGTCGGGTCTGGATCGGGTCTGGGTATATCCAGATCCGATCCGGGTATATTTTTAACGGATCGGGTCTTACCCGATTACCCGGCGGGTCTCAGAAAATGGATCCAGACCCGGATCCGTTAAGGACCCGGAGACCCGACCCGAATACCCGACCCGATTATATATATATATATATATATATATATAAAAAAACTGTTTTTATATTATTTTTATATAAAACTGTTTTTATATAAATATAACTTATATTTATATAAAAACAGTTTTATATAAAAACAATATAAAAACTGTTTTTATATATATATAAGTTATATTTATATAAAAACAAAAACAGTTTTATTTTATATAAAAACTGTTTTTATATATATATATAAGTTATATTTATATAAAAACAGTTTTATATAAAAAACTGTTTTATAAAAACAGTTTTTTATATAAATATAACTTATATATATATATAAAAACAGTTTTTATATAAAATAAAACTGTTTTTGTTTTTATATAAATATAACTTATATATATATATATATATATATATATATATATTTAGTAACTATATGTAAGACTATATATATATATATATAATATTATATATAAATATATATTTATTATATTATATATATACACATTCGGGTCGGGTCCTTATCGGATCGGAGTCATGTATATCCAGATCCGATCCATTAACTAATCGGGTAAACGGGTAATCGGGTAATCGGATAATCGGGTCTATAAAATTTGCTCAGATCCGTTAATTTAGGTCGGGTCCGGATCGGGTCCGGGTCCAGACCCGGTCCATTGACAGCCCTACACCACACAAAGTTCTCACCAATCCATCATATGTCTTGATATTGATTGATCCAATTCTCAAAATTTTGATTCTCTCTCATCAGCCATCAAAACAGAATCAACTTTCACCTCTTTGTAGGAGGAGAAAGAATCCCTATTGAGACAAATATAAATTGAACAATCAGATTCAAGAAAACAAACGTCATTATATGATTCACCAATTTGGGTTGACATGACAGCAAAATTGTCGACATCCTCCGAATCACTTGCATCCACCACCGTTGTTGATGCGTCGTGAACATTATCTTTTCCTTTCCCATTCTTTTGTTTGGGACAGGAATACATGATGTGTCCAATCTCGCAACAGTAGTAACATTTTCGGTCCCTGTGCCCCTTCGACTTGGACCTGAAGCTCCCTCGGTCCTCCAATCTTCCTCGAACGACTAGGCTTGCGGCATCACCGTCACCCTCAACCACTTTCCTCATATTTTCATTAGAGAGAAGGGTTGGTGTCACCTCATCCAAAACAATACTTTTTTATTCCTGCACCATTGTAGTCGCCAAATGATTGTACCTCTCGAGAAGAGAAGCCAACAAAACCGCAACCTTACCTCTTCAACTCCATAATTAATATTTCCGAAAGAAGCCTATTAAACTCATTGACGTGGCTTTGCAACGAAGTACTCGGACCCATACAAAACCACTAGAATTCCTTTTTGAGATTAATCTGATTTGTCAAAGACTTCTCTCATTAAAGCTTCACAAGCTACACTCAAATCACCTTAGTGGAAGTCTATGTCATAACGTTGTGTTTAATCTCCTAAACAAACATAATTGAATTATGGAGCAAACCTCCCTATCTATCTCCTTCCACTCATCATCCTTTATTGCGTTGAGCTTCTTTTTAAGGCATGGATCAAGCCCTCTTTTAAAAAGGATGTCCATAACCGCCACTTGCCAAAGGCCAAAATGTTCTTTTCATCAATTTTCTCCACATCGTACTTTATCTTGGATGCCATAACAAAAGACCCTAGTTTGCAATCTAGGCTTAAATACCAATTTGTTGCGTGTGGTGATCGACTAGGGCTTCATGACCAGCAAACCAATCACACCACAATAACAATCCTTATAAAGAAAAACGGAATATAATTGAAAGCATAGTTAAATCATGAATCGAATAGTAAATCGGAAACTCTGTGAATCGTGAATCAAATCGTAAGAATCAGTATAAAATGTTTAAAATCTAGTAAAATATATATAAATGCATAAATAACACATTAGAATATGCAATAAAACATATTATGACCTAAAACCAATTTTATGACATGATTTCATTGAAATATAACTAACAAAATGAATTTCCATTATCATTAGTAAGATGAAGATTCGTCTTTCAATGTTTGCAATTCTAAAAGATCATACACAAAATATAATATATCCAAAAAAGAAACCATAAAGTATTTTTGTCTATGATCATGTCATTAGATAAATTATGCAAGTATTTGTTCTCCACAATATCATTAACACAAAAATATCCAAAACAAATGATTAAAATTTATGCAAGTATATTACAATTTACCTCAAACAAATGATTAAAAATGTATAAATTATAATGCATATAGTTTACACATAAAGATATAATAATACAATATAAATACAAGTCATATAATAATGAATACAGTACACTGTATCATTATTATAATATAATAAACAATACTTCATATTATTTGTTGACTTCTTTCAACTGAAAAGAGAAGAAACAAACAATACACTAGTAATATTAATAACAATACACTATAATAGTACTAACAACTGAGAATAGAAGAAAAGAAGCAAACCTTCTTTTGTCAAATTCTTTCTGCTGAGGAAAAACAGCACCGTGAGGGACGACTGAGAAAAAATAGTCGGTTCAGAGAAAAGACAAAGAAAAGAAGAATCGCTGAAGAATTGGTGTGAAGAAGAGAAGCTGACTGAGAAAAAAGGAGAAGAAAAGAAGACGACCGAGAAAATCTAGGGTTTTTAACATTTTGGGAACTTTCTCTCTCTCTCTCTCTCTCTCGTAAAGCTGAAATTTGTTTTCTTCCCTTTTTTTTGTTTTATGAAACCCACGTGTGCCGAATGTGGTTGAAATGTTAAAAAATATATATATAGGCACAATTTGAATGTTTCGGTTAAAAAAATATATTTTCATCTCAGATTCATGAATCGTAACAGAATCAAGAATCGAACGATTCACGATGCTTCTTAATGAATTGCCGATTTAGTCCGATTAATAGTCCTCTTGGATTCTTGAATCAGTTCGAATAATTTTGCAAAATACGATTCGAATCGCGAATTGTACGATTTTAACAACTATGGATGAAAGAACACAAAATTTATGTGGTTCACCAAATTGACTACGTCCATAGGCGATGCGTGTCACTAAATAAAAGAAGATTACAAATGGAAGAACATTTTGTTCCTTCCTCGCACAAAATAATCTCTCCTCACAAATAACCCTAACAAACAATAATGGAAGAATATTAATCTCACCAAAGGCACCTAGATTCTATCCAAATCTCAATAAAGAATACCCAAAATTGGTCCCCAAAATAATCAATTTTCTACAAAAAAATAAACCACTAACTTTCACTCACAAAGTTCTTTATTGAGTCACAAGATGGAGATGGCCCAATTTTCTCATATCCAATTTTCAGTGGGGAAGCACTCCTTAAATAGGAGATTAAATCCAAGAGCCCCAAATGGTGTAAGGCACCTCACAAAGTAGGTAACTAAAGATACCTATCAAACTTGGATACCAAAATCCCACCAGATAAGATGAGATAAACCAACGAGGAGTTTGAGTCTCTCTCTCTCTCTCTCTCTCTCTCTCTCTCTCTCTCTCCTCCACAAGGAGTCCAATCCGAGTCAAACTCTACAAGGTAGGCTATACAAGGGTTCGCAATTATACACCCATCCTACAGTCAGTATACTAAGGTTCACTATTAAATAAAGTCAAAACACAAACTCAAAATCCTTCTTTTTGGCCTGGCGAGTCCATGCCATTTGTTTTGAAGATAATAATAAATAATTAAACAATGTTTCATGTGTCTAGTGATTTTTTGAAAGGGGCATATTCTTGTTGCACATAAAGTTTGAAAAGTTACTTGGTAAAAAATATATATACAGATTTAGTCTTAGGTCCCTATGACTTTATCAAGGTAATAAAAAAATAAAATGATGTTTTTTAACTTTAGCGTGCAATCCCAGCTTTTGCAGATTTTCATGTACAGTCCCTGTTAAAATATCTTTCGGTTAAAATATCAGCGTGAAACTTAAAATAACAGCGCATATGCTAAAATATCTTCACTGTCAAGAAGCACACATGTTAAATGCCAAAAACATACGTTTTCACTCAAATAACTTCACATTGGGGATCAGGACCCATAAGCCCCAAAAATTATCAAAGCTTAACCATTGAGTGATATGACCAATATGGTCTCCTGCCGCGGACCCAACTGATAAAAGGCTGTTGCCTAAGAACAAGGTTGCCGCGGCCTTTGTGCTCGTATGGTTCCCCTTTTACTGGTCGCTGTCTCGTCCTAAGAACGGCCGCGGCACTTACAAGACATCTTCCAAACATGCCGCAATCCTCACTCACTGCTGCCGCCCTATATAAGGGGTTGCACCTCGGACATTCATACACCATGTGCTTAGGGCACGTGACACAGCTTACATACCTCCTATAAATAGAGGTCCACACCTCGAGATGTGGGGGGACGATCACTCTTGGCGAAGCCCTACCAAACTCTCTACATAACCTCAATACAGCTTGGGGGTTATTCGTCTACCTTGTAGTCACATCTCCGGCTTGCCCGGAAACATTACAAACATGTATTCTCCTCTCTTAACTCTATTGTACGCCATTCATGGCTATGTAAACTTGTACCATCACGTGTATATAATGAGAGTAGGACAACAAAGTGGACGTAGGCTCATTTTAATAGTCGTACCACTCTATATCTTGTGTTTTGCCTCTCTTTACTTGCTTTACATCTATTTTATACTTGACTTACTAGTATGAGAACGACATGTGTCCGATTTCTCATATCAACAATCTGGTGTCTGTAGAAACGAGGTAAATCTATCTTGTTTCTCTATATTCCGAGTTCTTAGCACCTTATTTCACTCATGGGGGGCCTTGGGTCATCATCCTGTAAATGAGGTTTGGTTATTGAGCCCGTATTTTGCACATACACCTTAACTGGGTATTGCATATTTTCAAATCTACTCGTTAATCTCCTTTTTATGACCTTAGATCTGTTTTGTTTACCCCAATGATGCTACCTTACCTAAAAAGTGTTGAAAAGCATAAAAAGGCTATAGCCCTACAAAGGTGCGTAGCTAGGGATGGCATTCTACCCGTTCACTACTTTCTTAACCCATGATCTAGGATTTTCTACCAAAATTGTACAATTCTTAGCACTTGAAGATTGTCTGTGGGTCCTTGGATCTAGTAGGCTTATCTTTCATATTACTAGATGGATTAAACTCAGCTTGTGGGTCCTTGGAATTACACTGCGCTGCATCAAGCAGGGTGCGGCCTAGCATGTAAACTACCCGAGCGCCGCAGCCCTTTTTAGGGAGGATGCAGCATAGCTTCCTTATATCACCGGGGAGAAGTCATGGTAAAACTGTCAGATCTCACTCTGGGGAGCTCCCTTGAAAAGGCCACGACAATAACCTTATGTGTTATACATGTCGCGGTCACATCAGCATAGATTGGCAAATTGTCAAAGACTACATCCTTGTTACTATACTTGGTTATTTACTCTGCACTCTTGATTTATCACCGCTATTTAATTTATCTCAGAGTGTATCTCTAAAGACTAACAAAGCAAAAATGGAAGGAGATTCCAGCGAAGGTGCAGAAATGAAGGATGAGGTCGCTCGGCTGTACAACCACCTCAACCATCTGTACGACATACATGCCTCACTCCAAACTCAGGTCAACTTCCTGACCCAAAGGGTTCTTATGTTGGAAGCTGCAGCAGCAGAAGCTACTGTCCCAACAATTGCGGCCGCAGACTTAGAAATAGCAGCACCAGTGGTCGCGGACAAGAATCAAAAGAGGAAGATGGAGAAGGCAGAAAAAGGCTTTGAAGCCTATGCCCCATTGACTTGTTAAATTGAAGATATTTTCAAGCTCTTCAAAGAAGACAAATTGCTCAAGCGGCCTGAGATGATGAGGGCTCCTTCCCACAATAGGAACCAGGCCAGTGGTCTGACTTTCACCGAGACCATGGCCATTGCACCGACAAATGTTTCGCGCTAAAAGATGAATCGAAAGGCTTGTGAGGCAGGGGATGCTGCAGTAATTCCTGAAGGCAGCATGAGGGATGCAACAACTCTTAGAATCACTACAACCAATTGACCAACAGGCCACATGCCTCATATCTGCCTTAGTTTCCACTCTATGTTTCTGTTTTATCTTTGAAAAAACTCTATTTAGATGTTTCCTTCACACTTTGTATTTTTCTAACAAGGTCATAAATACATAAATATACGAAATAGGGCTTATTTTTCCATATCTTATTTCTTTTGCCTTCATTGTCTGTTAACACATCAAAGACTTTCGTCTTTAACAGAATTAAAATGAAGACAACATGTTATCTCGGGAATAGCTATCTTAATGGGCTTACAACGGCCCTCATGACGCTTATGCATATGAAGGCATATGATATTTAAAATCGCAAAGGCGGCTCTCGGGATGATTCGATTAGCCATGGGGGCTTACAATCCCCGTTCTCAGCTGTCGGCATGCGTCATTTAGCCACGGGGGCTTACAATGCCCGTTCTCGGTTGTCAGCATGCATCATCTAGCCACGGGAGCTAACAATACCCGTTATATGCGTCTGAATGTTCCTATTTAGCCACGAGGGCTACTAATTCCTGTTATTTGCTTCCGGGATGCCTGTATTGGCTTGGGGAAGCTCCATAATACCTAGTTTGGGAAGGCTTTATATATATCCAATTATAACTTGGGGAAGCTTTATAATACCTAGTCTGCGGAGGCCTGATAATAACCCGATTAAAGCGACTAGCGAGAAGCTACGAAAGTGGCTTCGCGATAATTAAAGCGACTAAAAGAAGCCGTGGAAGTTCCATGCAGTTAAAGCGACTAAAAGATGATGTGGCATTGACATCATAAACCATATTAAAGCTACAAAGAATAGGTGGCCGCAGCCCAGCATAAAGTCAGTCACCTCAGATGCTGCGGCAGGCATACAACCCAGCCGCAGCCCTAAAGTTGTTATTGACATAGTTGGGAACTCAAGAAAATTCAAGCAGTAGGGCAAAAGAGTTTGATCACAGCCCCAAAGTCATTTTCCTTTGGCACCATGACTAGGGGGCTGATAAGTGCATAAGTATGAAATTAAAATTCACGAGAAAGGTAAAGGCAATAACATGTTGCCGCAGCTATATTCAGAAATCCTTCTATTATAAATGGCCGCGGCCAGTATTCCACATTCATTTTTGGAAGTGAGTCGAGCGAATTCAAGCAGATTAATGTACAAAGTCAAAACAAAAGGATTCATTCAAGCAATCAAAATGGAGGAATAAGAAGCATGCAGATAAAAGGCAAAAACATTGATGGTGGCTGCAACTTACAAAAAAGGGTGCAGCCCTATTTGAGAACTCAGTTCAAAGTTATAAAGGGTCGCAGCCCTACATAAAAAACAGTTCATTACAGCACAAAAATGACGATACAATACTAAGTGGCAGCGTCATCTTCCACTTATCACCGTCAGCTGCAGCAGTATCAGTTGCTTCTTCATCAGCCATAGCCTCAGCTTCAAGTTGCTTCTTTGCTCTTTCCTCAGCCACCGCCGCCCTAATTTCAGCCACGCATTGGTCATGCTCGGCATCACCCAAATTCCAAGACATGATTTGACCCTTGAACTCAGGAAAATTTTTGATGACTCTGTGCCTCAGCTCCTGATAACCGCGGATGTAGGCCTTGTTGTTAGTAAGGAATAAATCTCTGGAAGTTTTGTAAGTTGTTACAGCATTGTCCACAGTCAATTCCAGGGCCGCGGTGTGGTCCTCACCCATCTTTTTAACGACTTCGGCATGTTCTTTGTTAAGAGATTCTAAGGCCGCGGCATGGTCATCAGTCATACTCTTTATTAAATTTTCAGCCGCAGTTAACTTCTCTTGAAGGTCTGCAGTTCGATTTGCAGCTACTGTAGTTTGGGCCTTAGCAACCTTCAAGTTATCCGCAACCTGTTTATAGTTCTCCTCGGCGGTCTTCTTAGTTTCATTTACAGCTTGAACATCTGAGAGAGCTTGTTGTTTTACTGCCTGAAGTGCCGTAGCAGATGAACTCTTGCCTGCCTCAAAAGAAGAGGTCCTAACTTTTGTCCAAATTAGCTTTGTGAACAGACTCCGCGACCTGTTTAAGGTTATAGAGGGCTTCATATTTGGCTGTTTGCGACATAATAACTTCTGCCGCTGAAAGTTATGTAAACATGGTTAGTATGAAGAAATAACCAGAATTTAAGTTCAATAAAGTGCTTACCCTCAGGCTTTGGAGACCATACTCTTCCAAATATTCATGGTCTTCATTTACAAAGCGGTCTAAATCGATGTTGTCTGCAACCTTCTTCATCTTGTGGACCGCCGTGGCAGTTGTATCCTAGGATCAACTGAGGCCGCGAACGGCCACCAGGACCTACACTGGGCCGACTTTGTGGAGGTGGCAGATTGGCATTAACAGCCATTACTCTCCGCGGAGGAGATGGAGTTTTAGAAACTCGAATGGGGCTGTGCCCAGTGTCGAAATCTCCTGACGACATTAAACCTGTTGCGGCAAGTTGCGGAGCTATCATCATAAACATGTGTCTTAATTGCCGCAACATTACCAGTTTGCGATTCCCCTGCCGCGACAGTGCCGCCAACTTGAGTTTCGCCTACCGCAGCACCATCTGTAGCCGCATGTAACACCCCGTCTAATTAAATACCAGGTAGCTACTCCTTTATTAAATTAATACAGAATATCAAGTTGGTTCGGTCTTAGCATCACTGTCGAAAAATATTTAATTAATTACTAACCACCTAATATTTAAAAAGAGAGATGTCAAATTTTATTAATTAAGTTATCAAATAACCAAGAATTAAATCATTAACCATCAATCGCATAGACAATCTCATATGAATAACCAACGAAAGGAAATCAACTGAGTCTGGAGTAAACACTCCAATAATAATAATGCCAGAGTAAATAAAGTCCCAATACAAGAGTCTGAATAAATAAACCAATAACCGAAATAATGATAAGTCTGTAACTACAACCTCTAAATAAGAATGGGCGATATGCCCTAACTGATACAAATGACTCTGAAGGAACCAAGGATAAATATGAAGGCGTCTAATACCAAGATCCTATAGCTTCCACAGCAGCTACAGCACGTCATCAGAATGGAAGTCCTATGCTTGGCGTCCCTGTGGCTGGGCACCTAAAAATATTTTTACAAAACAAAATAGATTTGGAAGAAAACGGATCAGAGCCCGAGGTGAAAACAGTTTAAAAGTTTAGCAAGTGTTTAAATTACAATTAAACAACACATATTATAAACACGTTAGTTGCGTACTCTCACATGAGTTTCTCACCTCTCAACTAATGTGCACACCTAACGTATGCGCTTAACCCATCCTAGTTATGTCGCTAACTAACTAGTCTATACCACTTCCTCTTTCGCATTCTACCATAGGATGTCTATTCTTAATATCCAGGTAAGTTATATTCATAACCCATATTCGCATTCATTAAATTACTTATCTAAAGTGTTAATTAAATTCTCATTCTTAACCCATTCAAATATCTTAGTTATTCACATTTACTAAGCAACAATGAACAAGTCACACGTACATAAGTATAACAGTCTCAGTACATATATACATATATATGGCACCCTTAGGCTAAGCTGCGGTGCTCGCATACTCTGCTATCAAATCCATGTACATCACGTACGTAAGGATCAAGTGTTCCGAATCACTCGGGAACCGTCTAAATACAAATCACACATATTGGAGGCGAACATAATTCACATACCCATGGGTCACACACATACCTACGCTCCCATGGTCAGCTGACTTATCAACTCACAAATAAGTCATTCACTGTCCTATGTCCTTAAGGTACCAATCTAAATCCCCCCGAAGGCACACAAAGATAAGATGGCCCTTTTTCGAAAACTAACCTCCCGTGATAGCAAGTATGGTAGGTATGTCATACACATAAGAAATCCATACACTAGGCATTCACACAACCTAACTAAACATATTTCAATATAGGTATTCACACATTCCATCTAGTAAGTCTCGTACGTAGCAAGTTTATCCCGAACATCATACGTAATATATATTTAGCTTGATAACTCTCTCGTCATATCAATTAAAATACTTAAACCTATCTCAAAAGGTTATTAGGTCTCCTATTAGTTTCTAATGTTATCTCAGTGACTTAAAGTCCCTCCGTTACTGTTCTTATCCTTACATCATCATTAATTCCCATTATAGTTTCAATTCGAACGATTTCTAATCGTACCTCACTCGGTAGACCCTCGTAAGCAATAGCATTCAATTCCATAAGGTAAACCATTTTTCCCAGCATCAACTAAGACCCTACTGACCTTAACTAAGCCCCACAATATTAAATTAAACATCCTAAGAATCAGCATCGGCCTTGGAATTTTCATTAAGCCTTAAGGGAAAACAATTGCCAAAAATCAGAGGGGGTCGATCGATCGAAGAAAAGAGGTCGATCGATCGATCAAGCAAGTATCAGCCCAGATTTCTCTTAAACAGTTACGGGTTTCTTCCTTTTTACACCTCTAATTCTTCATTAAAACGTCCCAAACTCCCAAGAAAGTTCACTAATCATCCTATTAACATATCAACATCATCTCTAACGAATTAGAATCATTAAACCCTTATGGATCATGAGTTTCTTGGATTAAAACACCCAATTTTCATAAAAACCCTATTTCTCCTAATTTCCTCAAGAACACTATATAATTCAATACAAATTTATTATTCTCTACCCATAAATCATAATTTCGTGGCTACTATTATCTCCAACGTTAAACTACATGCCAGACCTACCCAGATTACGATTTCAATTCTTCAAATCCATTCAATTTTCATTATTCAAGGTTATTCTTCAATTCTAACCTAACATGGATAATATATGCGCTAAATTATTGCAAATTAAATCACTTGCCTGGTAATGAAGATTCTAATCCGATGAAGTAGACGGTATGGAGATGATCCTTGCTTTCCGATCTATCCGGTGGTGGTGACGGTGGTGCAAAAGTCTCTAAGTAATGGTTCTCCATTGGAAACTTCCTTCTCTTCCACTCTAATGGCCGTTTATGATTTTTGGTTGAGAAACCCTAGGGGACACAAGTGTTGCCTGATATTAACTGTCTAAAATTCGTGGGTCACTATTCACCCAAAAATAGGAATGACTAAAATACCCTCCCGGGTTGCCGGTTATGACTAAAAATGCCCCGAGACCCAAACTAAACCCCCGACTAGTGTATCTGACTATCTCGAACCTTCCGGACACGTTGGCTCACTCAAAATGCTCATACGGATGACATAAAAATAAAATACTTTTAAATCCATTAAATTGGGTCCTGACACGCACGTCCCATCTTAATTACCGAAACTGCCGTATTTTCAACTCACGACATTTTTAATAAATTTAATAATCACATATTACCATAATCACTCGGTAATATTCAACAACATTATAATAATCAAATACTAACTCTCGTCTCGCTAGCATTTAAATCCGGATTAATTTTCCAATTAATTATCCCAAATTAATTTAATAAATCACATAATTAAAAGCCATAAAAATACGGGGTATTACATACTTCCCCCCTAATAATGGAATTTCGTCCCGAAATTCGAAAAAGGCATACCTGGAAAAATTAGGTATCCTCCAGCACTCAAAACAAAATTCAAAATAAGGCTCAATCATTACAACCCCCACTTCACAACAAGTTTGTTGAATAGTCTCAATACTTTATCAGTTATAGGGTTACACCTCAATAAATGCACCTCACGTTGTGCTCTTACTAAACAACATTCGAATAAGAATAGCCTATATATCATTGGCCGCATTATCTCAATATTATTGTGAGTCCGCACCTCACTACGTATCAACCCTCGCGTTTATCTAGACACAAAACTCCCATCCTGGGAGAAACCATTGAACATCTGACTACTCTTGTCCGTTCTTTGAATCTCTGTTCCCGGCGTTAGGACTTGTACACAAGGGAAAACCACTCACGACTGTTGGTGGTTACCTCATTTTAGTCATCAGACTCTAACTCCTGACTGATCTAAAACTCTGATAATCCGCTCACCTCTAAACATCCAGAGAAAGAATGATAAGGTTTATCCACACAAAACCACAGTAAGCACCTTGTCCACTATGAATAGATACAGGTGCTTTCACCCAACTCTACCATTAGGTAATATCTTCTCCCCATTACCACAATATGCCTCACTAGCTATACCCGTTTTGGAAATGAAATGATAGCAATGAATCTAAAATTGATTTCATACAGTTTCACCAGTCGTCAATCACCTTGCGCCTACTCCTCGGGCTATCGGTAATACAACCTTCTCAGAACGAAACGTTATCTCCACTACTTCCTGATACCCCACGTTGAATATGGATTTCGGGGATCTCATCCTAGTTCTGAATAATACTGCGTAGGACCACGTACCGGCGTTTTCACTATCTAATAGTGTAAATCACCCAAGGATATAACAATTTCTCTCCTTCTGGACCAACTTGTCCCACATATTCGAAGGAACTCGTTACTTATCTATAAGTTGGCAACCCCTAGAGGAAATTTACCAACTTGACTCTTCCATCACTGGAATCGTCGGTTTGATACAAAATTATCGGGTTGATCATCTTACCCCAATCGATCTACTACTTACTATACCCCTTTCAATGCCGACTTCCACGTATAATTCTTTCCGTTAAGTGATACTTAATAACCCTCTTCTTCTCTCAGCGTATACCAAAAGTTCCGACCCCTGCACTTTTCGCCACGAGACGCGCTTCTGTAAATTTTTTTTTTTTTTTTTTATCCCTTATTGACATCATCACTCTCTTTATGCGTAAGCCACTCTTAACATTCGATTGGGTGGAATTCCACTCCAAATTGTCCATAATAGTTAAATATTTGCCTTCTCAAGAGATACCCCTTATTAAACGGTCTTCCACTGCCTTTTCACCAAATTCGGACGTGTTACTCTGATTGCACATGAGTATACTGATTATCACCTTCTCTTATGACGCTTAACCCATTCTACCAATTCTATTTCGTCATATTAATCCCATAAGTAATAATTTCACCCATCTATGCGTCTCCTTCCGGCGATTACTACATTAGCAAACCAAGATGTCTACAACCCTTATAACTCGTCCATACGGGTTTAAACATCATATACGCTTCATACGTACTCCAAACTCTTTATTGCCCCTGCATTAGCAACGTGGCCATACCACTTGGGCATTCTCAATCACCCCCGAATTTGAAAACCTAAATCCTTCTTAACCTCATTGCATCCTTCAACCCGCCGTAATAAAATCAAAATTTTTCAGTACTTCCTCACCACACCACTGGCTCTACTGGCCTTATATCTTAATTTACCCTTTAACTTCCAGTTCTAACTACATACTTCCATAACGATCGAGGTACCCAAATCATGGACGAATGGCCAAACATCTCCTTACTACCAACCTTACGCTAAGTTTCATGCGTGGGATGTCTCGCAAAGCGAAATCCAAACAAGGAACCCCCTTGATACACTACTTCCTAGCATTGTCGGTCATCGGAATTTGTTAGGCCTCGGTCCATAATATGTACCCCTATATTCCCGTTTCTTGACAATCAAGTTACATCTCCTTCCGCAATTACATTTAAACAAGGAACTCCTTCCGAAAGACACTGTCTCTTAACATTGATGGAAATCACCTTCCATAAACATCATGCAAATATACTCGGGGTTCTCAAAATCCCGTCCCCAGACTTACAACTATGAGTATTAACTCCCACGTCTCTAAAGGGTGATATAACAATGCACTCTTCTTATTACTACATCCTGAGCGTTAATTAGAATAACCAGCTAAATCTTTCCGCTGAACGGTAAACCAAATACACTCCGATTTATATCAATAAAGTCCCTACACATACCGGGAACAAATATCTAAGACCATTGTACTTTTCGAAGTCTCAACAATATATATATATATATATACAATCGCGAGCCCTGCCCTCTCGCAGATGGGGCCTCGCTAGAACAAAACATTTTACACCAAGGTAGTAACCCCGATAAACTTACAATATCCGCACACTATCGGTATAAGCATATTATAAAACCATAATTAGGATAATATCATACTCGTATAACACAGCACTAAAACGAGTGATTTCAATAAAGTATATACCACTATCAATATACCCATTCATCCTCCGCTGTCTCGTCCTAAGAACGGCCGCGGCACTTACAAGACGTCTGTCAAGCATGCCGCAATCCTCACTCACTGTTGCCGCCCTATATAAGGGGCTGCACCCCGGACATTCATACACCATGTGCTTAGGGCACGTGACACAGCTTACATACCTCCTATAAATAGATATCCACACCGCGAGATGTGGGGGGACGATCACTCTTGGCGAAGCCCTACCAAACTCTCTACATAACCTCAATACAGCTTGAGGGTTATTCGTCTACCTTGTAGTCACCTCTCCGGCTTGCCCGGAAACATTACAAACATGTATTCTCCTTTCTTAACTCTATTGTACGCCATTCATGGCTATGTAAACTTGTACCATCACGTGTATATAATGAGAGTAGGGCAACAAAGTGGGCGTAGGCTCATTTTAATAGTTGAACCACTCTATATCTTGTGTTTTCCCTCTCTTTACTTGCTTTACATCTATTTTATACTTGACTTGCTGGTATGAGAACGACATGTGCCCGATTTCTCATATCAACATTGAGTGCTAGTTTAAACTTTAATGCTAAATAGTTGTTGCCTAGTCTTAAACTAATCTTAGTGCTCGCTGATATGACATAAAATTGGATTTATGACTCCGTGACAGCGCATTTAACTACATTGGCGTAGATTTATCCAATTGGAATAATGGCTTAAATATCAAAATCAATTTATGTGAAGTGAGAGGTCCACCCATCCTCTTGTATCAATCATCTGAACTCTTTAATTGACTTTTTGTGGCACAAACAACTATTTTGGTGGTGACAAGCCGGGAAGTGAAAGCTTTGGGGCTAGACTAGAGTAGCAGAATTAGATTGGGCGTCAAAGTCAAAATAGCCCTTAATTTTATCATTGTTAAATGTTTTAAACTGCAGAATTTGCCTTCAGTTGCACACTAAAGTAGATAAATCCATTTTTCCGCACTTACTATTGCACATTTCTGTGTGTATGACACAAGCCTAATTCCTCAAGTTAATATGATAGCACTTTTATCAAGGGACTAAAATCTACCAGAACAATACTTAACTGTTGGTTTGGAAGAGGCACTTAACTACAGGTCTGGAAGAGACAAATGTCGGTTGGCCTTAACTCCGTATATGAAGAGATTGCTCTTATGTCTCGAATCCGAGACCAACCGTAGACCAAATATAACAAATGCTTTGATCAAATTGAAATGATAAATGTAGATTGCATAACATAACCAATTTAGTCTCGGAATTGAGATGAAAAAATCTAAACTAGCACAACGTGCACATTATCAATCATTGCAACCATATTCTTTTAAGGGCCTTTGTAAATTTAGGACCTATTATAATATGTATTCTGCAAATAGAACAACAATATTTTATTTATAATTTTAGTCCCTATTTTTTAATAAAGCCGCTGGTGCAGACTCATATCTATAAAACGTCAGAAAATCATAGCATACCGCGTCTAATTTGAAAATAGAGACTTTGTTTGAACCTGTCGGAGTGGAGAATTTGTTTGGTGAGGAGAGTGATGGGTTCGATGTCTTGAAGAATAATTTCCTCATTGTCCTTCCACTTTCTGTAATCTGGATCTTCCCACCTTTGGAATTTGGGTGTGTTTCTGCTGCCCACCACGGAGGTATAGGATAGGTTATCCTGGGGCCCAGCTGATTCGGCCGCGACGGTGCACCACCCTCGACGGCTCACTAAAAAGACTGAGACAGTCAGTCTGTGGTGGTGTTGGAGGAGTGGAACGCCTCCCACGAGCACTGGAGCAGCAGCCATCTTCTCTGTTTTCAGTTTTGATGTCACAAGTGAGAACAAGACGAGTGTGTTTTGATTTTGAGTGTGCAACATCTCCAATGATATCATTTTCTATGTCCAGCTGGCCCCAAAGTGTTGGATGAGAGTTTTTTAATTTTGAATTTCTAAAATAGAAATTTGATAAGAAATAAATTCTTATTGGAGATGGCTTTAAATAAATATAAATTTACTTTTTGTTTTGTAAAATTATGTAGATACATTTACATGGGAAAAATAAATATATTAGAAAAAATATATCTATGTTGTAATACAATTATATTTAATCAGTTAAAGTAACTTTATTCTTTTAATTTTGATTTAGTGACGATGTTGTAACAAAAAATACATACATTTGGATTGTTGAGATGAGAAAAAATTAAAGAACGGTATGTAGATACATATTTGTGTATACTATTGCTAGCTTGATTTTATTGGTAATTTCTAAATTGTCTAAGGGCTTATTACCATTTTTCCCTGTTTTTATTATCGTGTTGGTTAAGGATACTCGAAAATTACTTCATCATATTGCATCAAAACTTAAATATGATATTGTTAAAGAAATTCACAAGCTATAAAAGCATTTTTGAAAAATCTATGGGACTTACTCACATTTTTCTCTCCATACCAAAACCCCCTTGACTACTTAAGTCCCAAATTTGGGTGTCACCTTGTATCATCATCAAATCCACCTAAAACCACCATGAACAAGAGTTATTATGGTCAGAGAAGATTGTTATCTCGCATATATATTGGTTTTTGATCAGTTTTGTACAATTTGTGAGCATTTTTATCACTACAACTCAATGGATAGCGGACAGCGAAGTGAGTAGGGTTTGGGACCCTCAAACTCTACACAAAATAGTCTAAATAGTCCCTTGGAGGTATTTTCTATATTAATTTACGCATTTTAATGTTTTTAAATATTTGAAATATAACAACGGTGATGATGCGGGGAATCACCACTTAAATATATAAGCAGGTCAAGCTCTAACTTAGTTAACAATAGAGTAATATATGAATGCAAAAATGTAATAACGAGAAGGAGATGAGAGAATGGAGAAGACACGGGAATATAAAGTGGTTTAACCAATAGGCCTACTCCAGTGTGCAAGGTTTGCGGTGTATGTATTGCTATAAGGCTCTAATGGCCATGGATACAATCTCTTAAGCTTTCTCTCTCTTCTAGCTATAATTTGACAGAGTTTTGCTAGGGCTGTCAATTACTCGATCATTATAAATGAAGGGGAAAAATGCTTATATAGGCTTGGGGGTACACAGTGCACCCCTAAGCATACAACATGCATTCATGAGATAAGCAACCAACAGGAGCTAGCCACGTGTCCCTGGCACAAGTATGTTCTGATGATGAAATATTCACCCACGTGGACTGAAGATCTATTGTAACGGTATGGTCAATGTGGGCTGATGATACACAAGTCACGATGGTCCTTGCCGAGCCGAGACTAAACCAAGTGGTCTTTCAAGTAGGCAACCATGAGGCTGAGAAGATCACCTCAAGATAGCCAACATGGTATTGGCCAGTTAGTGTGGTAAAAGACCGGTACATGCTTATGGCCTGAGACATAAGAGATAATAATAGACTGGAGAGTGAGCCTGATCATGTGACTGTAAATGTTAAGAAAGAGGTCTCGGAGGCTAAGACTGCTGGAGATGGGCCTATGCAGTGTCGTCTCATGAGTAGATGAATCTGGCGGATGCTGAATTGGGATGATGAGCCACGCCGAGTCTAGTCTAGGACGAGATCAGACTTATGTATATCAATCACCCCTTAGCCCTTAGTCTTCAATGTGAGTGGAAGGCTGAGGGGTATAGTCGACTGACCTCCTTCGATGACGAGCCCACTAAATGTCAAATGGTGTAATTAGGACGTGATTCTAGTGAACCATCTTAGCTAAAATTAAGACATCATTTCAATGTTACAGGCATATGTGTCAGCTAGGCACACTTGAGTTGACACGTGTCACAAGTCACATAGGTTGGTGTGTTGGGCAAGTTATGGCGACTGCAGGCCTGCCTAGGGTTTTGTACCCTAATGATTCCCTCATGGGGAAGCGCGGGCAATCATTAGTTCACTTAAATACAAAAAAATCAAACCATTTTCTCTTTCCTCAAACTCAAACTTCTCCCATTTCATCATTTCTTCTTCAACTTCTCAAACTCAGTTTCTCTCTCTTCAAACCATAACATTTTAGCGTTCTTTAGGATTATTTCTCTCTCCTCAACCAGTCATCCTCCTCAGGTAACTCACAAGATTCCTTATTTTTATTGTTTTAACTATTGATGTGCTTTATTTTCCATTTTTTTTTCTGATTATAGTTTACAATTTTTGACGACATGCCAAGGTTGTTTTAGTGGTCCTTTTGAGTGTTTGAAGTGGCAGAGAGTGAGATTAGGTAGTTTTTAAGGTTGGGTTGACTTTTTCGCCATTGGTAGGGCTTTTCGACGAGTTGCTAGTCATCTTCTCCGACGATCTTCCTTTTATATGTTGTTGAGCCAAATTAATTCAAGAACATTTAGGTTTCCATTTTGATCCATTAGTTAACCCAAGTTAAAACTTTCTTCTGTTTAAATTAGGGGTGACCATAGGTCGGATTAGTTCGATTCCATTACGAAACTAGAATCAAATCGAAGTTGGTTGGTTCCATGGTTCTGGAACTAGAATCGAATTGAACCAAAACGAACCGAAACGAAACGAACCATCTGTTCTAGATTTGGTTCGGGTCAGTTCATGGTTCAGGGTCGCGATTCTAGTTTACGGTTCTGGTTTATGATTTTGCATTATTTTTATAATTAATAATAGTTCGCTCAAATCATTTTCTAATAGATAAATAAATCACTTAAAAGTTGGCAAATATTAATTATCCAAGGTCATGACATCTTAACCAAATCATCAAATATTAACCTACTTTATTTTTCTCAATTAACATGTTTCACTCAAATAATTTATACGAAAACATCATGTGTGCACACAATTTGGCAAAAACTAATTATCTAATTTCATTACACCATAACTAAAATATCAAATATAAATATAAATAAAGGGATTTTTCAAGTATAACTATAGATACTGAACATAAATTACAAAGTATCCTAGCAACTATTTGGGTCGATTCTCGAGTTGGTTCCATGGGTTCGGTTCTCGATTTGATTCTTTGGTTCGGCTCCATAGGTTTGGTTCTTGGTTCGATTCGATTTGGTTCAGGTATAAAATCGAGAACCGAACCACAGGTTCTTAATTTTTTAGAACTAGAACCAACCCATGGAGGAATAAAACCAAACCAAACCAACCCACGAAGGTTGGTTTGGTTCAGTTCTTCGGGTTGCCGATTCTGATGTGCAACCCTAGTTTAAATGTATAGGAGACTCTACGAGTTAGCTGACTAATACCTACACCTGAAGGAGACCATTTTCTGGGAGATACGTAAGGCTAAGGCTAAATGCAAAGCTAAGGGAGAGACCACATTTCCAATCCACCAAACTCCTTTGGTTGTAATATATCCCCCTGAGCCAATATCGTCGAGATAAGTAGTGACATCATATCTGGGGCCTGGTCTTAGGGGTCATAATCGATGTCTTTTTTTAGGGGTATAGTCCTTCCGCCTTTAGGCTGTCTGAGAGGGCGAACGTCTATAATGAGGCCACAACGATCCCATCGTCTCGCATTGAAGACTCTGGTGCAACCGAGTTTAGTAATAAGGAACCTTTTATTCGTGAGATCTCATGAGAGTAGAGGTTGTGTTTACTCAACCACCCATGATTGTTCCATTGTCAACCATTTCGAGATCTAAGATTGATCATAAAAATCCAAGTGGAGTCTCAGTCGTTGAGATCGACGATGATTTCGAGGACGAGGATGAGGATCCATTTGATACCTCCTACGCTGAGACCTTTCGTATCACTGTTAGGGAAATTGATCTTTTAATGTGGAGGCATATGTACGGAATTAAACCTACCATTAATATGAGGGTACTGGCTAAGAATGGGAGGGATTTTGATGGCTAAGATGGTGAAGTCACAGTCTATGAACAAATGTTCAAGGTCGGCTTTAGGTTTCCCGTCCACCTCTGTATTAAAGTGATACTTTCCAGCTTGGGACTTTTCCCTGCCCAACTCTCTCCAAATGCGTGAAGATAATCGATTTTGTCAGTGTATTCAGAATATGCTACAATGTTTCTTGCACCAAGGCACAACCTGACTACTATCATCTCGTAAACAGAAAGACCACAAAAAGGGTTCTAATAGTTAATCGAACTTTCAACCACCACTAGACGCCTCAATACTTCTTTGTATCGGGTGCTTGGGAGTTTAACACCAATGCCCCATGTAATGCCTCAGAGCTAAGGGTTCCCCAGAGGTGGGCTAAAGCTTTAATGTCAGCCAGACTTGACCTCAGTCTGAGCATTGTCAATCGAGATTGTATTGAGCATCTCTGGAGTCAAGGCGACGATGGTGGTTTGGCAGAATTCGAACATCTAATGATTATAGTATTCCTTGAAAAGATGGGTATGGGGGTTGACCCACTGACCGAGATATATAAGTCAGAAAAGTGAATCCTTTTTTATGTAATGTCGTCTCTTACTTTGGTATCTGTACTAACCATAATTTTTTATTTTCAGATCGCCCGATCGATATTCCTGAACAGATTTGGAGGATTGCAGCTCTTGATCGCGATAACCTTTTGAATAAATTAGGCAAAGGGCCTAACTCCCCAACCTAATCAAAAAAGTCCACAACGGGTGGCCCCCGCTAGGCCGACCAGAGAAAAATGAGGAAAGAACTAGCAGAGGGTACCAAAAACCCTCCTCCCAAACAAATGAAGAACAAAAAGGGTGAACCGCCCCGTGAACATACTGATAGGGCCATCCCTATCTCGTCTGATCAGGCTTTGGCCGATCGTCTTTTTCTGCTCTCTATCTGCTATGATTCCCTGATTGGCGACCAGCACAGGCCCAAGTCTACCATCGGCTCACTTTTAGCCGACTCTAATAGGATATTCCTAGAATCCATGGACCCTGTTCATCTAGGGAACTTTGGCATCCACAGGGTGTCCTAGGTAAATAATCTTTTTAGCTCAACTTATTAGTTTCTCAAAGTGTTGTCTTGTCTTACCGTTGTGTTTGTATTTTTTATAGTCTCTGTTGTCCTTTTTCTAGTTGGCCATATGGACTTAAGAGAATTACCAGACCATCCAACAGGCGAACAAGGCCATTGAGACCATGAAGGATCTGAGAAAATAGTTGAAGGACCAAGAGCTCAGCCACAAGGGTAAGGTGATAATCCTTGAGAAGAAAAGGGCAGACGACTTGGAGACACATAGGCTGGGGCATTAATCCCAAGTCAAACAGAAGGACGTGGAGCGTTAGGTTATGATGAAAGCCACGATGGAGACTTCCAAGAAGTAGGCATTAGAAGATTTTAAAGTATCTGATGAGCTTGTTAGGTACAACTTCTAGTGCATTGAAAGAGGTGCAAAGTCGGTCTGTCGATGGGTCACTTTAAAATTACCAGAGTTGTCGACTCTAACTGCACAATTTTAGGCTCTTAACTTCTCAGACCCTCTTGTTGTTATTGCGTTGAATAAGATTGGGGCCGAGATTCTGGTTGGTTAAACTATAGCAGTCGAGACAATCGTTCCAGAAGGTATAGTAGATGGTGTTAACCATGAAAAAGAAGTTCAGACTCGGTCGACCGCTGATACTACCATCTCTAACCCAAATGACAAGACTCAGGACTGTGTTCTCCATATTCAGTAAGGTAGTCATCTATGGCCTTAAACCCCTTAACTTTTTAATATATGCTTTTGAGTCATCGTCTCTCCCTTCTTTAGAAGAAGTCTGTAATATTTTAACAATGTATTTTCAACACTATTTGTTTATGACAACTTTATGGTTAATGATGTTTTACTACAATGATCATTCTTGCATCCGTGTATAGTGTCTGCCTTTTTCAACTCTTCATCATTGCATGATGTTTCTGAGTAAGATATTTGTTATTACACTGTGTTTGCTCATTGCTTTCATAATAAGAAGACAATGTTGGATTGGTCATACTCAGATGATTTTTTAATTTTGTGTTTCTCATCACATAAGTGATGTTATACCGTGGCCCCTCTCAACGTTGTTAGGAGTTTATGGATGAGACAATTCTCTTCATACAACCTACCGCCGAGAGAGTTATGATGTTTAATTCACCATAGTTTGATGTTTAAGTAACCATACCTAAAAAGCTAAATGATTTTTCAATTTTGCATTTGTCCCCACATAAGTGATGTTATAACGTGATCCCCCTATCGGCATTATTAGGAGTGTATGGACAAATCGATTCTCTTCACACACCCTCATACCCCTGAGAGAGTTATGATCTTTAACCCACCATAAGCCTGATGTTTAAGAAACCATAGTTAAATAATTTTTATTTTTGTATTTCTCACATCATAAGTGATGTCATCACACTGATCCCCCCCCCCCCCCTCGACGTTATTGAGAGGTCATGGACGAGACGAGTCTCCCTATGAACTCTCGTATCACCAAGATAAAGTTGAAAGTAATTCACCATAAAAAATGATGTTCTTCAGTTTAACAATTCAAACCATGCAGAGATTTGTCACACCCCGCAAAATTCGACAGACGGGGTGGCCAGCCACCGCCGCCGAACTATGCCGGGCGTGAACTAAATAAAATACCATTCTTAGCATGAGACAGATATGAGACATAAATAATCAGTCCATAAGATAAATAATTGAATCAATCTCAAATAATCACAAATAACTAAGCGATAAAAGATCCATCACATGCTAACTCCAAAAAAATACAATCTCCAATAATGATTAAATAAAACCTAAATAATAAAGATCTGAATAATCCAATATAAATCCTTTAAACAACCTTGGAACCGAATGGCCCAATAAAACTCCGATGAAGTCTCATAATAAAATACGACTGGAAAATAAAGTCTAAACTAAAACAAAACGATAAAGTAAATCAGCTCCAGCTGCACCTTCAAATTATAACTCCGATAAACTTATGCAGCTTCTCCAATTCTAATCCTGAAAAAATATTAGTCAACGCATGGGTCAGAGCCAAAGCCCCGAGAAATACACACTACTCTCCTCAAATAGGATCCTTGAATCTAGACAGTAGCATTATACGCAATAAATATCACAATAGAATATTTTAAATTAAACGGGATAATTAAACGCGATAATTATAATCTACTATCTACCCGCAAAAATCCCCATTTATAAAGGCACACCAATATGATTTTAAATTCCCAAGTCCCACGATGTTAATTTAATTAAATTAACCAACATTTATTATCGTTCTCACTTTTTATTAAAGTGTCACACTTCCCCTTTGTCAATCGTCATCTGACCCGTTTACTGTCGTCCCCGACATATGATAAGGTTCCCCCTTATCAATCGTCCTCTGACCCGTTTAATGTCGGCCCCGACACATGACAAGGTTCCACACACGACATGACATAAATTGTCCTCTGACTCGTTTAAACTGTCGGCCCCGACACATTATGTCGCCATAAATTTTAATACCCGTTTTTATCTTAGGCATTAATTCTCAAGTTCTCAATTTATAATCACCCCACCCTTTTTTATCGATGTGAGATCCTCAAAATACCCCTTAGTCCCATAACTAAGGGTCCCCAAGTTATCAATACGTCCTATCCTATGTATAGGAGGATTTTCTAACATAAATCTTAACTTAGTCTCAGCGTAACGACGATAAAGTACCAAAAATCAGCCCACCCCCAAGATGAAGAAAAAAAATGCGATAATCTACCCTCACTAGTCCCATACCTAGAAGGCGTAAATCATCAAAAGGCATACCCATTAATCCCATACCTAGAGGCATTCTAAAATATAGGGAGAGCAATAATACCCAACAACCCGTCGTCACAAAGGCAACATCATAATACCAACAAGTCACACAAAACAAGCATAATTAATCAATATATAAACTACGCATGATAGTCCAATTCAATTAAATCTTTAATTTAATTATCACAATGTCAACAATAATCAAATAATCTCATTTAATTATTTTAAATTAAATATACCAAGTTTTCATCATATATATATCAAAACCCAAATTTTATTATCTCTACACGTATTACATGAGTTGTACGCACCCAAAAATTATTTATTTTAAAGCTAGGGTTTTTCTACATGCAACCTACACCAATAAAATCCAAAATCACTCATGAATTCTACGTACCCAAAGGTTATGAATATTATTCAGATTAAAAGATTATATAAAAACAGCCCCATAATTAGTATTCAATTTTTCTAATTAAGTTACTAATTATTTTTAAGAAAACATGTAATTAAGTGTTTAGGCGACACTTAAAACGCATATTACTAAAGGAAAAGAATAGAGTATTCATGCCTGTGAAGATCCTGTTGAAAATCTGATTAGAAATCTGGATTCCTCTCGAAATATTAGCAAAAGAGTATTCTTGAACGATCTTGATTAAACCCCAATTAAGCCTTCAAAAACTTGTGCCAAAACTTGTGACAAAAACTTGATTTTGTTGAAGGTTGATGATTATGAGGGAGAGGAAAAATATTTGGAAGTGTTCTCTGGTGAAAAACTGGAGAAAAAGTGATTATGAGAAGTCCCCCTACGGATTAACAAGGTTATATAGTGATTATGAGTCCTAATCCTACACAAACTCTTAAAAAAAACAGCTGACAACGCACGTTTTCTGGGAGGGTCGATCGATCTACCCCCCCGTCGATCGATCGATCACCCCGAAAAACTGACAGTTTGCCCAAAAAATGCCATAAGGCAAAAATATTGTAAAATCAATATAAAATCCGTTTTAACTCCGATTTTAATTCCGCTTGAAGTTTTGTTCTTCTAAAATCATAACCAACATACTTAGCCAATAAAATTTTTAAAATTCAAAAATGTATTTTTCTCGAAAATTCTAATTAATTAATTAAATAATAAATAAAAACACGGAGTGTTACATACTTCCCCACTAGCAAAGAATTTCGTCCTCGAAATTAGACGAAGCATACACATCAATACATAAATCTCGCAAAAAAAAAAAAATAAGGCTCACATATGCCTACCCATAGAATACCACAATTAGGCGCCCATACACCTAAACCACCCAAACTTAATCCTTAACAAAAATACGATATGTAAATCCTACATATATAATTATCTAAGAAAGTATTACGTACCGCGATATTCCACTAACCACGCAACCTATCCTGCTATGACTGAACCTGTGGCACATAGCACCTCCCATAACTGAGATTGGTTGGTGTAGTGACCACTCCTTGCACACCTGACGCTGCCGGTGCTGTTGTTGCTGCTGGCGCCCCCCGGAACGCTAGTTGTTGCTAAGACTGGAGGCCTCAGTCCTAGCTGCCCCTGAACTCCTTGCCCTTGTTGACCTTGCGTACGTTGACCTTGTTGGGCGGGTTCTCCTTGGTTTTGTTGGCCCGCTCTCTTGTAACACCTTGCCGCTGGATGCCCTACTTTTCCACATATATAGCATTCACCCCTAAAAGGTCCGAAACGCCTAGTATTGGCTTGATCCTCTCCTTGACTTTGTTGTTCCTGATTGGTCCTCTGTCTTTTCCATGTTTGATCATTGCGACCTTTATTCTCACCTGCCTGTCCATTAGACTCTTGTCTCTTTCCTAACTTCTTTTGATAACTGGCCTTCTCTTGCCATAACAACATTGCGACATCCACCACCTGAGCATAAGTAGTGTATGCCGGATTCCCCAACACCATTTGCCTAATCGACCAAGACAATCCCTTAATGAAACACTCCATCTTCTTAAACTCAGTGCTAACCTCCTCTGGTACAAACATAGATAGGTTGGTGAATTCTTGTTCATACTCGACAATTGATTTTGAACCTTGCTCCAAATCCATAAATTCTCTCTTCTTTGCGTTCCTAATTGCATACGGAAAGTACTTATTATTGAACTTGATCAGAAACTCTGCATATCCCAACTGATCTCTCTCCTCAGATGTGGTGGCACTCTCCCACCATTGTAACGCATCCCCTGTCAGCTTAAAAGTTGCTAGCATCTGCTTCTGCACATCCGTGCAGTCAACCATCCTCAAATGCCTCTCCATATCTCTCCTCCACTGGTGAGCAACCGTTGGGTCAGATCCCCCTCCAAAGGTGGGAGGATTACCCTTAAAGAAACTGGTTCTCACCCTATCCCAAGTTGACATGGGTGTACCCCGCTGCTGTGTCTCTAAAGTCGCCCCTCTCTGTCTCCCCATCTCCAAACCAGCCGCTGTGGCCTCACGAATGATAGCCGCTAACTCTTCGGCCTCCAAAGTAATCTGACGCCGCCTTTCCTGAGCCGCGGGGCCAGAAACAGACTCCTCTCTCCTACTCCCATTTCTCCTTGTGTTCGCCATCTGAAAAGATAGGAACAAAACAACATCAGACTCGGAATGACTAAGAGTACAAATCATCAAAACGGAATCAAAGATAAGAAACGCGGAAGCTAAACGGACTCATAACCTACGAGACCTAAGACCATGCTCTAATACCATCTGTCACACCCCGCAAAATTCGACAGACGGGGTGGCCAGCCACCGCCGCCGAACTATGCCGGGCGTGAACTAAATAAAATACCATTCTTAGCATGAGACAAATATGAGACATAAATAATCAGTCCATAAGATAAATCATTGAATCAATCTCAAATAATCACAAATAACTAAGCGATAAAAGATCCATCATATGCTAACTCCAAAAAAATCCAATCTCCAATAATGATTAAATAAAACCTGAATAATAAAGATCTGAATAATCCAATATAAATCCTTTAAACAACCTTGGAACCGAATGGCCCAATAAAACTCCGATGAAGTCTCATAATAAAATACGACTGGAAAATAAAGTCTAAACTAAAACAAAACGATAAAGTAAATCAGCTCCAGCTGCACCTTCAAATTATAACTCCGATAAACTTATGCAGCTTCTCCAATTCTAATCCTGAAAAAATATTAGTCAACGCATGGGTCAGAGCCAAAGCCCCGAGCAAGAATACACACTACTCTCCTCAAATAGGATCCTTGAATCCAGACAGTAGCATTATACGCAATAAATATCACAATAGAATATTTTAAATTAAACGGGATAATTAAACGCGATAATTATAATCTACTATCTACCCGCAAAAATCCCCATTTATAAAGGCACACCAATATGATTTTAAATTCCCAAGTCCCACGATGTTAATTTAATTAAATTAACCAACATTTATTATCGTTCTCACTTTTTATTAAAGTGTCACACTTCCCCTTTGTCAATCGTCCTCTGACCCGTTTACTGTCGGCCCCGACACATGATAAGGTTCCCCCTTATCAATCGTCCTCTGACCCGTTTAATGTCGGCCCCGACACATGACAAGGTTCCACACACGACACGACATAAATCGTCCTCTGACTCGTTTAAACTGTCGGCCCCGACACATTATGTCGCCACAAATTTTAATACCCGTTTTTATCTTAGGCATTAATTCTCAAGTTCTCTATTTATAATCACCCCACCCTTTTTTATCGATGTGAGATCCTCAAAATACCCCTTAGTCCCATAACTAAGGGTCCCCAAGTTATCAATACGTCCTATCCTATGTATAGGAGGATTTTCTAACATAAATCTTAACTTAGTCTCATGCTTAGGCTAGCGTAACGACGATAAAGTACCAAAAATCAGCCCACCCCCAAGATGAAAAAAAATGCGATAATCTACCCTCACTAGTCCCATACCTAGAAGGCGTAAATCATCAAAAGGCATACCCACTAATCCCATACCTAGAGGCATTCTAAAATATAGGGAGAGCAATAATACCCAACAACCCGTCGTCACAAAGGCAACATCAGAATACCAACAAGTCACACAAAATAAGCATAATTAATCAATATATAAACTACGCATGATAGTCCAATTCAATTAAATCTTTAATTTAATTATCACAATGTCAACAATATCCAAATAATCTCATTTAATTATTTTAAATTAAATATACAAAGTTTTCATCATATATATATCAAAACCCAAATTTTATTATCTCTACATGTATTACATGAGTTGTACGCACCCAAAAATCATTTATTTTAAAGCTAGGGTTTTTCTACATGCAACCTACACCAATAAAATCCAAAATCACTCATGAATTATACGTACCCAAAGGTTATGAATATTATTCAGATTAAAAGATTATATAAAAACAGCCCCATAATTAGTATTCAATTTTTCTAATTAAGTTACTAATTATTTTTAAGAAAACATGTAATTAAGTGTTTAGGCGACACTTAAAACGCATATTACTAAAGGAAAAGAATAGAGTATTCATGCCTGTGAAGATCCTGTTGAAAATCTGATTAGAAATCTGGATTCCTCTCGAAATATTAGCAAAAGAGTATTCTTGAACGATCTTGATTAAACCCCAATTAAGCCTTCAAAAACTTGTGCCAAAACTTGTGACAAAAACTTGATTTTGTTGAGGGTTGATGATTATGAGGGAGAGGAAAAATATTTGGAAGTGTTCTCTGGTGAAAAACTGGAGAAAAAGTGATTATGAGAAGTCCCCTTACGGATTAACAAGGTTATATAGTGATTAGGAATCCTAATCCTACACAAACTCTTAAAAAAAACAGCTGACAGCGCACGTTTTCTGGGAGGGTCGATCGATCTACCCCCCCGTCGATCGATCGATCACCCCGAAAAACTGACAGTTTGCCCAAAAAATGCCATAAGGCAAAAATATTGTAAAATCAATATAAAATCCGTTTTAACTCCGATTTTAATTCCGCTTGAAGTTTTGTTCTTCTAAAATCATAACCAACATACTTAGCCAATAAAATTTTTAAAATTCAAAAATTTATTTTTCTCGAAAATTCTAATTAATTAATTAAATAGTAAATAAAAACACGGAGTGTTACGAGATTCAATAAGGAGTATAGATATGAGTCAACACTTACATTTTTCATTGATTGAACTCTTGCTAACATGCAAATAGTTTCTCTTCACTAAGAGATTACACTCGTACAACCAAGAAGTTACTGGTAATATCCCTTAAGATGATCCGCATTTCAAGGGTTAGAAAAGGATTCACCCTCTAGGTTTTCTAATTGGTAAGTTCCTGGGATGACCTCCTCTATTACTCTGTATGGTCCATGACAATTGGGGTGCAGCTCATTCGACTTATGTCAAACTTTCTTCAGAACGAGATCACACACTGTTATTGGCTTGGCTTTCACTCACTTGTTGTAGAACTTGATAGTTATTTGCTGATAAGCGGACTATCGAACTTTAGCATCCGCGTGTCTCTTTTCAATCAAATTTAAATCAAACCTCATCTCTTCTTCATTAGCTTTAGGGTTATAGGTTTGAACTATGTGGCTAGGGAGCCTACGTTCAGTAGGGATGACTACTTCAAACCCATAGCCTAGCATAAATGGTGTTTCACCTATTGGCGTCCTCTCGGTCTTGATATAAGCCCATAAGACCCCATGTAGTTATTATATCCATAAAACCTTTACGTTCTATAAATTTTTTCTTGATCCCCTCAAGTATTGTCCTATTTATGACCCCAGTCTGACCATTGGCCTAAGGTCGGCCTGGTGCCAAATAAAACTATTTTATATCGAATGTGTTACAGTAGGCCTCTAAGGATTTATTCTTAAATTGCTTGCCATTATCTAATATTAAGGTATGGGGTAGGTCGTATCTACAAATGATACCTATACCCACTTCGAAAAATAATCAATAGCCACAATCAAATATTAGTAATTACATGTTGCCTTTGAAAGAGGATCGACTAAGTTAATTCCCCAAACTGTAAACGTCCATCACGTAGTGATAGACGAGAGTGGTTGGTTAGGCTGACGAGGCTGATGAGGGATGCTAATAAATCTCTAGCACTTATCACACTTCTTTACATAGTCGGCTGCATTTTTTATTAGTGTCGGCCACTAATAACGCTGGGTAATAATATTCTCTTGTCAAGAGACCGTCTACCCACATGACCCTTCATGAACATCCTGTAAGACATAATCGACCTCTGAAGGGTGAATGCATCTGAGTAGGGGTAGAAATAACCCTTTTTTGCATAGTACGTCTCTAATAATAGCTAATTTTGTTGCCTTGTATCTGAGCTTCTTTCTCTTGGCCTTGGAATCTGGGAGCTTGCCATCTTAGATGTACTTAATTCGTGAATCCATCCACGAATCTCCAAAATTTAAGTTCAAGCAAAATTCAACCCCACTATCATCTTCTTCTATGGTCGACCTATACAAAATTTGCATCGAAATCGTGTGCCTGATGCTAGCCTTGCCAAAGCATCAGCTTGGCTATTCTCAAGTCGAGGACTTCTCTAGAGCTTCACCTCTTTGAAGTTTGTCATTACTTTCTTGACACGCACTAAGTACTTGGCCATCTTCTCGTCCTTAGCCTCATAAACTCCCAAAATCTGGTTTACGACTAACTGTGAGTCATTGTGGATGATCATCTTGCCAATATTCAGTACCCTGGCAAGAGAGAGGCCTGTCAGTAATGCCTCATAATCTGACCCGTTATTTGATGCCTTGAAGCTAAACCTCAAAGTATACTCCATATATGTACCATCAAGGGTCGAGAGTATCAACTCGGTGCCACCACCACTTTCACAAGATGAGCCATCAATAAATAGGCTCCATATAGGACCATCCTCTAAAAAGGGCCCTTTAGTCAAAATCCCACTCTTGAACATAAAGTCCTTCTCTGTAATGTCGGCTTTGCCAAGATCGATCATTGTTGTCTTTCCCAAAACTCCTTGTGACACACTTGTCGGTGCCATTATCTCTTTTCTATCATTAGTGTCGACCTCTGTCTATGTAAATAGGCCATAAAATCTACCAAGGCTGCCCTATGATTGCAGTCCTAAGCTGATAGATGATGTCAAACTCACCTAGCTGAATTAACCAGACCATTAACCTACTTGATTTCTTAGGTTTATGAATGACCTACCTCAAGCGAGTGTCGATGAGCACCACCATCGTATGGGTCTGGAAATATGACTTCATCTTCCTTGAAGCATGAATCAATGCATATGCTAATTTTTCCATTATATGATACTTTATTTCATCCCCTGTAAGGATTTGCTATTGAAATATACAAACTTTTGGATGCTTTCGTCGCCCCATTCGATTGTTGCGCTAATAGTCAACTATAACACAGACAAATATATAAATAATTTTTCCCTGTGAATAAGTCGAGATAACAACATCGGCGACCCCGGGTAAGCTTTGAGGTCCTAGGAGGCCTTTTCATAATCTTCATCCTAGACAAACACTTTCCTTAAGATTTTAAAAAATGGCAGGCACTTATCTGTAGCTCTATAGAAAAAATAGTTGAGGGTTGCAACACGCCCTGTCAACTTTTGCACATCTTTAATCGTGTTTGGTGTCTACGTATCTATGAGAGATTTGATCTCGGCCACATAATTCTCGCCCTTTAGACTCTTGGTTTGTATTTCGTCCACGTATACTTCCATTGTCTTCCCAATCTAGTCCTCAAACGTCTTTTTTACCAACCTTTGTTAGGTTGCCCCTGCATTCTTCAGGTTCAACGACATTACCTTATAATAGTACGTCCCTTTATTCGTGATAAATTAGGTTTTCTTAGCATCAGCCTCTTACATGAATATCTGATTGTAACCCGAATACGCGTCTATGAAACTCATCAATTCATGCTCGGTCGTAGCATCAACCATCTAATCAATTCGGGATAAGGGGAAGTTATCTTTATGGCAAGCTTTATTCAGGTCAGTGAAGTCGATACACATTCTCCACTTACCATTGGCCTTCGACATTATAACAACATTGGATAGCCAATCTGGATATTGAACTTCTCGAATGAACTTGGCTGGCTGGAGCTTCTTTACCTCGTCTTGGATAACCTCATATCGATCCCTTGTATAGGTTCTCCTGCTTTGTTTTACATGCTTTATTTTTTCATCAATATTCAATCGGTGGCAGATAACCTCCAGGTCTATCCCTACCATGTCTTCATGGCTCCAGGCAAAGATATTATGTCTTTTTCTTAACAACTTCACTAATTCTTCCTTTACTTCCTTCTTCAAGGATTTTTTAACCTGGACGGTTTTTTTAGCTCGTCCTCATTGAGGATGATGGATTTTACTTCCTCAGCGGGTTTTCCTTTTTTCAGTTTCTTTTCGTCCCTTGGGGTCGAGAGTATATATATTATAGGAAGTAACGGCCTTCTTGTAGGACTCTCTCTCCTCGACCAAGCTAAAGTAACACTCCCAAGCTTCCAATTGGTCGCCTTGAACTTCCCTTACTCTATAAGGGGTCGGAATTTTATCATTTGGTGGACCGTGAAAGGCACAACCTCAAACTCCTTGAGCGCTACTCTCCCAAGAATGATGTTGTAGGGTGAGAAAACGTGTTCATCCATAATAAAGAAGCTCACTTTCTTGGTAAGACACCTCGACCAGGTGCCTATACAGACATCCATTTCAAACACCCCCAATGGGTGAACCTTCTCTCCGCTGAAGCCGATCAACGGCTGATGGTAGGGGACTAGTCTCTTCTTTATGAGCTTCAAACCTTTAAAATAGTCCCAAAACATTACGCCAATCGAAATACCACCATAAACGAGTATACGAGATACGTTATACCCGTGAATCTTGGTGCTGATGACCAAAGGGTTACCACGAGGAGCTAGAATCCTCTTGAAATCCAGTCTTAAAAATCTCACCACTAAGGTGTCCATGTCAACTTTCTTTAATTTTATTAACTTCGGCTCTGTTTCGATTGAGTTAATATCCATCCTCTTATGTGTCGGTTTTACCTCCATAACATGGCCTTTATGGTCGGCCGACTCTGTGATGCCACCGGCCAATCCTCCATATATAATTTTTACATAAAAAAATATCATGTACAGTCGACCCTTCGCATCGAGGATCTTCGCTGGGAGATCAAGGTCATCTCCCTTATGTTTGACTCATCATTCTTTTTATTAGCTGAAAACTATCGTCTCGACTTGTCATCCCTTCCCCCACTATGCTTTTTCTTAGATTCGTTTTTAGCAAAACTCATGTCTATATATTTTCGGAGCTTTCCCTACTTTAATAACTTCTCTATTTCATCCTTTAAAGCAAAGCATTTATCAGTTGTGTGCCCATGGTCTTGGTAAAATGCGCCCCATTTTCTCTTGTCCCTCTTGTGAGGAGGGGACTTGAGCTTTTTCATCCACCTAAGTGACCTATCGTTCTTGATATCATTAAGGATCATGTCGGGTCCCACAGTTAGAGGGGTATACTTATCAAGTTTATCTTCGTCCGACCTCTTCTTTCCTTCTTTATCTTTTTCCTGATGAGTCTTGCTTCCACCGGACTCTTTCACGTCTCTCTTTTTGGCCTTCATGGCCTCCTTTACATTCATAATCCTCTCGACTGAGGCCAGGAGTTTTGTCATGGTCTTTGGAGAATCTTCGACGAGCTTCTAGAGTAGTTTACCTAGATGTAACCCGCTGATAAGCTAAGTTATAACAATGTTCTCCTCATAATCTTCTACCTCTAATTTTTCCTTATTGAACCGAGAAATGTAGCCCCTCAGAGTTTCATTTTTGCCCTACTTCACATATAAGAGATGAGTTACCTTCTTCGTTGGTTTCATGCTGAAGTATAAATTATGTATAAACTTCTCGGCAAACTGCTTGAAATTATCAATGGAGTTTTTAGGCAAAGTTGTATACCAAAAATGGGCAGCACCTGTGAGGGTACTAGAAAATGCTATGCACCTTATCTCATTAGGGATTTAGTAGATATCGGTTGCTGAGTAATACATCTTTATATGATGCATGGGATTAGAACACCCATCATGCTACGGGCTGAGAGTAAGAGGTTTAAACTTTGTAGGAGTAGGATAACTCACGATCCTTGCAATGAAAGGATATCCCTCCATATAGCCTCGACTCTTGAGGAGAGAGTTGATCTTATATTTTAACCTTTAAATGGAGTTGTTCCAAGTATTGTATCTAGTGACGATATTATCATCACCTCCTTCTGGTGAAACCACAACTGGTGTCGGTTCTCATGCCACTGTCTTCTGTAGCTATTCGCTTCTCTTTGCTCCTCCCCATCTCGACCTTATTGGGGCTGATCATCACCATGTCTACTATTTCCCCTAGATACAACATTATTAGGAGATCGAGAGAACCAATTATGTAAATCTCCCCCAGGGCGAGACGGTCAAAGGTTGATCCCCTGTTGAACCTATCAAAAGATGAAGTTCTTGGTCAGCCATTAGGTATCAGCCGAGCGCTTTTTCCTTGATAGGTCGAGCCTAGAAGAACTGTGTTACTTAAAATCTCATACGGATCCTAATATTCTTCTTCATCACAGGCCTGATCTCCTGGACAGTACTTGACTTATTTTCCCAGGCAAAGACGCCTAGGATTAGTAACGTTCCTCCGTCGCTAATGCTGCTGAGCCTCCTTTTATGGGGACGGGGGTGGTCCCCCTGTCGCTGGATCCATTGTATCTCTGGCGTTCGAAGTAATAGTCTTCGTCGCTAGGTCACCTGGGGCCCTCCCCAAGACACTTTGGCTAAATTCCATGAACTGCTCTTGCATCTTTTGCTGGTTGACCATCAAGGATCGTAGAGCCACCGCCACATCATTAATTTCTGGCTAAGGTGGTGGTTGGCTGGAGGTTGGACCAACACCTGGAGGTAATTCAGAGGCCATGTCTCCGATAAGAAGAAGTAACAAAAGCAAAATAAACTATGAGTAAGTAAGAAGCTTAAAGAACACCCACCCCGCTCTTTTAACGGTGGTGCAGGTCCAACAATGGTGGAGCTGAGCCACCGCCAAACGCAGAAGTGAGAGGCTAAGCTGTAAAATGAAGAGAACAAGATAATCTCTTACCACAAATGGTGCTAACATGATGATGTAGGGAATTACCACTTAAATTTATAAACAACTCAAGCTTTAACTTAGTTAACAATGGACTAATATATGAATGTATGAATGTAAGTAATGAGAAGAAGATGAAAGAATAGAGATGACACATGAATATAAAGTGGTTTAGACAATAGGCGTACTCCACTGTACAAGGTTTGTGGTGTATGTATTGCTATAAGGCTCTAATGGCCATAAATACGATCTCTCAAGCTTTCTCTATCTTCTAGTTACAATTTAAGAGAGTTTTGCTAGGGTTTCCAATTACTTGATCCTTGTAAATGAAGAAGAAGAGGGATTATATAGGCTTAGGGGTGCACAGTGCACCCCCCCGGGCATGCAACATGTGTGCATAAGATAAATGACCAACAGGAGCTAGCCACCTGTCTCTGGCACAAGTATGTCATGATGATGAAACATTCCCCACATGGGCTGAAAATCTGTCATAACGATATGGTCCACATGGACTGATGATTCATAAGTCACGTGTGCTATATGATATGTTAATGTCAACTCTGATGGCCCCGGCCGAGCCGAGACTAAACCAGGTGGTCTTCCAAGTAGGTAACTATACGGCTGAGAAGATCACCTCAAGACGGTCAATATGGTCTCAACCTATCAGTATGGTACGAGGCCGACACATGCTCATGGGTCTAGACGTAAGAGATAATAATGTACTGGAAAGTGAGCCCGACTGCATGACTGTAAATACTGAGGAAAAGGTCTTAGAAGCCGAGTCTGCTGGAGATGGGACTATGCAGTGTCGGCCCATGAGCAGGTAAATTTAACGGATGTTGAATTTAGGGGGCAATTTCGAAAATGACATGGCAACACGAAACGACACGGAACGAATTTAACATGAAATTGACTTATTGTGTTCGGGTCGTGGTAATTGAACCCAATGTCGTGTCGTATCGTGTTCGTGTTTAATTTTGGCCATGAAATTAACTCGATTTGGACCCGTTAAAGACACGATAGTGACCTCGTTAAGGCCCATTATGGACCCGACTGAAAACCCATTATTGACCCGTATTAACCCCATTAAGACTCAATAAAGATCCATTAAAAAATAAAAGGATTTTTTAAAAAATCCCAATCCACAAAAAATTTTAGCTTTATTTACCACAAAAAATTTCAACCCCCCAGAAAATCTGTGTGGCTGTTCTTCTAGGCGGTTCTGTGCGGCGATCCTACTATGAGATTCTGTACCATTTCGATACCGGAATGTCCTCCTCGGCGGTTCGACTCGCTTCCGGTGCTGTCCTATCCCATTTTTGGTTTGTCCTCTCCCGTTTCCGGTGATGTCCTCTCCCATTTTCGATTCTGTCCTCTCCCATTTTCAGTACTCCCATTTACGGTTCTGTCATCTCTTTATTTTTTCCCTTTGTTTTTACCTGATGAAAACATTATAATAAAAGTTTGATTCTTATTACCTGATGTTTTGTAGAACATATAAATCTGAAACTTTTGTATAACAAGTAAGTTATTGATGTTGTGTGTGCTTCAATATTCAATCTGAAAGTTTGATTTTGATTATAAACTCACCATATTCATAAAAAGGTTAAGAGCAATTGATGTTTTTTTACATGTTAACAGGTATCTATTTTTACATATTATAATTTTTTTGCTAATTGTTTATTTAATTTGTCATGAACAATTAAATTTTGATGTAATTATTTTTTTGTACAAATACAATGAAGCATGAATTGAAAAAATATGCTAAAAATTATGGCGTGTTAATCATGCTATGTCGTGTCGTGCCAATCGTGTCATGTTAAGGGGTTTTAATCATATCAAAATTTTAAATCGTGCCAATTGTGTCGTGTCGTGTTAGAAGCGGGTCGTGATCGGGTTAAGAAAAAATAACACGACATCGTGCTGTGTCGTGTTCATATCACTAAAAAACATTTTATGTCGGGTCGGGTTAGTCCAGAACCCGATCCAATAACACAATTTTCCACCCCTAACTGAATTGGGCTGATGAGCCAGGACGAGTCTAATCTAGGATGAGACCACACTTATGTATATCAAATAGCGGACACTGTCATTCGAGACTATTGTGTTGAGGAAGAAAAAGTTTTTAGGGACGCTAATCCCGAATCAACATTGTGTGTGTGTGTGTGTATTAACAAGTTCAATCAGGGTATACATACCGATAAAGGCCTCATATTTCGGTCATCTCACCCCGACTTACACTATAGTTTAATTGATGTAATAATATTTATTGTCTCAGCACAATCATACCAAGTGTATACATATTTTTGGCACTTAAGTGTCAAACCAAGTTTTGTTAAAACATCTTATTTACCTTGTTTCGGCAACCAAGTCCCGAATCTTACTAAATGGACTCGTGATTTAATTGCCAAGCCTGTGCAAATTGATTAATTATGTTATTGCCGAAATCATATTTTTTACTTATTTTTGGTAACCAAAGTGTTATATATGTAGCAGTTCACTTACACTTAATTATATATTTTTTATTGTCCATTAATGTATTTTAATTTAATTCTTTTCGATGATACACTACTTAAGGCTACTAAGGATGAAAAAAGGTCGATGGGAATGATCTCAACATTAGTGTTAGCGTGAATTTTTTTACTGATCAAGTAAGTTTTCCTCTAATTATGACTTCATTAATTAATAAAGTTTATAAAATTGTTTTAACTTGCCCATGTGCTTGTACGTACTGGTCCTTGTCTCATGTCCTAAGTTTCTCGGTCGATGTCAACAATAATCGAGAAAAGTAAGAATTGTTATTATTTCCATCAAGTCTAAGACAATATGGAAGGGTCATCTTCATCTTGGTTGTGAAAAGCGAGAGCAATATTAGGACCATTAGAAGAAGTAAAAGACAATGAACAAATAAGGGGTGAGAAAAAGCTGAGGAGGGACTTGATTACAAGAAAATGAAATTAGACATTTATGATGAAAGGTTAGATGATAAAGAGGTGGATGTTACAAGTGTTTAATAGGTTCCACAACCACACTATACTAATGACATATGTTAGGCATGGGTATAATGGGCTTTTAAATACCGAGGAGAGAAAAATTTGGAGGAGATTTCATTTAGCGGTGTAAAGTCACTAGTAATATTAACAACTATAATTGTTGACATGAATCCAATTTGTCAACAATTTCTCGTTAGCAACGTGCTGACATATGCTTTTCCAAATTGTTAAAAAATTATTGAGTATTGAAAAATATTTAGAATCTTGTATAAATTCACGCATGTCATTAACTTAAAAATCCTAGAGTGTTCAACATAAATTAAATAATTCAAAGGTCTACAACGAAATCAAATTAATCATATGTTATCCAACATTATTTACAATACTTATCATTCACAGCATAAATTATACTTAAAAATTCAACAACAAATCAAATATAACAGTTGCATTAAAATTAATAACTAAAAAAGCATTTTATTAATAATACACCAGAATAACTTTAAAAATGGTAAGCATATCATTGATATAAATACATAAACAACAATTAACGATTATTTCTTTATTGTTTTCTTTTTGGGTTCCACTTCACAATCATATATTATTTGTTTATTCCTCTTTCCGTTTTTCTCTTTGATGGTCCGTTCCAATTTCCCTACAATAATTTCACACACATGAATGTCTAGTTCCAGCATTATAGCAGTGTCAGGGGATGTCGCCAGCAATTCCATTTCTCTTGGAACTTCACCAGCCCACATAAAAATAATTATTTAGTCACCATGATAGTTAACAATTAAACATTACATCGAACAAGTATTATGTTGTTATAATAGATGATTTTCTGGCGCCAGATTGTCGATAAGCAGGGTTTTGGACAATTGAAAGTGATCAATATGCCTAGCCTTCGATCTAATCTAGAACAAGATATTTTCAACATAAAAAATGTCAAAGCGCCCCTTAAACAAACAAAGAATAGGCATCACTGCATGGATAAAGGTGGATGGGGTTATTAGATAAAGCAAAATGCATCACACTTTGCTCATATAACCCGCCATTAATATTAAAATCTAAAAATCATTTAAGTTAAGGTATTCAACTAAATATATTTTTAAAATAATATTTTAAAAAATTTAAGGCGAATAACTTGACTAATCATCTTTCTCGAGAGAGTACCCCCCTTTGATCTTGTGGATGATAAGATATACACAAGAAAGAAATGTTGTTTAAACTAAAATCCTAGTTAGGTTTTATTTTGGAAACCCTTTTTATTTTATTACTTGAAAATTAAATTATGGGAGAATGTTGATGAATGTTAACTAAGAAAATATAGAAATAATTACACATGTCAGCCACAACATCACATGTATACTAGGAAAGCTTCCATGGAAAGAAAACCCAATTTGAAGGTTTTAACAAAAAAAAGTCCACTAAAATCAAATGAATATGTACAAGTTAAGGAATTAAAGGACTAACAAAAGTAAAGTTACCTAATGAAGATCTACTCTTTGGTATTCTGAACAGGTTTGCTCATTAACTATAAGATACTTGTATTCCTTTCGCCCAATTTGGACTCCGTCGAGTTGAGCAGTGGAAATAGTATGTTGGTGTATTGCGTTGTGTGCATGTATACAGGTGTATAATGACTATTACAACAAAATCTCGCGTGTAACTTATTATAAACCATATATGAATGAATATTACAAATTAATCAAATGGATTAGAGAGCTACTAAATCCACAAGAATCAAAACTGTTAGTTTAACCTATATTAATTTGATTAAATGAAATATTAGAGAATTACATACTTAATAAGGTATTCAAGAAGTGTATTATTCCAAAAAAGAATTTGAATACGGTTGCGATATATATAATCAGATCTAAAATGAGAGGAGTTAAAATCTAAATATTTTCTAAAGATTTTAAAACTTATAGTCTAAAAGTTTTAGATCTAACTTTAGAAAGTATAAAAAATGTTCAATGTTTTATATTTATAACGATAGTAGATTTATTAAAAAAAAATTCAAGACAAAATTATAGTTCTAATGAAGAGAGTAATAAAATATAAACACAAAGGCTTTTTAAAACATTTAACATAAAATGTTTAGATATAACTAAATGAGAGATTATAAGTGTATAAATGTGGTAAATGTAGGTGAGACTGTAAGAAAAACCTTTATCCGACCAAAAACCCTAAGTTTTGTCTAATTAAATTTTCTTGCATGAGAAAAAAAGATATATCAAACAATGGGTTAATGATATCACCCCCAAAATGTTATATTTATACCCTAAATAAACTCATTTTAATTGTTAGTTCTCGTTAAAATTGGCCTTATATGAAGCTATTTATTTTATAGGTCATCAAACGCTTAATTTTATGCGTTTGCAACAAGTTGGGGCCTAAAGCATGATTTCAAACTTTCTGCGACCCGTAGCACCAATTACCGAATCAAAACCCCGTACTAAACCTTTCCAAGCCAACCTCCAACTTTTCTCACGTTTGGCGTGTGTATATTGTATTGGCATTATAATAATAATAATAATAATACTAATAATTATTATTATTATTATTATTATTATTATTATTATTATTATTATTATTATTATTATTTTACAGTATGTGTTATTTTTATATATTCATGTCATTTTATCAAGTACATATTTTGTGTGTGTTTACTATATGTATTTGTACTAAGCACATGTGTTTATAATATTATATATAAGTATGTGTGTGTAATTATATATATATATATATATATATTATTATATATGCATCTTAGATTAGTATAAGTTTGTGTGTTATCTTGTGCGTTGTATTTTATGTAAATACAAATATGTGTGGCATACGAGTACTTTAGTTGTTAAATAATTTACAATATGTGTAAGTAGTGCTATATATTCTAATATGTATTTTAGCATTTGTATATGTTTTGTATATGTGTATGTGTATATATATTTTTGTGTTAGTGTATATATATATATATATATATATATGTGTGTGTGTGTGTGTGTGTGTGTGTTTTAATTTTGTGTTTATGTAATCAAGTATGTGGTTTACTATTTTTTACATATATAAATATGTTCTATACAAACAAAAACCACACTCACCAAACTAACCCACATAACCCACCTTAAATTAACCTACGTTGATCATCCATCTACACTTTCCCATCAAACCAAGCACTAGTTATAGGCCTTTCCTTACTTTCTTACACACCATGAAACTTTTAGCTGCATGGTTATATCTTGCATCCACCCCATGTCCTACTTCCCAACCACAAGCCATCTCCATCTCTTCTCTACACATAAATCCAATTGTACCCTTTCCCTTAACCTCACCAATATCCAACAGACCACCCTACGTCACACCCATCACACCCTCCCTCCTAGCAGGTATAATTTGCTGCATATAGCCTTCTCTCTCATTCTATAATCCCCGTGATCTCTCTTTCCTAACAAATCTCATAATTCAATTCCTTTCTACCACGCAGCATGTTGTTACCTCACCCTCTCATCACCCTTTATTTTCTCTCGCATTTACCATATACCCAACGTGCTCTCTTATCTCTCACCTTACCCATGCTCCTCTTTGTTAGCCCACAAACCATTATCTCTTCATTCCCTCACACACCTAATGAGTGTATCCAATTGTACACCCCCCAAACAACCCCTACTGCCTATTGTTGTACCCCAAACCCCCTCATCTCTCCTTTCAACCTTACACCTATCCCTTTCAACCTCCACTTAAATTGGAGAAATTGACCTTGTTGACCCGATTTATGAAGACTGACTTTTCATTATTGTTTGGGGGTGAGTATCACTATTACCTCTTTTTCTACCCTTGTTTCTTAGTTCCCATTCTTCAAAGGTGCGACTAGTTCAGTCTGGCTGAAGACGTTGAACTAAGCATTATCGGAAAGCAACTCGTTGTGTTTTATTTCTTCATATATCATTTCCTATGTGCTTATGCTTTATTAACCTGTACCTATTATATTGCCTCAACTTTATTCAGGTTTTACCTTAGTAGCTACATTTGATACTCTTTCATTAACGATTTATTGTGGTAATCTCTTTCCTACCCTGTGGTTTTAATTTCAAATATGGTATTAACATCGAGGATGATGTTCTTTTTTGTCTGAGGGTGGGAAATCTATCAAAATCATAGCTCTTTTGAATTTTTTGTAAAAAACAAGCCATTTTAAACTATTTTTGTGCGCTTTATCTCATTTTTTATGTTGTTTGTCTATCATCCCTATTTTAGAAGCCTTAGAATACTCTTGTTCAAACTTAAATTTGAACTTTCTACTATAAAATTAAATAATCCCTCTTAGGTCATTTTGTACTATGAATTCCTAGACTCAGCACGTTGCACATTTATCATGTCATAACAATCAAAAGTTAAAGAGTGTGAAAATTCTCAAGATAACCTTAAGGATCTTTAGTGGATACTTAAACCAGTGTGATTGGAAATATTTATCCTTTTTAGGATTTTTACGTAATCTTCGAGTCACAAGTTGAATCAACGTTCTTTGGGTATCGTACTGAAGTCGTTGCATAGTAGTCTCATAATTTTTTATTTTTGGCATAATCATAGAGAATGACATCTTGTTCGAGTTATAAGAAACACATGTCTTGTAGTTTGTCACAAACACCAAACCATTTCGACCATACACTTACCCTTTTTCCATATCACATTACCATTCACTTTACCATAATATCCCTTGCCTTTCCATATTTCCCATATATATTTGGCCACGCCATTCATATATCATTCCCCATCATTATCCTTATTTTTTAGGGGGAAAAAGTGGTTGAATTTTCCATAGTAAATATGTATTCATAAATATTATCAAAGGAGAAATGCATAACAAGTAAAAGAAAATGTGTGAAAAAATAAATAAAAAAATGAAAAAACAAAAGCACTTAAAAAATTAATAGAAAATGCATGCGATCAAAATTTTGTGAAACAAAGACAAATTATTCAAGTTGTAGTCTACTCTTATAAAAAAAACTCATAGCATCATATCATCCATCTTTCCCATCATGCTTTGCATAAACCATCATTTTAACTTTTGACGAGGTGTTTGGGCGAATGAGAATTCAACATGGTGAATAACTCGTCATTCTCAAAAGAGTGGTCAACATTCTTTTATAAGAACAATTTCTTTAATGCATTCATTATTTCTTACATGTGTGTGAGACATTTGACCTTGTTTATATTTAATCGCATTCTCTCATACTAGAGAGATACACTATACCAAATCTCAGAGAGATTCGATTCAGAGACACATATCGAGTGAGATTTGAAGTCAAACATTGATTCCAAAAGGCAATCTTTAAATTACTATTGTGATACTTAAGATTGTTTCACACAACACATGATGAGTTTTAGGAAGGATTATGCTTTTGGTATAATTAACCTTATAAGTTTCATACACCAATATTCCAAAGTTTTAATTCATTTAATTCTTTAAAGATGGGTTGTATGACTTTTGTATTGTCTAATAAAAGACTTAATGCCTTTCGATAAAAAAACTTTTAGAAACTTTATGCGTATATTCACTAAAAATTCTCTTGCGAAAGTGACACCTTTTTTGCTACTTATCCCTATTTGTTTATATTTTTCTCGAGGACTAGAAAAATTCTGATTGGCGGTGATGCGATAAGCGCCTAAAACTGTTATGATTATACCCTAAATAGACTCATTTTAATTGTTAGTACTCGTTAAAATTGGCCTTATATGTGAAAATTTTATTTTGTAGGTTAATGTGCGTGATTGCGCTTTAACGCTTAATTATATGCGATTGTCGAAAGTTCGGGTCTAAAGCACGATTTCAAATTTTGTGACTGGTAGAACCAATTACCTAATCAAAAACCCATCCCAAACCTTTCCAAGCCAACCTTCCATTTTTCTCACTCTTGGTGTGTGTGAGTGTATTATTATTATTATTATTATTATTGTTGTTGTTGTTGTTGTTGTTGTTGTTGTTGTTGTTGTTGTTGTTGTTGTTGTTGTTGTTATTATTATTTTAGAGTATATGCTATTTTTCAATGTTCGTGCCATTTTATCTCATTTATATATATATATATATATATATATATATATATATATATATATATATATATATAAGTATGTGTATATAAGTATGTGTGTTATTTTGTGAGTTATATTTTATGTAAATATATATATGTGTGTGATATTATGTAATGCCCCGACCCGATTTGGGTTACTGTTGGGTCGACCTGCACTGAATCAATGAGTTAAAGGGGGAGGGGAAAAGTCCAGTTATATTATGTAAGAAAAATCCTTCAATTGCACCGTAGGATTAAATTGCCGATTTTAATTTAAGAAAAACAAGTGACCATTTTAAGTAAGTAAGTTAATTAACAAGGTTTATTTATGAAAATTCGTTTAATCCAAAAATATTAAAAAATTAGAAAGTAATTCATAGTTGTCCTCGTGTTATTACATCACCTCGCCAAAGGCCGGAATAAATAGTTTAAATATCCAAAGTCCAATACTTCAAGATAATTTAAATAAAGTCGATAGAGCTTTTAACGTCGATTATTACCCTCCGAGGCCTTACCGGCGTCCTTGCCGACCTCCTCACTCGATGTACTTGGGGTGGGGTGGAGGTTTTCACATAAAAAGCAGGGATGAGCGAACACTCAACGGGGTAGATAATACTAAGCTATACGTTTTCTACAAAAATTACCATACATATAATATGTATTTTAACAATTCCGAAAACATTTAACAATTTAGCTTGTATTAATACAACTACCATGCACTCATAATCATGCTTAACCATTTCATACAACCCTTTACCTAGTCTAGAGACTAATTAATCATATTTTACTCCTTAGTCTCCATTTTATCTCTTCATTAGGTTGTCTCGTTTACATTCATTAAGTAAAACCATGTTTATTTCATTTTCATTATCTTTTCTCGGAATTCTCCAAATATTCTCATACTTTAATGGGCACCAAACCTCCGGTTATGCTACCGTATGCTTTGGCCAGTGATTTTGGGTCTTTCATCCCAGGGCTCCGGGCCCTTCTTAATTATTTTTCGATCTCATCCGAGTCCACATTTAATGTGTTTTAATATTTTTACTAATGTCCACATTATTTCTTTACTTTCATCATTTCCATTAGACCTGGCAAAACGAGGCACAACACGAACCAACACGAAGTTATAAGTTAATGGGTGGACCCTTAATGGGTTCGGGTCATATCAGTGCCAACCCGATAAGACACGATAGTTAACGGGTTGGGTTAGGGTTGACCCCCTTCACCTATTAATACCCGATAAACCCGTTATGACCCATTAATTTAAGTAAATAAGATATACTTTTGGAACTTATAAATAATTTATGCAGCATAATGTTAATTTAATCATAATGAATTTTACTGAATGAGAGATTCAGTAATGTCAATGAATTAATGGGTCTATTTGGGTTAAAAATGAGATAATATGTCAACTTGTATACAATTCCAAATAATTCATTATCTTAATGAGTATTAACGAGTGAACACAACACGAGACGATAACATAACATGTCGGGTTTGGATATGATTTTTCACACAATAAAAAAGTCAACCGTTTAGACACTAACCCAATAAGACCTGAACACGATAAAAAACGACACAAACACGACTCGACACGACCAATTGACAGGTCTAGTTTTCATTCCATTATGCCCATTTATCCGATTTTCACGAAATTGACCGATAAGGTCAAATGAGGAAGTCCAACCACAAGGATCCTCTAATTTTACCAAAATTTCCCCTTTTGCCCCTTCATTCACTGAAACCTTGTGAAAAATACATTTCTTTCATCATGTCATTATACATCATCATTTTTCATTTAAAAATCACCTTTTTATGATTTCATGTCCAAAATGATATATTTTCCCCCTTTTCTCCATGAAAATCCCATTTCTTTACATTTCTTTTCAACAAATACATTTATTATCACAAGATCATTTTTACCAAATGTCTTCCTTACCCTTTTACACATATGTTGTATTAAATATTATTTCTATTTCATTTTTTCATGATTTTACCACATATTGGAGCTAATATTTTTAATTTCATTATTTCATCCAAAACCCCACTTTTAATTACATTTATCATGCTTATAATTTCCCTTTTTAACATACTACAACCTTTTACCTATTTATGGACGATTTCGAGCCTATAAATCCTTAAATATGCAACTAAACATGATATTAACATACAAACACATTTTTATACTCATTTCCTCACATTCAAGATTTAACAAAATACCATTTATTTAGTAAAAGCCATTTTAAACTTAGTTTTCTCAAATATCCCATTTTTGTAAGAAAACCTTAAATAAACATACTAGAAAATATTTTTGCAAAAATAAACGCATTCTAGCATGAATTTTAATAGCTTTAAATCTTGAAAATATTTGGAGAAAAATCCTACCTTAGATTTGAAGAGGAGAAACTTAGAGGGATGACTTGAAAGCTCCTAAAAACTCCTCCAAGAAAGCTGCAATTCTTTAAAAGCTCCCAACTTCTTTCTCCACTAGACTTGAAATGGGTGTTGTAGCAGTGTAATGGCTTGAAAATGCTTGGGGTGGAAGGAAAACCTTTGGAAAATAGTGGGAATGGTTGGGCAATGGACTAGTGTGGGGAGGAGAGAGAGAGAGAGAGAGAGAGATCCAAGATCTAATGAGAAAATGCCCCTCACTCCCTTCTTACCTCTTATTTAAACCCACAAACTTAACCCTTTAACCAATGGTTAAACCCACATTTTGACCTGGGCCATTGGGAGCTCGATAACTCGGCAAATCCAATGCTTCACATTGCGATAACACATTAGAACGTGCAAAATTTTCAAGATCCATGAAGTTTTCACGTTATCTAGATCTATGGTTGAAATGGTGATAGCCCATATGTCATAATCTGATATCGACAGAATTGTTCGAACGAGGTTGATCTCATTCGAATGAGATCAACTTCTTGTTCGATTTCCCCCTTCGAATGACCTTAGAATGAAGGTTCAATGCAAGGCAGATAGGGATCGTTCAATGCTCATTTAATGGTCTCGTTCAAATGAGACAGAGATCTCCTTTGAACGACCACAATTTCGTTCGTACCACCCAATTTCAAATCTTCAATTTTTTTCCCAATAACTTCATTAAATTACAAGAGAGGCACCAAACCATACTAGATCAATGGATAAAAGCTCATTAAATAATAATTCACTTTCATTAACTTCACATTACTACGAAATACACAGAATGGAATAAAACATTGGGTCGAGATATTATAATCTCCCCTCCTTAGGGGATTTCATCCTCGAGATTAGGATAAGCAGCTACGCGAAGAGTTTTAGGTGCTTTTCCCGCATTTATGATTCATGTTCCTAAGTAGCACCTTCGATATCTTAAAATTCTCAAAAGAACTTCAACAATGTAATAACCTTATTGCATAGGACTCTCTCTTCACGATTTAGGATAGATATTGGTTGTGTGGGAAACGTGACATCTTCCTCCAACTCGATCAGATTCCAATTAATAACATGATGGGGGTCATGAAGATACTCTTTCAACATAGATACGTGGAACATATTGTGCACCCGGGACAACTGTGGTGGAAACTCCAAACGATATGACGCATTATCGATCCGTTCTAAGTTCTCAAAGGGATCGATGTACCATGGGGCTAACTTTTCTGTTTTGCCTAAATTATTGGATACCAGTTTTTGCCCTTATGTTCAACATCACGTGATTGCCTACCCATAATTCCAAGTGCGTTCGACAGTTATCGACGTAATTATTTTGTTAGCTCCGTTTTGTCATGATTCTATGGTGAATTACCTGTACCTAATCAGTCATTTCTTGAATCAACTCCGAATTAGTGTGGTGCTTCTCCCCCACCTCAGCCCAGCAAACTGGCGAATGGCATGGTCTCCCATAAAGGGCCTAAAAGGGCATCTCAATACTCTCCTGGTACCTGCTATTGTATGCGAACTCTTTCAGATGTAGGTTCTCCTCCCAATTGCCTTAGAAGTCAAGCGAATAGGCCCTTAGCATATCCTTCAGGATTTGGATAATTTACCCCGAATGCCTATCTGTCTCAGGATTATATGAAGTTCTCATATTTAGTTCAGTTACCAATTCTTACTTGACCTTCTTAAAGAATTAAGAAACAAATCGAGAATCCCTATTTGATACGATTGGAAGCGGGACACTATGGAGCCTGACTATTTCCCCGACATATAACCTTGTTAATTTAGCCACGCTATTCGTGACCTTAATCGGTAAGAAATGTGCAGACTTGGTGAGTCGATCCACTATCACCCATAAAACGTCATAACCACACTCAAATTATGGTAAGGCCATGATGAAATCCATCATTATGTGCTCCCACTTCCAATCAGCCACGAGTAATGGTTGCAATAGTCATGTTGCCTTTTTGTGTTCAGCCTTTACCTGTTGGCAGGTGTAGCACTTAGTACATACGTCGCTACATCTCTTTTTATACCGGACCACCAGAAATCCCTATGAAGGTCCTTATACATCTTGGTGGCACCGGGGTGTATACTGAAACATGAGTGATGGGATTCTTCCATAACTTCATCTCGAAGCTCCTTAATTATTCGAACGATTAATTGACTCTTGTGCTTCACCCCGTCGTCCTTATCTACGGTAAGGGTGTCGAACACTTCATCATTCCAATACGATCTCGATACTGAATGAACTCAGGGTCACATGACTAAGCCTTTAGAACTTTCTACTGGATGAGGGGCCTAGCCATCACACACCAAAGGTATGCCCTATCGTAGCCTTATTGTACATGCAGATCGAATTTCTGTAATTACCCAAACATCTTTACCCGATGGCATGTCATTGCCATAAATATGAGACTAGATTTCCTACTGAGAGCATCGGCCACTACATTGGCCTTTCTGGGATGGTACTCTAACAATAAATTATAGTCTTCTATTAATTCCATATACCTCATCTGCTTGAGGTTAAGGTCTCGCTGCGTGAATATGTACTGGAGACCTGTGATAAAAAAACACCTCAAATTGTTCCCTATAAAAGTAGTACCTCCAGTTTTTCTGTGCAAATATTATGGCAGCTAACTCCAGATCATGAGTGGGGTAGTTCTTCTCATACACCTTTAACTGGCGAGATGCATATGCTACCACTCGATCGTCCTGCATCAATATCACTTCGAGCCCTGAATATGACGCATCACAGTACATTGTGTAACCCTTGCCTCATTCTCTAAGGACAAGAACGAGCACAGAAGTCAACCTGACCTTTAATTCTTGGAAGGCTAGCTCGCAGTCCTTAGACCATTCTATATGCACATCCTTCCTATTCAGCCTGGCAAGGCGCATTGCCACCCTTAAGAAGTCTTGTATAAATATACGATAATACCCAGCTAAACCCAAATAACTGCACAGCTCGATGATTGTCCTAGACAGACTCAAACTCAACACTGCTTACACCTTGGATGAATCGACGGAGATGCCCTCATCGAAAACCACATGGCCAATACCTCACCTCATCCATCCATAATTCCCATTTACCGTACTTTACATACAGCTGATTCTCCCAAAGCACCTGCAATGTTGCTCAGAGATGCTCCTCCTGATCTATGTCTGATGCTGAGTACACTAGAATGTTATCCACAAAAAGTATAATATACCTATCTAAATAGGGATGGTAGATGCAGTTCATCAGGTCCATGAATATTGCTGGCATTACCAAAAACTCATAATGCTCGTACTGTGTCTGGAATGTAGTCTTAGGAATATCTTCCTCTCTGACACGCAAGTGATGATATCCAGACCGAAGGTTGATTTTTGAGAATCTGCCTACCCCACGTAGCTGATTGAACATATCATTAATACGAGGCATAGGATACTTATTCTTCAGGGTCACCCTATTCAATTATCGGTAATAGATTTGCAAATATGACCGGGGATCCCTACGCGGACACGCTGGGGTAGATGAAGCCCCTACTGGTTAATTCTTCTAATTGAAATCACAATTCCTGTAATTTTGTCGGGGCCATTTTATGAGGTGGGATAGAGATTGGCAATACACCCTGATGCACCTCTATCACAAAGTTCACCTCTCGTCATGGTGGAAACCCGGGGAGATCATCCGAAAACACATTGAGAAACTCCCGTAACACAAGATAATCTAAAATCATACTTTCTTGCTTGTCTTGAGCCACCAAGATTCTCAACCAATCGAAATACTTTTTTTGCTCACGGACTGCGAAGAATTTACAAGGATAATCGATACGCACACTACTGAAACGATAGCGAGACCCGTCCAGAAGCGACACTAGGACATTATGCCTATGGCATTCGATGGTGGCTCTAAAACTCGATAACCAGTCCATACCCAGGATAACCTTGAACCCATCCAAGTCCATTAGAATTAAGTCATATTTTAAGATAAAATCTCCAGCTATCACTACACCAAAATGGCCAAATTATCACCTTTCAGCCGGCCACCCTTATCACAGTCATTGACCGTGACTACAAACACGCGTTTTGTGTCACGGTCATTGACCGTGACACGCCCGTGACAAGTCCGTGACAAATGTTCTTGTCACGGACTTGTCACGGTCAATGATCGTGACAATACTTAAAATAATTGTCACGGTCAAGGACCATGACACGTCCGTGACAATTTACACAGCAAAAAAGCCCTACCCTTTTTTTTCCCACCGATTTTGGTTTTTCCCTCTCTTTCTCTCTCTAAGCGATTTCGAGGTCTCTCTCTCTCTCTCTCTCTCTCTCTCTAAGGTATATTTTTTCCTCCCTTTCTCTTTCATTGTGTGTATATATGTGTGTATATGTATGTGTATATGTGTGTGTGTGTGTGTGTGTGTGTGTGTGTGTATGTGTGTGGTGGGGGAGGAGGGTAGGAGGTGGTGGGGGTGGGGTGAGCTCTGTGTGTGTGTGTGTGTGCAGGTGTGGTGGGGTGGGGTGAAAGGGGGCAGGGGGTGATGGGGGTGGGGTGGGCTGTGTATGTACGTGTGTGTGTGTGTGCAGGTGTGGTGGGGGTGGGGTGAGGGGGGCAAGGGGTGTGGTGGGGGTGGGGTGGGGTGGGGTGTGTGTGTGTGTGTGCATGTGTGTGTGGCGGGGGGAGGGGTGTGGTGGTGTGGTGTGTGTGTGTGTGTGTGTGTGTGTGTGTGTGTGTGGTGGGGCAATCTTAACAATTGTATAACTTTAATTAATAAATTGTATAGCTTTAATTGTAATTTTAATTGTATAGTTTTAGATGAAAGTAAATTAATAATTAGTGCCCATTTCATATGAAAGTAGGATTGCCCCTCATTGTAAATTAGTAAATTAATAATTATATACTTTAATTGTTAGTTTAATTGATGAAATGAATTAATTGAGTAGATGAATTAGAAGGAGTACGGGATACACATTTATTGTTGACATTGCTGTTGGATTATAGTGGATCGATGTTGGGTTGGTTAACAGTAAAAGTGGCATTACCACTGGATTATTGTCCATATGGGGGTGGGATTTTTTAACTTTCTTTGAAAATTACTTTGTATATCGAACAATATATAATTATTAATAATTATTGGATTATTGTCCATATGGGGGTTGGCCAATGTGGGTTTTTAGGTGTATCTGGTGGGTATTCTTTAGTGGTTAATTCTAGATATTATTAATAAAGATAAGTAGGGATCTTTTGGTATGGCTGAAAATTGCTATATTATTAATAATTATTGAGTATGTGGTGGGGGGCAGGGGGTGGTGTGTGTGCGTGTACATGTGCGTGTGTGGTGGGGGTGGGGGCAGGGTGGGAGAAGGGGGTGGGGCAAGGTGGGGGGGAGGGGGCAGGGATGGGGGGCAGGTGGGGGGTAGAGGTGGGGGCTGTGTGTGTGTCTATGTGTGTGCATGTGCGTAGTGTCCCTTGTAAAAGAATTGATTGATTATTATTTTTTTTAGTAAATTAATATATGATTTCCCCTTATTGTAAATTAGTAAATTAATATATGATTAATTATGAAAGTAGGATTGATCCTCATTGTAAATTAGTAAATTAATAACTGTATACTTTAATTGTTAGTTTAATTGATGAAAATAATTATTGTGTGTGTGGTGGGGGGCAAGGGGTGGTGTGTGTGCGTGTACGTGTGCGTGTATTAGCGAGATCCCTCGAGCTGGTAAAGACAGTCATCGGCCCGGGGTATATGAGTTGGAAGGAGGTGCCATATGAGCACAAGTTATCTGTTTGGGCGACACTACAGGTAATATATTTACATTTATATGAATATTCCAATTTCAATTTCATTTTATTATTTATATTTATATTTATTCGCAACTAATATTTTATTTGTTGGACATGAACAATTCAAATTGGATCCCAAGCTACGCGATTCCGTCTTGGAGAAGTTGAGGGAGCAACACAAGACGTGGAAGAAAAATATGCGAACATGGTACTTTGGGAAAACAAGAGAGTCCATTATCCAAAGGCGTGAATCTGTCCCCCCGAAGGAGCCGATCTCATTGGCACAATGGCAAAAGTTCATTGACAATGAGATCGGGGAGCGACAATTGGCATCTCGCCAATTGGGGAGGGAAAATCGGGCAAAAAAGACGGACGTGCACTACTCCGACCGGACGTCTTACGCCGAGGTGGAGCATAGGATATTTAATTTGTCTATAACTATAGAAATATATTATTCTGCATTATTTTACTTTGCGAGGCCGATACTAATTTTACTTTATTTTATTTCAGGGGATAGGGAGTGGCCGTGGGGGTAAGCCACATAAGCTCGATACTTATGTGGCTCTTCGAACGAAGAAGGGGAAGGACAAGGAGGTGTCCCCGAGCGTCGCGACCACGATTGTAAGTAATCCGACAGTTTACTTTTTGTTAATTACGTTATAATTTTTTAGTTTACTTATTTTACTAATCATGTGCTTTTTGTCGTTTCAGGTAAAGTTTAAGGAAATGCATGAGTCGCAGTCTGATTCCGACAAGGCATCTTGGTCCACAGACGCACTCAACCAAGTGCTTGGCTCTGATCGCAAGGGGAGGACAAGGGGGGTGAGCTCGCGGGTGGCCAAATCTAGGATCATCGGATTGGAGACGAGCGACACCGGGTTGGCTCGAACGGTGTATTCACATGACGCGAAGCTGTTCCGTTTGGAGGCGACGATCAAAGATATGTACTCATTTATGAAGCGTACGTTGGGCGGAGACCATAAGGGGAAAGTGAAGGAGATTGCGGTGGAGGAGGAGGTGCAGGATGACGAGGATGTGGACCTCGCTGCTTCATCACCGACACATACGTACTTCGATGATCCACTTCCCTATTTAGTTCCCTTCAACAGACCGATGTCGACACTTGGTTGGCCGAGCGTGTTCATATTGGACGTATTTGATTGCCAGCGGATAGGGCGGGGGTTGAGGGACCCGAATATCGTCCAGGGTGGAATAGTTCATGGACATGAGCTTCAAGAGATCGAGTCCAAGGTGATCGTCATGCATGTGATCCCGGGAAGGAGAACTCCCTATTATTATTGCGCGAACAATGCGGCAGGATGAGTATTAGTGGGTGTGTCAATTCGTATATCGTGTGGCCTACTCACCTCCTCACATTTACTCCAGACATGTAGTGACATTATTTTTAAGTTGGTACATTTGAATTATATCATCATGTGTATTGTTTCTATTTGGAATGTATATTTGCATTATCTTTAGTTTATTTGGATATATGATGTTTGAATAGGCACAACGTTGCTTAACAGGTTCAAATATACTGCTGGGCAGTGGCAGTGGCCATATTGCCCAACAGTTTTTTTTAAAATTCAGCTCAGAATTGTCATGGTCATTGATCGTGACAATGTTTTTAAAAAGGGTCAAGGCTTTGTCACGATTATTAACCGTGACTAAACTTATCACGGTCAGGGCCCGTGACACGACCGTGACAAGTCTAACGAACTTATCACGATCAATGACCATGACAAGTCCGTGACAAAAAAAGTTATCTCGCCCCGAATTATCACGGTTATTGACCTTGACAAGTTGAACTTGTCAAGGTCAATGACCGTGATAATTTGACAGATTCGGTGTAGTGCATGATCCCGCATTTATGACAAACCTTGTCGAGGACTACGTTGCCACCCATTAGAAGCCCAATGAAGCTAGGTGGGTGAAATCGGTCTACCACTAAACCCAAACTAAAGTCTATGGAACTAGATATGAAGGAGTATGATGTGCCAGAATCAAATAATGCCTTTACCCAAGCACTTTATAGGAGAATCATACCTTCTACCACTGGGGTAACATTGGAAGGTGCAGTTTACTGGGAATTAGCGTAATCTCACCCGGGATTAAACCTACTAGTCTGACTGCTGGGCACCTGACTTTACCCACGGCCAACTTATCCCTGGATTGGATGTGAACCGTCCATGTTATGCCTTGCTGGCTACTGGTACCCTAAAGAAAACTACTACTGCTGTTGGGTGGGGCCGATATAACTTGAACTTCGGCCTGACACGAAGTTAACGGTCTGTTGGCTACCCTGCTACCCGCCCAAAAATCTATGGGGGCACTCCCTCTTCATGTACGTGGGAGCCCGTAACTAAAACATATCTTCTCTATGGGGGTTCTGGTCGCTCGTGCACTGTGCTGAGGAAGAGCTAACTCCCATAGCTGCCTTAAGCTTCGTGAAGAAGCCTTATGCCCCACTTCAGGACTTCCTGTGCCCTTCTGACTGAGACCTACTGGGTTCCCTCTTCTTCTCCCTTATAGCCTTACTATCCTTCGTGTCAATATCCAACCTTATGGCCTTGTTGACTGTGGTTATAAAATTAGGTAAATTCAAACCAACTAAGATCCGTTGGATACCCAAATTAAGGCCCTTGACAAATAGCCTTGTTTTCTCAGCCTCGTCCCTATGTACGACAACAATAAATTTACACACACTCACAAACTTCACCATATATTCATTCACCGAAGTCCTTCCCTGAATCAACACGACAAACTCATCCTTCTTAGCATCCTTAAACGCCCGTAAAAAGTATCTGTCAAGAAAGGCCGCACGAAAACTGCTCTAGTCAATAGCTATAGTGGTGCTGGCAGAATAGGCGCTCCACCAACACTGTGCTTGTTTCGCCACTGAAATGTAGCAATATTAACTTTTTGCTTAGCCGACACATCTAGGATCTCCATTATTCTGGTGACTTCATCGAGTCACTCCACAGCTGCTTTGGGGCTAGCTGTCCCATTAAAGGCAGGTGTATACAACCTCCTAAATTCCTTGAGGATTGAAGCAAAGGTGGCATTTTCAACGATCTCACTACGATTTGCCTATTGCTGCTGAGAGAGAAAGAGTCAGCAAGCTGTCGCACGACTTACTCCATGCGTTGGAGCTCATTAGAGTCGGACCCGCTGGCTACGTCGCGACATGGAGGCATCTACACAAGAATGGAGAGTTTAATACAAAATGATACTTATGAAAACAATAGCGAAAGAGATCTACAAAATAGTACTAAGCATTAGTTATGCATAGATATATGAGGAAATGCGCTACGAAAACATAAACACTCTGTCTCACCCGAGGATCCTATTCCTCTGATACCATTTATAACGCCATTACCCGAGTTTGGGTCACCGTTAGGTCAACCAGTACCGAGCCAAAGAGTTAATAGGGGAGGGGGAAAGTTTATCCATTTTATTTAAGAAAATCCTTAATTTGTCTCATAATTTAATGGGTAAAATTCCTATTTTAGTTTGAGAAAAGGGTGACCACTTTATGTAATTAGTCGATTAATAAGATTTATTTATAAAAAGATGAATTAATCTACACTACCCATTAACATAAAATAAGTCACAACCATCCTGTATTATTTAAAATTTTGGCCAAAGGACCGAATAGAATTCTGAGTACCAAAAGTGCAATTACCAGATGTTCATAGTTTGAAAAAAGTTACAGAGCATTCTAATGATGTTGATCGCCCCTTGGGGCCCCAAGGGGCTTTACTCGGATCCTGTCCAACATTCTTACTCGAGGTACCTGGGGTGGGGTGGGGTGGGATTTTAACATAAAAAGTAGGGGTGAGCGAACACTCAGCAGGGTGGGTAATACTAAGCTATAAGTTTTCTACAGAATACTATACATATAAGGTGTATTTTAATCAATTAAGAAAAGGTTAACAATTTTGCTAGTATTAATGCAACTACATGCAATACACTCCAGCGATGAGCTCATACTCACACTCAAATAAATGTTCCCACCCCTTATCGGGTCAAGAGACCAATTATTCACAATTTAGACTTTAGTCTCAATTATTACATTTTTGTTAAATTGTCTTGCTCAAATTACAAGTACAACCGATTGAATTCCTTTTTCATTATCTTTCTCGAAATCTTCCAAATACAATGTACTTTCACGGGCTCCACACCACCGGTGACACCACTATATTCTCTGGCTAGTGATTTTGGGTCTTTCAGCCCAAGGCTTGGGGCCCTCCTTAATTTTTCCGGTGTCATCCGAGTCTAACTTTTTATGTGCCTTAAGATTTTATCCCATGCTCACATTATCATCACCTTTTTACCATTCTCATCATACCATGGTTTTGAAGCATTTTTCACATTATCAACGTGGCAAAACTGATTTTATCCATTTTCACCCAAAAAAGGACCGATAAGGTCTCGAGACGGAACTTACCCCCGAGTTTGTCAAAATTCCATTTTTATCATCATTTTAAGAAAATAATTATTTTTGAATTTAGTTTGGCACAAGGAGTAATTCATTTCTTCCAATACGATTTTCATTATTTCGTGTTCAAAACCATAGTTGTTTATTTTATGTTTCGTCACATAAAATGTTGTTCACCACTTAAGGCCATTTCATCAAAATCCATAGTCTTGTCTTATGACCACATGTAAACCCCAACATTAGTTTATCTTCATCGTAGCAACATTTTTTATTTTTGATGTTGTTTTTCCATATTTGTTCATTTTACTATAAAACCTATTTTAACATGTTTGTTCAAGTCTACTACATAACCCTTCAACATATTACATGTTCCTACATATTCAAGAGAGGATTTTAACCTAGAAATGCCTCAAATATGCATTCAAATCAAAACTAATCATGGGTTTTATGAAGTTTACCCGCTTTCTTCCATATATCAAGGTAAAATGCCATTTTTATAAAAAGTCCCACTTAGAGTTTGTTTTGAAGAAAATTCCTTTTTTTGCAAGACCAATTATTTTGTAAATGTAACCACATTTTTAGACATTAAAATCCATCTAGCAGCATCCTACATAATTTCATAGCTAGAAGAACCTTGAAAACATGGATGGAAAACCCTACCCTAGTTTTTGAAAAGGATAAACAATAATGGATGACTTGAAAGCTCCAAAACTCTCAAGATCCAAGACTTATAACTCTAAAAACTCCTTTCTTCTTCAAAAGCTTCCACACAACCTCTCTACAATGTTGCTTTTGTCCCGACCCCGACCCAAATTAGTAGTAGGGAATGAGTGTCTTGACATGCCACCAAGGCAACATATATTATGACTTAAATTGTTTCCTTAAATTAGTGCAACGGAAATACAATCACATGGTTATGAATCGTAAAATACTGAAAGTAAAGGAATTACGCCATCAAAGCTTTCTAATGGAAACTTCATTTATATTAAATGTAACGATGAATTACAACCTAAGACAAAATTTAAAAACTTATTACGAGAGAGCCAGATATGCTCTAAATGATAAAACAAACATAATAACAAAAAGAGTTCTAAAAGCTAAATCTTCAACATAGTTCTTGTATGTTCTCTCCACGAGTGTACTTATTTCCTGAAAAATGGTTATTTATACAACACCAGCTAAAAGCCGAATGAGATTCAATCTCCAGACATTCCAGGGTTTTTCAGAAAATTGATACCTATTCATGTATATAGAACATAAGGCATGTATATAGAGATAGGAATTTGCTGTAATATATATAAAGTAATTGACAATAAATATTTTTAGAATAAACAGTTCAGAACATAACAAATAAAACAATTTAGCAATATGTAATTTATTCAATTTCATTTTGATGACCATGTACGTTCTAATACCCAGATAAACAGATAGTGTTACCAAATGTTTTCACCCGGCAACAACACAGATAGAAAATCATGATCTCTGGAACAATGCCGTATTTAGGGCACACCAACGATAAACCAGCTGGGAAGGTACCACCCAAATATTTTCACCCGATAGTCAAGGCCAACATAGTAAGAGAGTTTCCATAGGCCGAATCAATAATTTCAGAATTCAAATCAGATGTATATATCGAGAGATATACACATATAAAAAACGACGGAATCATTGGTATCAGATGTATTTTGAGGATTAAACATTTCACAAAACAGATATAGTTTGCATAATATCATATAATCAAAATACGCAAGGAATGTCACAGAGTACTCACTTAGAACAGAAGTTCGAAGTTACAGATATCGAGTCTTGAATCACTCTTTAATTCTTAAGACAAAACTTCTTCTTAAACTTTCCCGTATTTTCTCTCACTAATTCTCTCTGATATTTTTGATGAATTTTGTGTAAGAACTAATCCTAAGGCCTCTATTTATAATTTTTCAAAGTTATCAGGGTGATGACACTTGTCCCGATGACTAAGCGCTCATTTTGGTGAGTCGGCGTTAGCGTGTCGCGTAACGGGACTGTCTTGCAGTATTAATTCACCTGATGGTGACACATGTTTGAACTTTCTCTAATTGCATGACATGTGTTTTGTCCCTTCCTTCAAAGCCGACACGTGTACGGTGGAGGTGTCAAAAGCCAAGAACGAGGTGTCAAGCACGAGGTGTAAAGTTATTAAGGGTATAAGGGTCATTTTACACATGAAGGGTATTTTAGTAATTTTACACCATACATTTTCAATATTTCTTAGAGTTCCTTAAAATATTTTATTTACAAAATGGTCCTTTTTATATTTTTATTTTGGTCCCTGAAACTTTCTTTATTTAAAATCAAGTACCTAAGGGCCCGTTTGGTTCTGTATTCAGAAAACTCGATTTAAATGCTGTTTTTAAATACAGTTTTAAAATTCAGTTTTTTGTGTTTATAATTATTGGTGTGCATTTGGTAAATTTGTTTTTAAACGCAGTTTTTTGACATTTTTTACAAAATTGGCAAACATATATATATTTGTATTATATATATATGTGTGTGTGTGTTTATTATATATATGTTTATATAATGATATTGCATGTATAATTCACTATAAAATTATATACATACATGAATTTATAATATTTTTAATACATATGTAATATATGTATATTTTATATTATTTCATACATTAATAATACATGTATAAACTATATATAACTATTATGTGTCTATTACTAATATTATTTGACTTTATATTATTTCATATGTAATTTTGTGTACATGTACATATATATATATTTTATTTATAATATTTACACACATATTAATGTATGTATATTATATATTAAGTTATAAATGCATTAAAATCTTAAGAATGAATAATTCTGAATTGAAAAAGTTATAAAACACTCTCAACCTGTTTTCTTAAAAACTTGATTATAACAAATAAATATTATAATTCAATATTTAAAAATAGGTTGTCAAACGCAAATTTTTATCAGAATTGTATTTAAGCATAGAAAACAGAATTATAGTTGCAAACCAAACAGGCAGTAAAGTTTCATAAAATTATATTTTCTACCCCAAAACTTTTCATTTAGCTTAGGATATGCTGTAAGACTTTGATTTAATCCATTTTGATGAATAAGGAGGTTATTTCAAGGTGTTTAAGTTGGCCAAACCAACCTCCCCTTCCAACCAATCAAAATATAACACATGGTGTGGTAATAAGACAAAAAACGACTTAAAGGATGGACAAATTTGCCCTTATATCGTAATTTTGATATAACTTCTTGCTCGAATCTCCGTTTAACACACCGTTTGTTGTGTTACAAACCTAATTCATGTATATACAACTTCTTAGTTTTTACCTCAAGCCAATTGTTATATTATAATGGTCAAAACTAGTCTCTAATATGAACATTCCTACCGAAAACTTTAAATTTTTTATATTTGTAACTAATTTGATATTTCTTGATTTATGAAGGGAGGATTAGACTAAACATAATAAATTAACATTATCCATATGAAATAATACAGTATTTAAAACTATATATGAACATATAAAAGTGGAGTCATTACATCCTACCCTCCTTATAAAAAGTTTGGTCCCCAAACTTTACTTACATGAATTTTCAAACAGGTATGGATATCGCTCCTTTATTTTATCTTCCCGCTCCCATGTTGCTTCTTCAAATGGAATGATTATTCCATAATACCTTGACTAGTGGAATTACCTTGGTTCGTAATATTTCATCTTTATGGTCCAAATTTTTTACTGGATGCTCAATGTAGGTAAAATCTTCTCTAATTTGAAGAGGTTCATGACTTAAGATATGTGTTGGACCTGGGACGTATTTCTTCAGCATTGACACGTGAAACACATTATGCACACTAGAGAGTTCAAGGGGTAAGGCTATTCTATACGCAACAGCTCCTATCCTTTCGAGGATTTCATAAGGTCCTATGTATCTTGGACTCAATTTTCATTTCTTCCCAAATTGGATTACTCCCTTTGCTGGTGATACTCACAAGAACACATAATCTCCTCTTTGGAATTCCAACTGTTGGTGGCGATTGTCGACATAACTCTTTTAACGACTTTGAGTGATTTGAAGTCGGTCTTGTATCAATTTCACCTTCTCTGTTGTGATCTGAATTAATTCTGGTCCCAATAATTTTCTTTCTCCAACTTCTACCCAACATGCAAGGGAACGACACCTTCTACCATAAAGTGTCTCATACAGAGCCATTTTAATACTTGCTTGCTAACTATTATTATATGCAAATTCTACTAATGGTAAGTGATCATCCCAATTCCCCTTCAGATCAAGTACACATACCCTAAGAATATCCTTTAAGGTTTGAATGGTTCTCTCAGATTTTCCATTTGTTTGAGGATGAAAAGCGGTGCTGAAATTCAATTGTGTTCCCATGACTGCTTATAGGCTTTTCCAAAAGTAAGACATAAATCTAGGGTCACGATCAGAAACAATTGAAACTGGGGTTCCCTGAAGCCTAATAATTTTCGGCACGTACAACTTAGCTAACTTTTCTAAAGAATGGGTAATCTTAACGACAAGAAAATAAGCAGATTTATTTAACCTATCAATAATTACCCAAATATAATCATTACCATTTGAACTCCTTGGTAAACCTATCACAAAATCCATAGTAATATGTTCCCATTTCCACTCAGGGATAGGTAGGGGTTGTATTAATCCTGATGGTTTCTGATATTCAACTTTTACTTGTTGACAAACCAAACACTGAGATACAAATTCCTCTATCTCCCTTTTCATATTATTCCACCAAAATACTTCTCGAAGATCCCTATACATCTTTATACATCCGGGATGAAATGTGAATCTCGAGTAATGACTTTCCTCTAAAATTTGCCTCTTTAGTTGGGCATCATGTGGAACACACACTCTATTTCCTAACCTCAATATATCATCTCGTATCCCAAATTCAATCCTCTTCCCGTCAATAACTTCTTCTCTAATTATCTTCAGTTGTGGGTCATTTACTTGTGCAATTTTGATCCTTTACATCAACATGGGTTGTAGTTGTAAGTTTGCGATTATTCCTCCTTTAATATAAATACGCACATCTATTTCCATACTTATCAAATCCTTTAATAGGGATTCATGGCTTGTAATAAGATATGCTAAATTTGGTGTAGACTTCCTACTTAAAGCATCAGCTACTATATTAGCTTTCACCGGGTGATAATGAATATTTAAATCAAAATCCTTCATTAATTCTAACCACCTCCGTTGTCTCATGTTCAATTCTTTTTGGGTAAAGATATATTTCAAACTCTTATGATCGGTATAAATCTCACATGTCTCACCATATAAATAATATCTCAAAATCTTAAGAGAAAAAATTACAGCTGCTAATTCTAGGTCATGGGTTGGATAATTTTCCTCATATGGTTTTAACTGTCTCGAGGCATAAACAACTACTTTTCTAATTTGCATTAGCACACACCCCAAACCATTTTTAGAAGCATCGCTATAAATCACAAATCCCCCCTGTCCCGGAAGGAATGGTCAAAATTGGGGCAGTTACTAATCGATTCTTAAGTTCTTAAAAACTATTCCCAACTTCCTCAAACAATTCATATTTCACCTTCTTTTGGGTTAACCTAGATAAAGGTTTTGCAATACTAGAAAATCCTTCAACGAATCTTCGATAATAACCTGTTAATCCTAGAAAGCTACGAATCTCCGTCACATTAGTTGGTCTAGGCCAACTTTGTATAGCCTCGATCTTTTGAGGGTAAACCCACACTCCCTCCTTAGAAATGAAATGTCCTAGAAAAGAGACGCTAGGCAACCAAAATTCAAACTTATTTAATTTCGCATATAATTTCTCCTTCCTAAGAATTTGTAGTAAAGTCTCTAAATGCTTTTCGTGTTCCTCAATACTTTTGGAATAAATAAGGATGTCATCGATGAAAACAACCACACACTGATCCAAATACTTCCTAAACACTCTATTCATCATATCCATAAAAGCGGCTGGAGCATTAGTTAGTCCAAATAGCATCACAAGAAATTCATAATGACCATATCTAGTACAAAAAACTGATTTCGAAATATTACCTTTCTTAATCTTCAATTGGTGATAGCCTGACCTAAGGTCAATCTTTAAAAATACTTGCGCACCTTGAAGTTGGTCAAACAAATCATATATACAATGTAAAGGGTATTTATTCTTAATGGTCACCTTATTTAGTTCACTACAATCTATACATAACCTCATCGTCCCATCCTTCTTTTTAACAAATAACATTGGAGCACCCCAATGGGATACACTTGGTCTAATAAAACCCTTGTCTAACAAATCTTGTAATTGAACTTTTAATTTCCTTAATTCTAAAGGTTCCATATGATAAGGTGGTTTCAATATTGGTATAGTTCCAGGAATAAGGTCAATCGTAAACTCTATTTCTCTACTAGGAGGAAGACAGGGTAAATCATCTGGAAAATGTTTAGCTATAGGAATATCTTCTAAACTATGCTCTTTTGTTCGTAAATCAATAACACTTTCAAGGAATACTTGACATCCCTTCTTAAGAAAACTACAAGCTTGCATTGCATAGATAATACGCATAGGAGATAGGATGTCAGTTCCTTCAAAACTGAATTCTAGTTGGTTAAGAATTTGGAAAGTAACTCTCTTCTCAAAATAATCTACCTTATCATGATATGAAGCTAACCAATCCATCCACAAAATGACTTCAAAGTCTCTTATGTCTAAAACTATCAAATCGGCGAATAGTTTATGACTACTAACATCTATAGGGCAAGACTTATATACTAATGTTCCGGTCAATAACTCACCCGAAGGAGTAGAAACGTGTATGTTATGATTCAAGGGTTCAGGCATATTAGGAAAGCGATTAACAAAACGCATAGACACAAATGAATGGGTAGAACCAGGATCTATTAAAAATTGAAAAGGTTGTGCACATATAGAAAGTGTACTTGACACTAGTGCGTTAGAAGCTTGGGTATCAGAAAGTGCAAAAACTCTACCTTGTCTGCCTTGGTCCTTGTTTTCACCTAAAGGCTATATCGAAATCCTTGCTAGGGTTGGGAAGTCTTTTATCTGATGTCCTTTCTATCCACACCTAAAACAAGCTCCCGTATCCTTGTAACAAGGTCATCCTCCATGCATCTTCCCACATCACTGACATATCTTATTATTAAACTGTTTGTTACCACTAGCTCCCCTAATATCGGATGCACTCATAAAATTATTTCTATTATTTGGACTCTTACCTATTTGTTCCCCAAACTTCCTCTTACCATCTCTAATTCGATTGTACTCCTCACCATCCCTTTCAGCTATTGTATCCCTAGCCACAACGTCACTATACGATGTCAACTTTAGGATGGAAATTCGACTACGAATACTCAACTTTAACCCATGTTCAAACTTTTTAGCTTTTAAAACATAGGTTATCATAACATAAGGTGAAAAACGGGATAACTCAGTAAACTTTGCCTCATATTGACTAACCGTCATATTTCCTTGCACTAGACTCATGAACTCAACTGCCATTTCATCTTTCATCGTTTCAGGGAAATATTTCTCACAAAAGATCACGAAGAATTCATTACAGCCTATATAAGTATTCCTCTCCTCATGATTCTCTTAGTCATTCTCCACCAATGTTCGGCTTCACCTTCTAACATAAAAGTTTGTAGGTCCCCAAAATATAACTATCAACAAAAACACTTTTTGCTTGAGCAAAATTAAGTTAAGGATGAATGCAAATCAACTTTCTCTTTTTGAAAACTCTTTTTCAATTTTATCAAACCAAGTTGTGACACAAATTAACTTAACTAAATTTTATCTTGATTAATCCTAAACATGCATCTAGTGATTAAATCAAGTAAATTTAAGTAAAGATACTCACAACGCTGGATGTACGAGGAAAAACCCAAAACGGGAAAAAACCCCGGACTTCCCAAGCCAGACAATCACCATAAATAATGGTTTTACAAAGACAGATTAGCCTTATTCAATGACTCGATCCCCACGGGCCTTGACGCTCCTTCTGATCTTTTACCGTTCTTCAATAGTGCCCATGCAGAAATTCCGTCTTCCCTGATGCTCGTCCATAACACTCGACTCCACGAATGTCTCGGTGTCCACCGATAAGGCTTGAGTTGTCTACGAACATGATGTCAGTGGCTTCTCCACCGCAAAACCAACAATCACAAGTGTTCAGTGATGAACAAACTCAACTTGGTGTAGCAAGGATCACATAAACATTATGCTAATGAAATCTCGAATCTTTGCAAACTCTAAGGATGTCTTTAAACCTTAGAAAATATGTGCAAACAGGTTTCTGGATTGTAAACTGTTTTTTCCAGAATTCACACACTTCGAGGAAACATGACACCTCTATTTATAATAAAATTGATTCGATGTCAGAATCTCATTCGAGCGAGATGCCACATCATTCGAACGACATCTAATGTCATTCGGACGACGTCTTCATATGGAGTTCTTAATTTAAACAGAGTTTTGATTAAAACCAGCTGTTATCCGATTCTTACCCGTCCTTATCTGACATAAACGAAATGTAAACAATTAAACCTCTTTTAAAAACAACATCCTTATTTTATAAAATGAATTTCGAGTTTCATTAACATTATGCATTCATACTTGGGTGATCTCGGAATGCAATAAAACCTTGAAGATGCGAAATTGCACCAATTAAACTTTGGCATGATTAATTCCATGTAGCTTTACGGCAACGTCTTCAATTAATTTTTGATACGTCATAGACTCATGGGATCATACAATAACAGACTATCTGTGACTCAAACATGCTTTGTTCCAAGAATAAGTCAAAACTACATTAAGACTCAATTGAAAATTTGGTCCTTACAACGTTGCAAATGAAATCCTTTGTTCATCGGTACACTTAAGAACATCGAGCATCTTTTCCATCTACATAACCCAACTTTATGCTTTAGTGGGGTTAGGATTACCTTTAAAAGAAGGCATATTCAACTTCTTAAACTGTTCAATAGTACATCTAGTTAGTTCAAGATTCCTTGGTGCTTCATTATTTACTTGACGCTCCACAAACCTTGCTAGACTCTCAATCGCCTTGTATGCACCTTTCAGTCCATCCATATTCAAATCACTTGTTCCCACAGTTGATCTTGTGTTAGTCATTTTTTACAGTCATGGCCAATCGTAAGATGTATTATATTATATCAAGATTCCAAATTAAGAGATCAATAATATAACACATATGGAGGGTTATCATATAAGTCGAATATTTAATATTATCCCTTTAACGTTCAAAATCGATGTTTAGTAGTATACGGGTTTATAACCTATGCTCTGATACCACCTCTGTCATGACCCTGACCCAAATTAGTAGTAGGGAACGAGTGTCTTGACATGCCACCAAGGTAACATATATTCTGACTTAAATTATTTCCTTAAATAAGTGCAACGGAAATACAATCACATGGTTATGAATCGTAAAATACTGAAAGTAAAGGAATTACGTCATCAGATCTTTATAAAGGAAACTTCATTTATATTAAAAGTAATGATGAATTACAACCTAAGACAAAATTTAAAAACTTATTACGAGAGAGCCAGACATGCTCTAAATGATAAAGCAAACATAATAACAAAAAGAGATCTAAAAGCTAAATTTTCAACATAGTTATTGTATGTTCTCTCCACAAGTTTACTTATTTCCTAAAAATGGTTATTTATACAACATCCGATAAAAGATGAATGAGATTCAATCTCCAGACATTCCAGGGTTTTTCAAAAAATTGATACCTATTCATGTATATAGAACATAATGTATGTATATAGAGAAAAGAATTTGCTTTAATATATACATAAAGTAATTGATAGTAAATATTTTCAGAATAAACAGTTCATAACTGAATAGATAATATAATTTAGTAATATGTCAATTATTCAATTTTATTTTGATGGCCATTACGCTCTAATACCCAAATAAACATATAGTGTTACCAAATGTTTTCACCCGGTAACAACACAGACAGAAAATCATGATCTATAGAACAACGCCTTATTTAGGGAAAACCATCTATAAACCAATGATAAAGGTACCACCCAAATATTTTCACCCGGTAGTCAAGGACAACATAGTAAGAGAGTTTCCATAGGCCGAATCAATAATTTCAAAATTCAAATCAGATGTATATATCGAGAGATATACACATATAACAAACGACGGAATCATCGGTATCAAATGTATTTGGAGGATAAAACATTTCAAAAAATAGATATAGTTTGCATAATATCATATAATCAAAATATGCAAGGAATATCACAGAGTACTCACTTAGAACAGAAGTTCGAAGTGACAGATACCAAGTCTTGGATCACTCGTTAATTCTCAAGACGAAACTTCTTCTTAAACATTCCCGTATCTTCTCTCACTAATTATCTTTTATCTTTGGAATGAATTTCATGTAAGAACTGATCCTAAGGCCTCTATTTATAATTTCCCAAATTTATCTGGGTGATGACATGTGTCCCGATGACTAAGCATTCATTTTGGTGAGTCGGCATTAGCGTGTCGTGTAACGGGGTTGTCTTGTAGTCTTAATTCACCAGATGGTGACTCGTGTTTGAACTTTCTCTTATTACATGACATGTGTTTTGTACCTTCCTTTAAAGCTGATACGTGTACGGTGGAGGTGTCAAAACCAAGAACGAGGTGTCAAGCACGAGGTGTAAAGTTATTAAGGGTATAAGGGTCATTTTACACATGAAGGGTATTTTAGTAATTTTACACCATACATTTTCAATATTTCTTAGAGGTCCTTGAAATATTTTATTTAGAAAATGGTCCTTCTTTATATTTTCATTTTGGTTCCTGAAACTTTCTTTATTTAAAATCAAGTCCCTAGATTTTCATAAAATTACATTTTCTACCCCCGAAACTTATCATTTAACTTAGGATATGCTATAAGACTTTGATTTAATCCATTTTGATGAAGAAGGAGGTTATTTCAAGGTGTTTAATTCGGCCAAACCAGGCTCCCCTTTCAAGCAAACAAAATATAACACATGGTGTGGTAATAAGACAAAAAACGACTTAAAGGATGGACAGATTTGCCCTTATTTCTTAATTTCGGTATAACTTCTTGCTCAGACTTCCGTTTAACACACCGTTTGTTGTGTTACAAACCTAATTCATATATATATACAATTTTTTTATTTTTACCTCAAGTCAATTGTTATATTATAATGGTAAAAACTAGTCTCGAATATGAACATTCCTACCAAAAACTTTAAATTTTTTTATGTTTGTAACTAATTTGATATTTCTTGATATGAAAGGAGGATTAAACTAAAAATAATAAATTAACATTATCCATATCACATATGCAATAATACAACATTTAAAACTATATATTAACATATAAAAGTGGGGTTATTACAGCTTCACTACTTTCTTCTTGTAAGAGAGCGTGAAAGATGGTAAAAATGTGTAGAAATGGGTTAATGTTATGGTGTAGGAATAATTGGGATCACTCAAAATGGCGGAATAATGATTTAAGGAGGGATATGGGTGTATGAACTCTTGAGAGAGAAAAGAAATCTAAAAATGGTGGTGGGATTTTCTCTCCTACTTCTCTATTTTATAACATGTGCAAAGGCCCCTAAAAACATTTTAAAAATCCTTTAAAATCCATCAGATTCATCAAAATCCATGAAGTTGTCATGTTATCTAGATATATGGATGAAATGGTGACAGTGAAACTATTATAATATGACCCCGATAGAATCATTCAAATGAGGTCAATCTCATTTGAACGAGATTAGATTCTCGTTCGTTCTTCCCCTTCGAATCAGGGTTCAATGTAAGGCAAATAAACGCTGTTCGATGCGCATTTGATGGTCTCATTCGAACGAGACAGTGATATCGTTCGAATGACCACATGTTCATCCGAACCACTCAATTTCCAGTCTATAAATTTTAGCCCAACAACTTCATTAATTTATAAGAGAGGCAATAAACCATACTGGATGAAGGGATAAAAGCTCATTAAATGATAATTATCTTTCATTAACTTAACATTACTATGAATTACACGGAATGAGATAAAACATTGGGTCGGGGAATTACATCTTGGTCATGGGTGTTACAAATTATAACACCCACTCCTGTGACTTTGACCCTACTCATGTAATTTGGTAACTTGGTATAATCCAATTGAGATTTAGAATTCGTAAGATGAAATGTGGGTTAAATTTGGATAATACAGTGGCCTTGGTGCACTTGGTTGGATTTTGAATGACCTTAAATTCAATTTGGGAAAATTAGGGTCATTCGAACGTCATCCAGAGTCATTACGGTGTTCAAATGACCTTCTAACGAACCACCTCTATTTTTAAATGACCTTCAACTCTCTTTAGTCCTCGTTAGAACGAGATATAGTTGCGTTCGAACGATATGGCAACTCTCGTTCGAGTGAGATCCATTCTCGTTCGAACGAGATTATAAAAATCAATTTCTGTAGATTTAGAACTTGAACTCGAGGTTGGAGCTTTCTTCATTTTAAGAATTTTCCCCCTAAGGTCTTTGGGTTATTCAAGTGATGTTTGGTTAATTTTAACTCATTTTAAATCATATTTTCTCATTTTCTCTCTCTAGATCTTGAGAGCTCTCCCGTCCTAAACCACCTTCTACCACCCTAGCACCACCACCCCTCAACCCTAAACCACAAAAGTTTAACCCTTTTCCACCATATTTAAGCTTATAAAACCCATATACACCACATGTTTGAGCAATATGAGATTTTATGGAGATGTTTTTGAGTATTTTTGGAAAAAAAATAAAGAATATTAATGGAGCTTGAAGGGGGTTTTGCTTGGAAGTTTCATGGAGCGTGCTTGCAAAGCTCGACAACCTTCTTTAGGCCGCCTTAGGAGGTTAGAGGTTTCCATCACCTTCTTCTTCTTCATCCTACCATTTTCAAGGCATATTTAAGGTGGGAAACTCTACTATTTAGATTAAGAACTCTATTTTCCATAGTAGTGGTCTTGTAGTTACCTTTTGTTAGAGTAGAATGCATATATGATTTAAGAAGGTTATTTATTATGGTTTGTGTAAAATGGTTTACAAAGAATTCAAGAGTGTTGAGTAAAATGATATATTTCAAGAAAACTTTGTGTTAAACATTTTATGGAATAAAATGTTTTGGAAATAATATTTATCCTTTTGAGATATTTGATGAATAAACTTTAGGAGTTTTCTTGTAAAAATGGCATTTTTGGTGAAAGTGGACATTTGTGAAAGTTGAAGAACATAAATGTCTTTATTCTTGAAAAGCTTTTTTTTGCAAATATTATGAAATTTCGTGAATAAATCAATTGTTAAACTCATTTTCTTGGATTTTTGGACTTAAAATCTCTCTTCCCATATATATAAACTTGTAGTATTTTGATGACGAGTATATAAACAAGCTTAGTGAAGGTTGTAATGAGTTTTAAGATGAAATAAAGAAAATATAAATTTCATCCCTTAAGGTGTGTTAATAAGTGTGAAAAATGTGATAAGTATATATTTTCAAGACTATATGTGATGATAAGGGAAAATGGTGCTTTCCTTATCTAGTAGTCTTAAAAATGCCAAATGATTTCATTGATAAAGAAGGTGATGAAATAAAGAGATTTTCAAGTTAATAAGTATGTTAACCCAAAGTCTTATTACTCCAAAGTTTTAAATAAGTTAAAAATATTTAATAAGTTAATATGTGTAACTTAATAATTTTTTTAGAAAATAACACTTATGAAAATGGAGGAAAAGACAGGTTTGTAGATAAAGGGTAAAATGGTAATTTTACAAAAAGTGGAACATTGTTATGAAATAAAAATATTAAAAAAAAGTGTTATAAAAATGATTCTAAATGAAAGTGATTTTTAGGATAAAATCAACATAAGTGTATAAAGGACAAGAAATGGTGATTTTCAAAGTGTAACATAAGGTGGGGTGAGATCCCCGGGTTTTGGCTTCGGACGATAAAAGTGAAATAATATGAACATTTGATGAATGTTAAAACACATTAATATAGACTCAAATGAGATCGAAAAAGAATTAAGAAGGGCCCGTAGCCCTAGGCTGAAAGACCCAAGAACACTGACCAGAGCATGTGATAGCATAGCCGGCGGTGTGGAGCCCATTAAAGTATGGAATTATTTGGAGGATTTCGAGAAAATGATAATAGAAAGTGGAACATGTCAAGAGATAGATTGTGTGGTGAATATAATAAAAGACAACCTAACTTGAATGAAATTGATAAATGTTCCGGTTGAAAGATAATATGGACAAGTAATGTGAGAAATTGACTAATGTCCATGGAATACAGGAATGGTAAAGTGAAGTGATCAAGTGGGTAATTAATCAACCTAAAGAGGTTTAACCCATAATTAACACAAGTACATGTTTATAAAAGGCTTTCGACGGAAAATAAATATTTTCTAACATGGTGCTTGCGTGTGTTGAAAGGTGATTTTCAAGGAAAATACTAAGGTAAATTTGGTGTAAGTAAATGGAAAAATTTCAATAAAAGAGGTGCCTTTTCCTAAACAATGGTATTTTGTTCGAAGTATTTAATCGGGTGAATTAAATCGGGAAATAAATATTAATTAAAGTAAAAATGGTTTGTTTTATAATATTAAGATGAATTAATCAGAACAAGTAACGGTTTTGGAATAAAATGGTTCCATCCATTAATGTATCTGTGCGTATATATATAGTAATTGCATGTACACGTAGGTAAACGTGTTAGAGTCTATTTTCTGCCATTCGATTCTATATTGCATTATTGTATTTTCCCACTGGGTATGCAAATCATTCCCTCCTCTTTATTACGACAAGTTGTGTGCGATTCCATATTTTGAGGGCGTTACGCAGGTAAGTTTTCATTTATTTTACGTTAGTAACTCTGTATGCTTGGATTCTGGGGACGCTTTCCACGAGTCCCTCACGTAGTTTGATTTAAATTGGAATCACATGCTAAACAAGTGAAATGTTAATTAAATAAAACTAGATTAGCAACATTATCTAGGTTGTCTCATCGCACTTCACCCTTAATGTTCGGATCGAACGGGGTTGACCATGGGTAGCCTATAAATCCTGGCCGAGGCATGATAAATGGTATCAGAAATCTAAGTTCAAGGTTCCTTTCGGGAGTGACTTTGTGAGGTCGGTAGTGGATCTTTGGCATCGGTGTTAGCTTTGGACTAGTCACGTAAATTGGTGACTATCTCGGTTCTTATTCTCGACGGTGAAGTCAAGAAGATTCGCACGATGAACAATTCATTGCCAAGTAGTAAGTGGCCTAATTAGTTGCCATTGATAGCTCTCGACGCTTTGGATGTAAACATGTTAGTAATTTGCGAGTGTCTGTACCGGCCATTGGTGACAACACCACAGTTTTTAGTGTGAGGTGCATTCGTGTCAACTTTTGATGATGTGAGAAGCATTTTGAGGTGTGAATAAAGACAAATGTCATCCATTTCATAGATATGGCGGTTATTTGAGGTCAATAGTGGATATTAGATAACTAGAGTGGCATATCTAAGAAGTGTTTACTCCATAAAGATGCATTAGGTTCCTTAGTTAGGAACTCGTGGTTAATTAACAGTGATGATGCAATTTGGCTAACTTAAATCTTGAGGTAGTATCATGCCGTGAGTGTTTAACAAGTCAGTAGGCATATAAACCCCTGTTGGTAATTACTTGAGAATGTGTACTCAGGTGTTAGTTGATAGGATACTACCATTATAGATGAGTGCCTTCGTAACTCTCGATTGGTATATATATATATATATATAGGAAGAGGATCACAAGTGGACCTAAAAAGCGGACTTTTTAATGGACCTTAACAAAAAACACTCAACAATCCATTAATTTTAATTCCTTTGTTGTAATTGGTCCACGCCAACGAATTTTTTTTAACTAGTGGTCTACCATGGTGTGGGTAGGGGGTAAGGGGGTCTCGGGTCACACGCATGTCTGTTACTCTTGGCGCGGACCAATTACAACAAAGGAATTAAAATTAATGGGTTGTTAGGTGTTTTTTGTTAAGGTCCATTAAAAAGTTTGCTTTTTAGGTCCACTTGTGATCCTATATATATATATATATATATATATATATATATATATATATATATATAGTAAGATACATGATGTGAGTTACGAGCCATTGATGGTAAGCGTGTCACATGCATGTGACACCCCGCTTATTGAAATAACGGGTGGCCAACCATCTACTAAAATAAACTGAAATCTCATTTGGCCCATTCTTAGTATCAGTGTCGAAAAGCAATTAATTACTAACCACATATTATTTAATTAAGCTGTGTGTCAATTTTTAACTTATTAGAATGTCGTAAATCAAATCATATAAAAACCATTCATTATAATTCATCTAGATATAAAGAAATCCATAATCACATATCTAAATACTTAAATATAACGCATGCCAATTAACTTAATAAACCATTGATATAAAAATCTGCTATAATAATCTCAATAAACAAATATAAAATAAAATTAAATAAAAGAGGACACCTTAAGGAATTTTTCTTTAAGTTGGGTAATGTGTTTAGTAGGTATCTACCTCGTTATGCTACTACACATATTCCCACATGCACTCCCACACGTTACTCCACATGTCCCCGTACATCACATAAGTGATTTTGAGCATTTTCGTGAACAAGTTGAGTATTTAGTCAAGACTTCACATGATTTGATGAATGTTTTTCATAGGATGCCACCACCTTTGAAAAACTCCTCCGGACCTCCTGATTGAGGTTCAGACTTGTTTGCTAACATAGAATTATTTTCATGATGACATTTTATGCCTATTTCTTGTATGTACTACCATGGTATTTATCTTTTTCCATTTAAAAATATTCTTCCAAAAATCCAAAAATATTTTTGTTTTTGAAATTTTTTGGAAAAATACAAAAAGATTTTATATTTTTTTAGAAAAAGAAAAAAAAAACAAAAAGATTTTACTTTTGATAAATTTTTTTGAAAAACACAAAAAGATTTTTGTAGTTTGTTTTATACCATTTATGGATGGACATTTAGGATGACCAAGTCACAATAGCATTTCATTATCCATGTGACTATTTGATAGTGTTTTGAGACGCAACATCATTTCATTTTTGTGCTTTATAATGTTTGGAGTCATTAATATGAAATTTGTATTTACTTCATACATGTTGGTCAAAGTGTTTTCATCTCAATCCTGTCTTTAAAACAAACCAAAAGCGATAAAATGAGATAATGAAATTAGTTCATGTAGGACTGTTTCCCATGAGGATTTGCTTAAAATTGAAAAAAATAAAGAGTTAACACGGGAAAGGGCTGCGAGAGGCATGTGAACTCATGAAATCCACCGTTTGAAAAGAGATCAAGAAAAAATAAAGGCAATAAAAAGAAAAATATGCCAAAAAGGGGCCAAATAGATTAGTTTGATTGATCTTTCATAAGAAATAATAGAAAATAAATTCATGCTTATCTTTTGAGGGAGTTTGGCTAGAAATCAACGAGTTTGCACGTCCTTACAAAGTCTTGAAAATGCATGAAATCGTTTTTGAAGTTATTGGTGTGAAAATCATTTTAGACTTTGATTTGTTGATTATATTGAGTCGATGTCATTTGAATTCAACATTTTTACACCTAAGGACGATTTTGAGTTCATTCGTTAGGAATATAAAAAATTCATCATGCACATATTATGATTGTTTGAGTTGATTTCCTATCGCATTTGTTCACACTCATTAATTCCATTTTCACGATTTGGTTATCTTAGTGTAAATTCAGGGTTCGTTGTTTTTAGTAAAATTATTTTTCTTAAAAAAGATTTAAAAAATCAAAAATAGATTGTGGAACCTTTTGAGTTTATCCTTACATGAGCTTATTTGATATATATTTTTGATGATTTGCTATGCTTGTTGTGACCCACTCCGGTTTATTATGTTTCAAGTTTTCCTTGTTTATTTCGAACAAATAAAAAGGAGAGAATGAATTATGAATTATGGGGGAGTGAGAGTTTGACTTATGCGGGAGAATTAATATAATTGATTTTATTTATGTTTATCTCATTTCAAACTCTATACGTCACAAAGGTATTTGCTTTGTTTATTGTGTGTAGGTATTTGATGAGTATTTGAAAATCAAACAAAAGAAGAATAAGAGAAAGCAAGGAGATTTGAAGATTTGAAAGTTGAAGATTTTTTAAGACTTACATATTTAGTATTTTTCCACTTTTTTGGTTCATGGGAGGGTATTAGATTTGTATAAAAAATTTGTTGATAATTCAGATATTTTTATTTTGTACCAAAATAGCCATATGTGGAGATTTGTATGGACATAATTTCCATCTTGTCCCTAGTTTCTAGTTTACATCGTGTATGGCGTATCCTGTTATAACTGTCAAGTCAATTCAAGTTTATAAGTTCAAGAAGACGGATCCGAATATCACACATCTTCAACATCTATGCGACATGAGGTATACTTTGGTATGGATTTTGTTTTGTGTTACTTAGATTTTTCACTAAGTATTGGGATACTATTTATAAACTGTTTTTTTAATCAAAATGAGGCGTTTTTCAAACTTACAATGTTTTCTGAGATACCTGTAGGCGGACTTTAAAAAATAATATTTTTTCATTCCCGTCGTTCAAACGACATGGCTATATCGTTCAAACGATATTATCATGTCGTTTAATAGGTCCTTTGATGGTCGGGATCTCATTTGGATCAAATGAGCAGCATCTAATGACATCCCTATGTCATTCTAACGACCTAGTCATCTCATTCTAACGAGATTCTGCCGCCTGAAAAATTTTGTTTGCCTATAAAAACTTGTTCCGTCAAGCTTTTTGATTAAGACTTTTCATTTTATGCAAACTGTAGAACAACTACAATTACGTCTTCACTTTATAGGTGAAAAACCCTTTTTAGATTCAACAAAACAATCCCATATACTTTTGTTAGTCTTTTTTGGAACCCAAACACTGCTGTCACAAAGTTTATACTTGTGGAGTGTTGTCTCTACTGCTGAACTTGTGGATACTTGAGGGTATTCACTGCTGAAGGATGAACTATGGTTCTTGTGATTCTCAAGGAAGTCATTGCTGGTTCAAGGCTGCGGTCTTTGAGGGTTCTTAAAATAATTCTCTATAGTGTTTCACTTGTAAGTTTGTAAGTTGTGATTTACATTTTATTAGTGAAACAAAGGTTTGCCCTGCGAGAATTTTTCCTGAAATTGTTTGTTTGCATGCTTATATGATTCAATGCTTTCAATCACATAGATGCATGTTTAGGGTTTGATAAAATTGGAATCTTGGTTTGTTTGAGATTGACATCTAGTTAAATAAGTTAAATTTATTGAAATTTGTGAACTCTCAAATTGGTATCACATCCCGCTTTTACAAATTGGTATCAGAGCTGTTAGCTCGATGATTTTACCTCTACAAAACCCAAGTGCGTATGAATCCCACCCAAAATCATTTTCCAATCATGATATGAATTGAAATATACGAATAATCGTTTAGCTAGATAATCCCTTGCCTTAATAGTTGTAGGGTCTAAATTTTTTTTGAAGAACTTCCTTTGATGATTCTATCCCAGAATTCTTCCTCCCAATTGATCCTCCTTTTAATTCCTCGAGCCTCCTCTTGAAATTCTTGAGTTCTCTTTCCTTTTATCTTAAAATTCTCTCTAACTCTTGGTGTAACACTAAAAAACATTTAGATATTGTAGAATGACTATTCACTTAACCCCAACCTTCCAATATATCGGTTAAATTTCGAAATTCCATTTTCACATATTTTTAAAATGATCAAAATACTCCTCTAAGGGTCCTGACTAGTCTAAAAAGTCTCTGGAACTCAATCACTACCCCCGAGTCCTTAATTCTGACTATTTTGATCTATTTCGGATCAATCGTGCACTCGAAATCATCTTCCGAATCACTAATTAATAATCTCCCATCTCAACCTAATATTACCCACACATGTGTCCTGATTGAGATACCGTCAAATCCCATCGTGTTTACTCACTTACGACAAAATATCAATTGATATTAATTTATTTACTTTATTCCACCAGTAAATATTAAATCACATAAATATTAATCCATTTTGCGCTAATTAATATTTATTTAAAATTCACAACATTTCCCAATTTATTTAAATTACGTGCACACGTGTAATTTAAATGCCAAATTATAAATACTCAAAATTACGAGGTGATACATACTTACCCCATTGAAAAGGAATTTCATCCTCAAAATTAGGGCATACCTGGAATAAAGGGCTCGAGATATTTCTCACGCATATGATCCTCCCATTCCCACCTTAACTCGTTGGCATTGTGATGCCCCTACTGAAAACGAACCAAGGGCACCACCTTAGACCTCAGTTTATGCTCTCTATTATCCAAAATAGCAATCAATATCTCATCATATGAGATATTGGGCAACAAACCAATCTTCTCAAATGGAATATACCAGTAAGCCATCTAACTCCTCTCATACTGCTTCAGGATGATACATGAAAGACGTTGTGAATCTTTGTAGATGCTCTGGAAACACAAGCCTATATGCCATCGGCCTTACCCTATCGATAATAAAAAAGGCCCTATATACCATAATGCGAGTGATTAGGCATAAATTCTTCACATTTATCCCCTTAATTTCGGTATTTTTATGATCTCGTGCGGTGTAAATAGCTTGGATTTGTCTTATATTTATGATACTAACCCTTTTTGGTAAGTATTTCGTATTTTGTGTATCTCTTATGTGTTTTACAGATATTTCATGCAAGTTAGTGCCGAAGAGAACTCAAAACAGTGAAAGAAAACCAAGAAATGGGGAGTTGAAGGGCATTTTCATAATTTTTCAGACTTAGTCCGGAGGTGGGGCCAACTGGAAAGTTGAATAGATTTCAATTACAAGAATACTGGAAAAAACGGCACCCAAATCCGAGCTACGGTGAAGGAGTTATGATCATTTGAAGTTGGGAAAAAATCCAAGGAAGAAAAGAAGAAAGTTGGAAAATATTCTAAGTGTTGAAAGAGGCCCAAAACCAGTGAATTCACCCGAACCGGTACACCCAGAACCCGAACCGGTTCGTGCGATTTGCCACGCACATGATCCATTACGAAATTAGTCACGCTCCAGACCCCTTACAAAATTAGTCACGCTTTCTAAGTGTGACAAATTGACAGATACGGGATTTTTATTTTGTGCTTATCTTTTAGCCAAAAGAGTTTTATGTTTTGGGGACTCTTATAAATGACCTCTAGCCTATATATTTAGTCATTATGACTCTTTTTATTTAGATTTCATTGATGTAAAAGCTCCATAACAAGTAGGAACATCTAGGAGAAAGATTCACATATTTTGCACCATTAATTCAAGAGCTTTTTCAGTTTTTCTTCAATCTTTGATTTCTTCTTGCATGTTCTTGTTCTTCAATCATGGTGTTGATGCAAAAAACTGGAACGATTCCCATTTTTATGATCACAGATAAATAGATGAAAGCAATCCAATCAAGCACATGAGAGACAAAGATTTTTAAAGTGGTTCGGTTGTAAGAAAAAGCCTACGTCCACTGTTATTTTATTCTCAGGGGTTTACAATAGCACCATAGGGTGTAGAGAGAGAAATGATGTGTATCTTGTGTATGGGGTTTCTAGGTTCTCTTGGTTTTCCCCTCTTTGGCTGAGGGGATACATGTATTTATAGTGATGGGAGATAAAGAGATTCATTGTATGTAGACATTTATGTCTACATTTAATGAATCTAATTGTTGAATTGCTTGGTATGCTATGTGTTGTCATCTATTAATACAGTATAAATGTACATTAAGGCTCATTAAATGCGCTTCCATCTTCATTAATGCACATTAAATGCATAGTTATCCTTTGATCTTCTTGGTTGGTATGCCGACCAACTTTCCTCGGGGGCCGACCAAATCTCCTCGGGTGCCGACTAATTCTCCTCGGGTATAGACCAACTCTCCTCGGGGGCTGATCAACTCTCCTCGGGTGCCGACCAACTCTCCTCGGGTGTCGAATATTTCCACGTAGGATGACATGTGTCCTTTTCTGATTGGTCCTCGTAGATGGAGAATTTTTGCGTTAACAAAAGCCCCCAATGCTCCATGCTTGATGGTTTACTTGAAAGGATGGAGTATTTATTCTGCAGTGTTGCTCGGTGCTCGTGAAATTCTTGATCTACCTTCTTGATTTGTTCAACATAAAGTGCATTATCTTCTGGACGACATATGATGCAGGCTGATTGATGGTTGCTAATATTTCTTTTAAGGAACTCCGTGTGCTATGTATCACCCCTGGGAATTTGGATGCAGCCATGCCATAGTATGCAGCTTGTAGCTTGTCATAATCTTCAAGTATGTTGATTGGTTTGCTAGCCGACCAACTGCCTCCTGTGCCGAGAAACTGAGTGCTAACTTCACGTGCTTGATTCTTCTGATTTATGATCCTCTGAATACTTTATCGAGTAACATACTAGCTTTTGAACCCAACTCTTCAATCTGATTAGTACCAAGCTAGTGGTGGACTTCGAAACATTTTCATACAACTTCTTCTTCAATGTTGGTCGAGACAGTAGTAGCAAAGATCTCAGTGCTGTAGATGCTGATTTTGTTTTCTGAACTTTAATAGCATGTGCATAATAACTTCTGAATATGCCTCCTGAACTTCTGAATGCACCTCCTGAACTTCTGAATATACCTCCTGAACTTTAATAGCCTCCTAAACTTCAATATACCTCCTGAACTTCAATATCAAAAATAATTCCTGAGCAAGAAAAACAACTTCTGAATGATAATTGGTCGGGGCCCCGACCATGTAAGTTTATGGAGTTGAATTTGATGCTCGACTGCATGATGTTATGAGAATGTGCCACCGAATGAACAACTAAATTTGTAATAGAAGCCCCCAAGTGTGGAATGTGAACTTTGAATGCTTTTTGCTTGATCGCTTTCACATACTCATACTTTGTTTCCGATCAACTGTAGTTGACAGCTTCTTATTTCCGACCAACCTGAGTTGACATTTTTGGGAATAGATTTACCTCCCGAGGAATACATAGTTTTACTTCCCGTAGGAATACATAGTTTTACTTCCCGTAGGAATACACGTTTTACTTCCCGTAGGAATATAAGTTTTACTTCCCGGAGGAATACAAGTTTTACTTCCTGGAGGAATACAAGTAGCTTTACTTCTCGGAGGAATACAAGTAGCTTTACTTCCCGGAGGAATACAAGTTTTACTTCCCGGAGGAATACATTTACTTCCTAACCAACATAAGTTGGCATTTTTAGGAATACATTTTTGATAATAAATGATAGAGACTTCCTCGGAGCTGACCAACAGATTGTTGGGAATAAGATATAATAAATGCTGGAGACCTCCTCGGAACTGACCAACAGATTATTGGGAATAAGATATAATAAATGCTGGAGAACTTCTCGGAGCTGACCAACAGATTATTGGGAATAAGATATAATAAATGCTGGAGATCTCCTCGGAGCTGACCAACATATTGTTGGGAATAAGATATAATAAATGCTGGAGATCTCCGGAGCTGACCAACAGATTGTTGGGAATAAGATATAATAAATGCTGGAGACCTCCTCGGAGCTGACCAATAGATCGTTGGGAATAAGATATAATAAATGATGGAGACCTCCTTGGAGCTGAATATATGATTATAAATATTTGTCGAGCTCCATGCTGAAATAAGAATAGAATATGCATCCAAATAGATATAAGGAATAATTAAAAATAATAAAGTGCCTTGTTGATCTGTCGAGGCAAAATTATATAATACCGAACAAGAATAAGATCTTCCAGAACATAAGAATATGGCCGAGAACGTTGTCAGGCTTGAATATAAATAAGAATTATCCGACCAACTATCCGTTGGGGGTGAAACACAACGAATGTTGTAATTCTCCTTAAAGCTGAATAAGTATCTTGTCGAGGCACAATTGCATAATGCCGAATAAGAATAAGATCTTCCAGAACATAAGAATATGGCCAAGAACTTTGTTGGGCCTGCATATAAATAAGAATTACCCCGACCAACTGGCGCGCCTTCAATATGAATCCCAAGGGATATAGAATAATTTGTGCTTGAGTCGATATTTGGGCCTGAATATAAATAAAAGTCGCCCCGACCAACTATCCGTTGGGGGTGAAATATAATAACTGTTGTAGCTTTTTCTCGGAGCTGAATATGATAATAAGTATATCGTCGAGCTCCATGAAGAGATGAATATAGAATATGAATCCAAACGGATATATAGAATAATTCGTGCTTGAGCACAAATCAAAGTAATAATAAAATATATAGTTCCTTGCTGAGGTGAAATTTCATAATGCTGAGCAATGATAATAGTTTCCAGATTGTTTCCGAGCATTCGTCGACGTTGGATCTTGTACCTGTAAAAATTAACAACTTGCTCTACCATATGTGTAGGCTGAATTGATTAGTCATGAGAATAATTTACTCAATTAATCAATATATGATATGTATATGCTTGAGAAATAAAAATATTAATTTCAAAAAATGAAATAATATATGTTGGCTGATATGTCGAGGCACAATTGCCTGATGTCGAGCAATACTACTTTTCCAAAGGTTTACGAGAGCTTTTATCGGGATTGAATCTCGTCCCTATGAAATTTTAATAGGCTGCCCGAGCACCTGTCGAGACTAGAGAAAATAATTATTATCATGAGAATAATTGTTCAGCCAAACAATATGTGATGTGTATCAGCATAAAATAATAAAAATTTCAAAATATGAAATAATATGTTTTGTGCCAAATGTGTGTGAGATGGTGACATTTTTATTAGATATGCGCCATAAATAAGACATAAAGTTTTTTGTAAATTTATTTAATCTCCAACAACTAATCAGGTATAAGTTGATGTTTGAAAATTATTTATCACTTGGTTTTAAAAATATTTTTGGGGTGATCACAAGTTAAAAAAGACTTAAGCCCCCTGTTTGTCCCCGAGCTGAACTCGTGTTTAAAGAAATATCTGGGGTGCTTTGCATTTTTTAATACCCCAAGATTCTATAGCTACCGAGAAACGGCATGGATGTTGTCGACCAACATTTAGGGATATATCAAGTTATAGAATATATGGTGTCGACCAAGAAGCAAATGGTCCCCGACCAGCTGAGCAATTTCGCCGATCAACAAAAATGGTGCATTGACATCACCGAACAACATTAGATGTTACCGACCAAAAAGTGGATGGTTGGATAGTTGCCGACCAGTAAATTGAACCCTCCGAACAAGACCGAGATGTCACCGATCAAGAAGTAGATGATCGTCGACCTGCAATTGGTTCCACCAAGCTACAATATGGGGCTCCGACCAATAATAAGATACCTCGTACTTGGATAAAATTATTTCAACGTTGCTGATGGATCTTCACATCTTATCTCCGACAAACAAAAATGGTCTGGTTAAGCTTCCCTTTAATAAAAGATGGCCCAAGATGATGCCGACCAACAATCTGTATGGTTGACCAGAAATAGGGGCTGTAAGTAGACGATCCCGAACAGCCATATGAGCCGCGGTGATGAATTTTTCATGAGATTGCTATGTCCCAAAATATCTCAAACCAATAGATCAGAAAAATAACATTAGATGTAAAATCCAAGCATTAAGATTGCTAATTAAATGATCCATTCTCTAATCCACTATATCGTGTGATTCCAAAAATGAACGAGGAGCCAACATATCAAATTTGTGCCCAGAGTCTTGATATGATCATGATTATTTTACTGATCCTCTTTTACAAGAGGTGGGTAATGATTTTTAGGTGAGATAAAATTATTTTTTATATTGATCCTTTCCTATTCCCTATTTGGAGAGATAAAAATATGTTGAAGGATCGAAGTTATTACCAAATTTATATAAAAAATCAGTCAATGAGACTTTATTGACATAGATGGAAGATGAACCAAATTAAGTATATAGTTCATAAAAATGAATGCAAAGAGACTCAAACTTAAAGAGAGAGAAAGTAGATCTGGGTCATGATTTCCATGAGAAAACTTTTTATTGTCTTTAGCCTTTTCCCATTCTCTGATTAAAAATGTAATGGGAATATGAATAGTCATCAAAGATCTTACCAAATTTATAATGAAAATTATCAAATCTTACCACCGTCATATATATTGGTATATGTAATCATTTAAAATATTTATTCCATGATATAAAATTGAAACTTAAGAATCAAGTAAAAAGTTATGATTAATGAAATCCACTATTTTTCAGATTTCTAAATAAGAATTAATCTAACAGTTATGATTTTAAAAATCAAAACATTATTTTTCAGTTATGATATTATTTTTTAGATTTCTACATAAGAATTAATCTAACAGTTATGATTTTAAAATCATGATATGCAATATTTTACAGATAAAAATTGGAGAATTAATTTATGTATATAAACATAAAAATCATGATTGAATCAACAAATGTACGTATAATTGATTATACGTAGAGAAAATAAAAACTTAGCTTTTGATGGAAAACAATGCTTGTAACACGTTCCCACAGACGGCGCCAATCTGTTGATGCAAAAAACTGGACCGAATCCCATTTTTATGATCACAGATAAATAGATGAAAGCAATCCAATCAAGCACATGAGAGACAAAGATTTTTAAAGTGGTTCGGCTATAAGAAAAAGCCTACGTCCACTGTTATTTTATTCCCAGGGGTTTACAATAGCACCATAGGGTGTAGAGAGAGAAAGGATGTGTATCTTGTGTATGGGGTTTCTAGGTTCTCTTGGTTTTCCCCCCTTTGGCTAAGGGGATACATGTATTTATAGTGATGGGAGATAAAGAGATTCATTGTATGTAGACATTTATGTCTACATTCAACGAATCTAATTGTTGAATTGCTTGGTATGCTATGTGTTGTCATATATTAATACAGTATAAATGTACATTAAGGCTCATTAAATGCGCTGCCATCTTCATTAATGCACATTAAATGCTAAGTTATCCTTTGATCTTCCGGGTTGGTATGCAGACCGACTTTCCTCGGGGGCCGACCAAATCTCCTCGGGTACCGACTAATTCTCCTCGGGTACTGACCAACTCTCCTCGGGGGCTGACCAACTCTCCTCGGATGCCGATCAACTCTCCTCGGGTGTCGAATATTGCCACGTAGGATGACACGTGTCCTTTTCTGATTTGTCCTCGTAGATGGAGAATTTTTGCGTTAACACTTGGTAACTTTTATTTTCAGCACTTTTATTATTATTTCTCATGTTAGTCTAGGTTTTAAAGGTTGGGATGCATGAACCCAACCTGATGTGGTAGTTGCACGTGTATAAAATCAGTCCTCTAAATTTAATGATTTATTACGATCGTATTGCGTAGAAACATGACAATTGTAGATCTTTGGATCTCGTTTTCTTCAGGGTAATCGGGATGCTTCAGAATGCAATTCGAGTGTCACTATCGCAATACCGATTTACTCGTCCTCTGATTAAGTATGGTGCGGGCTTGAACCTCATATACGTAATGCTTGGGAGTACTAAATTCTGGGTCTAATTAATCACTTAAATTTAGGATTAGTTTTATACCATCAATACTCTAGGGTTGGGGGATTGTGTCTCTACCTTAATTTTCTAATTAGTTTTAGTTAACTTATTTTTCGTTTTTTCCTTTCTTATTCAATCATCATCTTTTACACTTTATTATTTGAAGTAATAAATCAATTGAAATCTATCAAACATTCCCCGTGGATTCGATACCCAGACTCGCCACTATACGCCGCAAGAGTGTAGTTAAAGTTTAGTTTTTTTTGTATTGTTGTTGGAAGTCGACAACAATGACTAGCGTATTTACATGGAAGCTCGGTTTTCAACACGATCAACGAGATTCCCCGTCCTCCCGAACCTCATAACTCCTTTCATAGGAGATAACTGTAGCAATACTTGGTCACCCACATCCAGCTCTACATGTCTCTTATCTGCATTGGCATGACTCTGCTACCTATCTTTAAAAATTCGTATGCAACCCCGAATGAGCTCAATCTTGGTAGAAGTATCCTGGATCATCTTTGGTCCAAGGAGATTTTTGTCTCCCGCCTCTAACTAGCAAGTGAGTGAACGACAAGGTCGATCATGTAATGCCTCATAAGGCACCATACCGATGCAAACTTGTAGGAATTATTATACGAAAATTCCACTAGTGGAAGATACTACCTTTAACCTCCTCTAAAATCAAGTATACACATTTTGATCATGTCCTTTAACATCTGATTAACCCGTTCAGTCATCCTATCGGTTTGAGGGTGATATGTCATACTCAACTACAACTCAGTTCCCATAGTCTCCTGGAAACTTTGCTAAAAATAGGACACAAATATATTTTTCTGGTTGGACGCAATATTAATTGGTATCCTATGTAGCCTCACTATTTTTGCGATGAATAGCTGGGCGTATTGTTTCGCCGTATAGTCTATCCGTACTAGCAAAAAGTGATCCACCTTTATCAAACGATCTAATATCACCCATATGGAATCATGATCCCTCTATGATGTCAGTATCCCCACGATAAAGTCTGTCGATATACTCTCCCACTTCCACACCAAAATCTCTAACGGCTGTAACATTCTGATTGGCCTCTGGTGGTCTACCTTCATCAAGTGACATGTGTTACACTTCGAGATAAACTCGGCTATGTCCCATTTTATACCTACCCACCAATACTATCTGCCCATATCCTGGTATATCTTATCCCTGTCGGGATGTACTGCAAATCTCGGCTCGTGGGCCTTTGTCATAATAGCATGCCTAAAATCCCCATCATCTGGGACTATAAGTCTCCCATTGAAGCGTAAGCCTCCCTCAGAACTGATCAAGTAGGACTCTACCCCCTCTGCCAATAATTGGCATACCCTGTCCTGGCAAAATTGATCCCCGACCTGCATTTTCATAACTCGTATTATAATCTCAGGTGTGATGGTCAATACTTCTATACAAGCTCTGTCAACTACATTATCCTGGCGAAGCTCACTCCACTTAGCTTTCCACACCACCGCTAACTCCCCCGTAAGCCATCGACTCAATGCGTCTGCTACTACGTTTGCCTTCCCAGGTGGTACTGAATATCTAACTGATAGTCCTTTGAGAATTCCAACCATCTACGTGTCTCATGTTTATAATCTTCTGAATGAACAGATACTTCATCTACTTATGGTCCATGAACATGCTAAATTTCTCCCCTAATTGATAGTACCTCCAAATTCGCAAGGCAAAAAATACTGTAGCTAACTCCAAATCATGTGCGGTGCAGTTCCTCTTGTGGGGCTTAAGATTGCGAGAAGAACAAGCTATGGCCCCATCATTCTACTGTAGCACACCCCTAAGTTCCTGTAAGGATGCATCGATAAATACAAGGTACTCCACTCCTACTCTAGGCAGTGCGAGCACAGGTGCTAAAGTTCATTTTTCCTTTATCTCGTCAAAAGCTAACTGGAAATAATCATCCCACACAAACGACATCCCCTTGCAAGTCAGATTCGTCAATGGACCCGTAATTTTTGAAAATCACTTAATAAACTAAGGGTAATATCCTGCCAACTCTAAGAAAATTATACACAATATGTTCAAAGAACTACACCTCACCTAACCAAAATTCACACTTCGAGAACTTATCATACAACTAATGATCCCGTAACATCTATAAAACCATACGCAAGTGCTCTACGTGCCCGTTCTTAGTTTGAAAATATACCAGAATATCATCTATGAACATGATCACGGACTAGTCAAGGAAATCTCAGAACACCCTATTCATGAGATATATGAATACTGCCCGAGCATTGGTTAACCCAAATGGCATAACTATGAACTCATACGACCCATAAAGCATCAAGAATGCGATCTTACGGACATCCTGCTCCCTAATGCATAACTGGTGATACCCCGATCTCATGTCTATCTTTGAGAAGTAAGTTTCTCCTCTCAACTAGTCAAATAAGTCATCGATTCGAGGTAATGGATATTTATTTCGAATCATGACCATGTTAAACTCTCGATAATCAATGCACAATCAAAGTGAACCGTCCTTATTCTTCATAAACAACACTGGAGAACCCCACAATGATGTACTCCGTCAAATAAACCCCTACCCCAAAAGCTATTGAATGTGATTTCTCAACTCTCGCATCTCTAATGGGGCCATGCGATACAGTGCATGTTCAATCGGCCTAGTCCCAGGTTATAAATCGATAACAAACTCTTTTTCCCAACTTAATAGTAAACCTGGTATCTCTTGAAACACATTCTTAAACACCATAACCATTAGGATCGAGTCTAATGATATAACCTCCTCTTGCGAGATCTGCTCCTCAATATTATACAGGTGAGTGATCAACCCCCCCTCGGGAAGAGGCATCGCCACTAAGAACATCTCCTTCTTCCCTGGAATGGCAAACACAATAGTCCTACCAAAATAATTCACCATGGCCATATAATCTGCCAACCAGTCCATACCCCAAATAACGTCATATTCAGTCATATCTAATATAAGTAAGTCGATTACTATATACAATCGCCCATCATCTATCCTCACCCCTCTATAAACGGAGTGAATAAGTGCCCCCATTATGTAAAGGCGAATCTACCCACATACACAACACCAAATCCTGTGAATGGTCATTCCCAGTTGGTCACTGCCCAAGTCCGAGACCAGATGGTCACAGACTTGGGACGTAACCATCTCAATTTTGGTGTGCCCATATTCAATACCGCACTGAGTCATGGATGCTCTGGAAGTGGTCACGGACCAAATCCCTGACCACTGTGGGTTATGGACTTGGATCGTGACCAGGTCGTGACTATCTGGATGCCAAATTCGTGCCAAAATTCCCTACAAGCTTGATCGCGGATAGGTCATGAACTTGGACCGTGACCATAGGCATGATGAAGCACAAAACATACACATATGGGGTCACGACTGGGGTCCGTAACCATTTCTTGGTGTGGGTCATGGCTATAGGCCATAACCATTCGTCAATCAGGCAGCAGGTGTGGAGAACTAATGGGTCGCGATGATGGGTCACGGATCTAGGCCGTGACCAGATTTAGGCATTAAAAAAGCGCGCTTATCTTCGACCCATTTCTCTGTTTGGGCATTTGCAATTTCGGCTAAGGTTTGGGACGATTTTTGCGATTTGATTTCAACCTAGGGTGTTACGATTTCAGCTCTAAGATTTGTGAAAGGTATGTGTGTGTGTGCATTTCGATTTGTTGATTTGACGCAGCTGTGTGCGTGTATGTATAGATTTCTATTTGTGTATATGTGTGTGTCTATATATGTGTGTGTGTGTATAGATTTCTATTTGTGTGTATATGTGTGTATCTGTGTGTGTATGCATAGATTTATGTTTATACGTGTGTGTATGCATAGATTTATGTGTGTAACTATGAACAAATTGTATTTTATGTCAATAAACCCTAGAAATTGTATCGGGGTTACTTTTTTTGACAAAATATTATTCAAAACTCTAGATATTATATTTTTTTGACAAAATATAATTAAATGAATTTTTAATAAGCAAAAAAATTACATCTACCTTGTTGTGGGTTATATGTGTGTCATCATATTATATTGGGGTTATATGCGTGTCATGAGTTTTTTTTGACAAAATATAATTAAATGGATTTTTTTTACATTGTATTGGGGGTTATATGGAAATACAATTATCTGTTATTGGTTGAATTTCTTAAACCAGACATAAAAATCGCTGTAGTCGGTCTCTGTTGAGACTTACCTATGTCTCAACACCTCTTATATCAGATAGTTGTATTTGCATAAGATAACTGCATATTCTTAGCAATGTCTTTTCTTCACTTCATATTTGGGTTCTATTTTTAGTTTAAGAGAAATAGTGCAGCTGCCGTAGTATTGCTAGCATTTTTTGCATTCTTTGATATAATGTGAATCCAAGTTTCTTATATGCACTAAAAAAACTTTAGAACACTATATTGTTATGATTTTTACTGGGGAATGGAAATTTAATCAACAAAGCACTTTAGGCATCAACGACACCGCCATTTATTGGCGGCCCACTTCCACATGAACATGTCCTCTTCTACCTACTTAGCATGTATATTGGTGATTTGAAATGCAATTAGTTTTAAGTAAAAACCTACTGGCCATATACAAAGCATGTTGACCATGTTTCAGCGCTTTTTATGTTTTTTGTGTTTTGTCCAGCGTCCCATGGTGGGGTGATTCATTTAGAGGTCATTTGTTGAACTATGGTTTTAAATATGTTTTTTATGGTTATATATCTTTTTTTTTTAAAGAGGATGCTTATTTAAAAGAATGTGCATAACAAGCGCTGTGATTACACACTATGATTCAACTTTTACTAAAGTTTTTTCTTACTCAATTTGTATGTTACTCAATTTCTTACTCACTGTGATTATAATTAGATTTGTAATAACTCTAACTTGGAATAAACAGATATATGGTTGTTTATTATATTTTACTGATGAACAAAGCAACGTTAATGGTTCTATTTAACATTTATCAGTGGTTATTTTCCAGATTGACTATTTAAAATTCCCTTTTGTTGTATGCATTCGAATGCTGGACTTGGGATGTGTATTGTCTATGGATGAAGTTGAACCTTAAACCGTTAAGAATGATGGTGATAAGGCATGCGTATCGAATTTCTAACTACTTTTGATAATTTTTAGATCAATTTCTTTATAATCCTTTTGTTCGTATGTTTTGAATTCGCCAATGCATAAGGATATAGAGTTAGAGGATAAAAACCCAAAACAACCCCGTGAGAGGCACCAACACTTCGCACGTGGACCAATGTAACTCGTAGGAACTGACTGCGTGGTCACGAGACTCTCAGTTTGAGAATTCGACGATAATTTAAAAATATCTAGACTTAGGCTTAAAAATATGGCGCTAGAGAGGGGGAACCCCGAAATAGCCCCCGAACGGCCCTGTGAGAGGCGTCGATACCTCACCCGGGACCAATGTAACTCGTAGGAACTCACCGCGCGATCACGGGGCTCTCAATTTGAGAATACGATGATAATTTCGAAATTTCTAGACTTAGGCTTAAAAACTGGTGCTAGAGGGGTGAACCCCAAAACAACCCCAAACGGCTCCCTTAGACGTACCAACACCTCGCATGGGACCAATGCAACTCGTTGGAACTGACCGCGTGGTCACGAGACTCCCAATTTGATAATACGACGATAATTTGAAAATATCTAGACTTAGGCTTAAAAATGAGACGCTAGAGGGGGAATCACGAAACAGTCGCAAAACGGCCCTGTGAGAGGCACCGACACCTCGCACGGGACCAATGTATCTCGTAGAAACTGACCTTGTAGTCACGAAACTCCTGGTTTGATAATACAGCGATAATTTGAAAATACCCCGAAATAACCCCCAAACGACCCCGTGAGAGGCACCAACACCTCGCGCGGGACCAATGTAACTCGTAGGAACTGACCTCGTGGTCACGAGACTCCCATTTTGATAATACGATGGTAATTGGAAAATATCTAGACTTAGAATTAAAAACATGGCGCTAGAGGGGGAACCCCCAAACAACCCCCAAACGCCTCGTGAGAGGCACCGACACCTCATACGGGACCAATGTAACTCGTAGAAACTGACCGCGTGGCCATGGGACTCTCAGTTTGAGAATACGACGATAATTTGAAATTTTTTAGACTTAGACTTATAAAATTGCACTAGTGCTGAACCCCAAAACAACCCCCGAACGGCCCCGTGAGAGGCTCTGACACCTCACACAGGACCAATGTAACTCTAGGAACTGACCGCATGATCACGAGGATCCTGATTTGATAATACGATGATAATTTTGAAATATCTAGACTTAGGCTTAAAATATGGCGCTAGAGGGGGAAATCCCGAAACATCCCACAAACGGCCCCGTGAGAGGCACCCACATCTCGTACGGGACCAATGTAACTCGTAGGAACTGATTGCGTGATCACGAGAGTCTCGGTTTGATAATACGAGGATAATTTGAAATTATCTAGACTTAACATGGCACTAGAGGGGGAAATCTGAAAATAACCCCCAAACGGTCCTGTGAGGGGCGCCGACCCCTCGCAAGGGACCAACGTAACTCGTAGGAACTGAACGCGTGGTCACGGGGATCCCGGTTTGAGAATACGACGATAATTTGAAAATTTCTAGACTTAGGCTTAAAAAATGGCGCTAGAGGGGTGAACCCTAAAAAAGCCCCCGAACGGCCCTGTGAGAGGCTCCGACACCTCATACGGGACCAATGTAACTCGTAGGAACTGACCGCGTGATCACGAGGGTCCCGATTTGATAATACGATGATAATTTTGAAATATCTATACTTAGGCTTAAAAATATGGTGCTAGAGGGAGAAATCCCGAAACATCCCCCAAACGGCCCCGTGAGAGGCATCGACACCTCATATGGGACCAATATAACTCGTAGTAAATGACCGTATGGTCATGGGGTTCTCGGTACGAGAATATGATGACAATTTAAAAATATCTAGACTTAGGCTTAAAAACAAGGCACTAGAGGGGGAAATCACGAAATAGCCCCAAAACGGCCTCGTGAGAGGCACCGACACCTTGCACGGGTCCAATGTAACGCATAGGAACTGACGTTGTGGTCACGAGACTCCCGGTTTGATAATAAATTGATAATTTGAAAATATCTAGACTTAAGATTAAAAACATGGCGCTCGAGAGGGAACCTCTAAAGAGCCCCCAAACGTCCCCGTGAGAGGCACCGACAACTCGTATGGGACCAATGTAACTCGTAGGAACTGATCGCATGGCCATGGGACTCCCAGTTTGATAATATGATGATAATTTGAAAATATCTAGACTTAAGCTTAAAAACATTGCGCTAGAGGGGGAAATCCTGAAACAGCCCCGTGAGAGGCACCAACACATCACACAGAACTAATGTAACTCGTAGGAACTGACCGCGTGCCCATGGTACTCTCGGTTTGATAATATGATGATAATTTAAAAATGACTAGACTTAGGCTTAAAAACATGGTGCTAGAGGGAAAAATCTCGAAACAACCGCCAAACAGCCTGGTGAAAGGCGTCGACACCTCGCACGGGACCAATGTAACTCGTAGGGAGTGATTGCGTGCTCACGGGGCTCCTGGTTTGAGAATATGATGATAATTTGAAAATTTCTAGAATGAGGCTTAAAAAATGGCACTAGAGGGGAGAACCCCGAAATATCCTCGTACGGCCTCGTGAGAGGCCCCGACACTTCACACGGGACCACTTTAACACGTAGGAACTGACTGCGAGATCACGAGGCTCCCGATTTGATAGTATGATGATAATTTGAAATAACTAGACTTAGGCTTAACAACATGGTGCTAGAGGGGAAATCCCGAAACAACTCCAAAAGGGCCCCGTGAGAGGTACCAACATCTCGCACGGGACCAATATAAATCGTAGGAAATGATCGAGTTATCACGAGGCGCCTAGTACGAGAATACGATGATAATTTGAAAATATCTAGACATAGGCTTAAGAAATGGTGCTAGAGGGGGAACCTCAAAACAGTCCCCAAACGGCCCGGTGAGAGGCGCCGACACCTCGTACAGGACCAATGTAACTCATAGGAACTGACCGCGTGGCCACGAGACTCCCAGTTTGAATATACTATAATAATTTAAAAATATCTAGACTTAGGCTTAAAAATAAGGTGCTAGACAGGAAAATCCTGAAACAACCCCCAAAAGACCCAATGAGAGGTACCGACACCTTGAAGTGGACCAATGTAACTCGTAGACACTGACCGCGTGGCCACGGGACTCCCAATTTTAGAATACGACAATAATTTGAAAATATCTAGACATAGGATTAAAAACATGGTGCTAGATGGGAAAATCCCGAAATAGCCCCCAAACGGCCCAGTGAGAGGTACCGACACCTCACATGGGACCCATGAAAGTCATTGGAACTGACCGCGTGGTCAAGGGGCTCTCGATTTGAGAATACGATGATAATTTAAATTTTTTTAGAGTTAGGCTTAAAAAATGGAGATAGAGGGGCGAACCCTGAAATATTCCCCAAACGTCCCCGCGAGAGACACCGACACCTCGCACGGGACCAATATAACTCGTAGGAATTGTCCGCGTGGCCACGGGACTCCCAGTTTGATAATATGAGGATAATTTGTAAATATCTAGACTTAGGCTTAAAAATATGGCGCTAGAGGGGTGAACCTCGAAACAACCCCCAAACGTCCCCATGAGAGACACCGACACCTCGCACGGGACTAATGTAACCCGTAGGAACTGCCCGCGTGGCCACGAGACTCCTGATTTTATAATATGACGATAATTTTAAAATATTTAGACTTAGGCATAAAAAATGGGCGCTAGAGGGGGAAAGCCCGAAACAGCCCCCAAACGGCCCCGTGAGAACCACCGACACCTCGCACGAAACGAATGTAACTCGTAGGAACTGACCGCGTGGTCCTGGGGCTTCCGATTTGAGAATATGATGGTAATTTAAAAATATCAAGACTTAGGCTTAAAAACATGGCGCTAGACGTGGGAACCCTGAAAAAGCCCCCAAACGGCCCTGTGAGGCGCGTCGACACCTCGGACGGGTCTAATGTAACTCGTAAGAACTGATCGCGTGGTCATGGGGCTCCCGGTTTGATAATACGATGATAATTTACAAATTTCTTGACTTAGGATAAAGAAATGGAGCTAGAGGGGTGAAACCCGAAACAACCCCCAAACGGCCCAGTGAGAGGCACCGACACCTCACACGGGGCCAATGTAACTGGTAGGGACCAATGTAACTCGTAGTAACTCGCCGCATGATCATGAGGCTCCCGATTTGATAATACGACGATAATTTGAAAATACTTAGACTTTGGCTTAAAAACAGGACACTAGAGGAGCAAATCCTGATACAACCCCCAAAGGGCCTCGTGAGAGGCACTGACACCTCGTACGGGACCAATTTAACTCGTAGGAACTGACCCCATGGCCACGAGGCTCCCAGTTTGAGAATGTGGCGACAATTTGAAAATTTCTAGACTTAGGCTTAAAAACACGGCCTTAGAGGGGGAAATCTCGAAACAGCCCACAAACGGCCCCATGAGAGACACCGACACCTCGTATTGGACCAATGTCCGTGTGGCCACGGGACTCCTGGTTTGATAATACGATAATAATTTGAAAATATCTATACTTAGGCTTAAAAACATGGTGCTAGACGGGAAAATTCCAAAACAGCCCCCAAATGGCCCAGTGAGTAGCACCGAAACCTCGCACGGGACCCATGAAACTCGTAGGAACAGATCGCGTGGTCACGGAGCTCTCGGTTTGAGAATATGGTGGTAATTTGAAAATTTTTCGACTTAGGCTTAAAAAATGGCATCGACACCTCGCACGGGACTAATATAACTCGTAGAAAATGACCGCGTGGTCACGGGGCTCCCGATTTGAGAATACAATGATAAATTCAAAATTTCTAGATTTAGGATTAAAACCATGGTGCTTGATGGGAAAATCTTGAAATAGCCCCTAAACGGCCCAGTGAGAGGTACCAACACATCACACGGGATCCATGAAATTCGTTAGAATTGACTGCGTGGTCACGGGGCTCCCGGTTTGAGAATACGGTGATAATTTGTAATTTTTTAGAGTTAGGCTTAAAAATGGCGCTAGAGGGGTGAACCCCGAAACATCCTCAAAACATCCCCGTGAGAGACACCGACACCTCGCATGAGACCAATATAACTCGTAGGAACTAACTGCGTGGCCACGGGACTCCCAGTTTGATAATATGACGATAATTTGAAAATACCTACACTTAGGCTTAAAAATATGGCGCTAGAGGGGTGAACCTCGAAATAGCCCCAAAACGGCCCCGTGAGAGGCGTCAACACCTCGCACGGGTCCAGTGTGACTCGTAGGAATGGACCGCGTGGTCACGGGGCTCTCGATTTGAGAATAAGATGATAATTTTAAAATATTTAGACTTAGGCATAAAACATGGCGCTAGAGGGGGAAATCCCGAAATAGCCCCCAAACGGCCCCGTGAGAACCACCGACACCTCGCACGAGACCAATGTAACTCGTAGGAACTGACCGCGTGGTCATGGGGATTTCGATTTGAGAATATGATGGTAATATAAAAATATCAAGACTTAGGCTTAAAACATGGCGCTAGATGGGAGAACCCCGAAAAAGACCCCAAATGGCCCTATGAGGGGCGTCGACACCTCGAACGGGTTTAATGTAACTCGTAGGAACTGACCGCATGGTCAGGGGGTCCCGGTTTGAGAATACAATGATAATTTACAAAATTTCCTTACTTAGGATAAAAAATGGCGCTAGAGGGTTGAAACCCGAAACAACCCCAAACGGCCCCGTGAAAGGCACCTACACCTCGCACGGGGCCAATGTAACTCGTACTAACTGACCGTGTGGCCACGGGACTCCCGGTTTGATAATTCGATAGTAATTTGAAAATATCTAGACTTAGCCTTAAAAACATGGTGATAGACGGGAAAATCATGAAACAACCCCCAAATGGCCTAGTGAGAGGTACCGACACCTCGCACAGGACCCATGAAATTCGTTGGAACTCACCGCGTGGTCACGGGGATCCCAATTTGATAGTACGGTGATAATTTGAAATTTTTAGACTTAGGCTTAAAAAATGTCGCTAGAGGGGTGAACCCCGAAAGTCCCGGTGAGAGAAACCGACACCTCGTACGGGACCAACGTAGCCCATAGGAACTGCTCGCGTGGCCACATGACTCCCAGTTTGATAATATTACGATAATTTGAAAACATGTAGACTTAGGCTTAAAAACATGGCGCTAGAGGGGTGAACCCCGAAACAGCCCCCAAACGTCCCAGTGAGAGACACTGACACCTTGTACGAGACCAATGTAACCTGTAGGAACTGCTCGCGTAGCTATGGGACTCCCGGTTTGATAATTTAAAAATATTTAAACTTAGGCTTAAAAATATGGTGCTAGAGGGGGAAATCCTGAAACAGCCCCATGAGAACCACCGACACCTCGCACGGGACCAATGTAACTCGTAGGAACTGATCGCGTGGTCACGACGTTCCCGATTTGAGAATACGATGATAGTTTTAAAATATTTAGACTTAGACATAAAAACATGGCGCTAGAGGGGGAAATCCCGAAATAGCCCTCAAACGGCCCCGTGAGAACCACCGACACCTCTCATGAGACCAATGTAACTCGTAAGAACTGACCGCATGGTTATGGGGCTTTCGATTTGAGAATATGATGGTAATATAAAAATATCAATACTTAGGCTTAAAAACATGGCGCTAGACAGGAGAACCCCAAAAAAGCCCCCAAACGGCCCTGTGAGAGGCGTCGACACCACGGACGGGTCTAATGGAACTCGTAGGAACTGACCGCGTGGTCACGGGGGTCTCGATTTGAGAATACGACGATAATTTACAAAATTTCCTTACTTAGGATAAAAAAATTGCGCTAGAGGGGTGAAACCCAAAACAACCCCCAAACGGCCCCGTGAGAGGCACCTACACCTCGCACGGGGCCAATGTAACTCGTAGTTATTGACCGTGTGGCCACGGGACTCCCAATTTGATAATAGGATGATAATTTGAAAATATCTAGGCTTAGACTTAAAAAAATGGTGCTAGACGGGAAAATCTTGAAACAGCCCCTAAATGGCCCAATGAGAGGTACCGACACCTCGCACAGGACCCATGAAACTCGTTGGAACTGACCGCGTGGTCACAGGGCTTCCAGTTTGACAATACGGTGATAATTTGAAATTTTTAGACTTAGGCTTAAAAAATGTCGCTAGAGGGGTGAACCCCAAAACAGCCCCCAAACGTCCCCGTGAGAGAAACTGACACCTCGTATGGGACCAACGTAACCCATAGGAACTGCTCGCGTGGCCACAGGACTCACTACACCAAAACACGACATTAGTAACACAATTTTACCATTACTAAATATATTAGTAACACAATTTTTCGTTAGAAAAAAGGCGTGGGGCACGAAGCTAGTAACGGTAAAATTCTGTTACTAATAGTAACGAAAAAATTAGAATTAGCAACGGTAAAATTCTGTTACTAATAGTAACGGTAAAATTCTAATTTAGTAACGGTAAAATTCAAAATCCGTAACGGTAAAGTTCTGTTACTAATAGTAACGGTAAAATTCAAAATTAATAACGCTAAAGTTGTGTTACTAATAGTAACGGAAAATTCAAATTTAGTAACGGACAAATTTTTTTACTAATAGTAACAGAAAGTTCAAAATTAGTAACAGAATTTATAATTAGTAACGGTAAAGTTATGTTACTAATTTTAGTACATATTTAAAAAAAATATTTTTCAAGGGCCCTCCGCAAATCCATCTCATTACCTCCAACTTAATACATTTTCCATATATAAAATGTATAAATAAATAAAAATAAGTACAACAATAGACCGGGCATACCCTCTCGTGACTAGTGAACACAATGCAAGTAGCCAACAAGCGACAGGAGCCAAAAGAACATACATCTCAAAATAGTAATGTGACACTTGGGGTGTGAAGCCCCAATCAGACCGAACAAAATACGGAAATAAAAAAACAATACAAAGCGACAAAACAGTCGTTGAAAGGAAAACAAGCCCTAAACAAAGGCATCCCCAAAAGGAAAAATATAACTATCAAGCCCACCCAAAGAGGTAGACACACCGACCCATAGAAAGAGGCCCAAAATATGCAGCATCCAAGAAGGGAAAGTCCATTCAGCAAGATCTGGCCCAAAAGGGCTCACGAGTCTAACGGGAAAAGATTCAATGACCAATCTGAAACCCGCATCCGTTACCGGCACAAAACTCCATTGTGGAAACACAGTGCCCATGGTGAACATGCCAGATCTAGTGTGAAATAGCGCGAAGGACAACAAACTAAGAACCCCAATAATCGAGACAAATCATCCTAAGATGAACCATAAGCAGGACCACATGCTGCGCCAAGCCAAAACGGCAACCAACAAACAACAGAGGACAAAAAGATGAGGTCCACCAAAGCTCCAATATTGATTTTGACTATCATGCACTGCACCATTTAAGAAACTAAATCACAATTGAAACCTTCTTTAATTAAAAAAAAGACTTTACTATTTGAGCTGGCTAGATGAAAACCCAACTTGAACTTATATTCATCAATCTTGGAACCATCTATTATAGGCAGCAGGGTAATCATAACACCAAACTTATGAAACTTAATGAAATACAAGCATTTTACACATTACCTTTTGGTATTTACCATTCTCCGTAATTCTGGTGAGGGGGAATTCAATCACTGAAGCGGATGGGGAGACTGGTATCTACTATTTCCTCAGGACGAGCCTGTGCCGACCATAGAATAAGATTTATCTCAGTCGATCCTTATTCTCCAAACACGATTCAGTAGAACTTAATTTCTTCACAGGTCGATCTTAATTTCTGCGCAAGCAGAGTCGATCCATACTCAAAGTGTAACATCATTTGATTTCTTAACACCAACACTGCAAAAACAGAAAAAAGTAGCATCCCAAATGAGCTAATTAGCAATTCAAAAAACCGTAAATTACGCGTGTAAATAAATTACACGTGAAAGATGTTAAAGAGATTTTTTATCTCTCATCTTTTTTTCAACTGCAATAAATCATGTTATTCGTGTTCTGATTTTTTTTAACAGTATCTTACGCTTCATAGATATGTACCTCATAGAGTTTTTGGCACGATAAAATAATATTTAAAGTAACTCACCCTCCAAGGCTCGCAATAATACTAATGAGATATATATTATCGATCACAAGACATAAAATATATACCGATTTGGAAGCCCATGGAATTAAAATGAGAAACTGTCATAAGGGAACCAAATGCATCAAATTCTTACCTATGGTTCCTACAATAAAAGCCTGATAAAATAAATTTCGTGTGCTAGGACTAACTATATAAACTGATATACAAGTATATGTTTTCATTGATTCCAAGAAGAAGTTACTACTTGAGATGCGCTAGTGAGTTTGGTCATAGATAAGGCAGGCCACCTTAGCATTGGTGGTAATGGCAGTCTTGTACTCCTCCATGGATTTTATGACAGTGCATACATATTTTATATCACCGACTCCAAATTTTTTCATTATAAATAATTTCTACAATGCTGCAATTTACTTTGTGTTTTTTTTTCATTGTATAATGGCTATGACCCGCACACGGAGTTTGCAATTAGCAAGAGGCTTCTTCTTTGGTTGCAATTGTAACTTCTAAGAGATTCCATGAAAATAACTCTTTAACTGGTCTCCAGCTCGAGTTTCTCTTCCCATGGCTAATTTGGACCCTGTTCTTTCTGATTGGAAACCAAATACTTCACTTGGGCTTAAAAAATATTAGGCTAAAACGAAATGATTTGAGAAAAAAAGGGTGGTTGCCAAAATCTCCTCCAAGTAAAGGATTAAACCAGCCAAACTATGTTTCTGTAACCAAGTGAAATCTGATCAAACACGACGTATTCCAAAATAAACAGTAGAGATCTCCAGTAAACGGTAAAGAGAGTCGTGTACAAAAGAAAACACATTCGTTAAATATATTCAGTTTCTCCCCTATCTATTAACAAGTGTAAAACAGAAATGTAAAACATGTGGTGCCCCTTTAGGGATTGCATCATTTCCTGCGTAGTGTCTGCATTTATTATTATTCAGTGTGTATGAGACCCCAATTCCATGCCTCGGGCTATGAAACAAACTGTTTTTGGATTATGTCTGTGAACTTCAATTCTAAAGCAAAATTTAGATCAAATCTTAAACTGAATTAGTTCAACTGAATTGGTCCTTCCAAACAGACCCTTTATGAGCATGGAATTGGGGTTCCCAATTGGTCCTACAGAAATAATATGATAGGGCCAAGCAATTGTATAGATCTGTGATGGGGTAAAGCAGAAAAGATGGCCACTGGATTCAGCAAGGAAAGCTTCCTGTGAGCCGAATGTGATTAAGAGTCCTCTTATGGCCATACTTGAGAACTGCCTTGTTACATTCTCAAGGTTTCTTTGTACTTTTAAGCTTTATCCATATAAAGATTTACATATGAGAAATCAATTCATTGTTAATGGTAAGATGTCACAGTTAGAAATTCTTACAATGCTAACAGTTTGTTCCTCGGACAAGCAAAGTCCTCTAGTCTCAGGCATGTGATGATGACCCTACCGACATTACAATATAATTAATAAATCACCATAAAAAAATTTGTAAAAATAGAGGAGTTCAATGTTTTTCAGAAGAAAGATAATTCAATGCAAGACACTCACATTTTTTTCTCCTTCCATGGCCTCATTTAGCGCTTGTCTCTCGACCAGCAGCAATGGTACTTGTTGTTCCACTTTCATATTAAGTTCCTCATAAAATTATTGTATTTCAAGGTAAAGAGGTTGGAATTCATGAGTATCCATTATTGCAGAGTCCAGACACTCCAAACACAACTTTCTACCATCATCAAGCAACAAATATCTAGTGTCTCTTGCCTGCATAGACTTAACTCAGTTAAGAATGTTTATAAGGTATCCTATCATTTAAACTATTTTTTTTGTGGGGTGGGGGGTGGTGGGGGGGGGGGGGGGGAGGACGAGGGTGATTGCATTATCTTTCAACTGACCTCCATTCTTTCACAGCTGCAACATCTAGGAGTCCCATCATGCTCGTGTGAGGGGCAGTATTTTTGTATCTAGAAAGGATGTGCCCTATACTCGATAAGACCAGCTGCATTTGTTGAGATCTGTACAAGGATAAACATAAATGCCAGAGGGTGACATATTGTTATTGTGATACACGGAAGATAACAAAAGAGGCATATCTAGATATCTAGATAGTATACCAAATTACATATAAGCTAATTTGGTTCTAAATTAAGGGAAAGGAAAGGACATTCAAAATCAACCTAAACCATCATTTGTGACTGTCCAAAAACATCTTCAATGTTTTCAAAATAAATAAAATGTATAAGGACTGGAAATAAAAAACGTTTACACGTTCTCGTCAGACATCAGTGAACATATACCAATAATAAAATATCTCTCTGCATATAAATGTAACTGTTGTCTAACATAAGAAGACTTACAAAATTATTGCAAACATCACATTTTGGGTGATGGCGCTTGTAGCAGGTTTTGTGGTATGGATGATTCTCAGACATAGAATACTAGAGCAATGAACATTAACATCAGTTCAACCACAACATTCAAATAATGCTCATGATGGAAATAAGGATTTATATATATGAAAAATATGATCCCTAACAACTTATGGAACAACCAACATCAATGCAACATTAGGTTTAAGGTGAAACATAAAAGTGAACATCTATTTGGAGTTACATTTTGCTATTTCTCTCTAAATTATTCGATATGTATTATGTATATACTATGCAGAGTTACTAACGATTTCAACAAACAAAATTTTGACTCAATAAATGAAAATAGTTTCCATCATTTTACTTTTAACCTGAATGAAAACATATTACCCAGAACCAAATGGAACATAAAGAGTAAAATGATGGAGATCCAAACGATTAGTTAACCATATCAATATATACTTGGAGTTTATTTGGACCTCAGGATCAGATATCGATAGATTGCAAGAATGGCACCGAAAACATTCAGGGTGCCAAACACCTCCCATGCAACTCAGAAATCGTCCATGACCAATTTCAGCATTGCAACCAGCACAAATCCTACAATCAAATATTGTTTCAGTAATCAGGTCAATATACACCGGAGGTTTGTGAAATGCAAGGAAAAAATCAAAATCAGGTTTGATACATACTGCCGTGCTACATGGCTGCAGAAGATGAGTACGTATTCAATTGAGACTTGGCTTATATTTATGATCAAATAATGTGTCCGAATAACATATTGTATGGAAAAGGGGTTTCAAACATTGGTTTTTGGTGCGCATGTGGAGTAACTAAACAAAGGGTCAAATAATAATATATAGATAACAGAGCATGATATCATAACTGAGTCAAACGTTGTTTACCTTCCTTCCTTTTTACTTGCCACAAGATTTGACCTTTCCCTCCTCCTTTATCCGGGCTTGGGACCGGCAATGCTCAAATAAATATTAGCATTGGCGGAGTTAAAAGGGGTTTTACAATAAAAAAAGACAGTCCAAATTAATTCCAAATCAAATATAGATAGATCTAAACAAAGTTCACAACGACACATATTGCAAATTAAGTCCAAATATAGATAACTCAGACAAAGTTCATAACAAACGCATAATGCAAACTAAGTCCACATATAGATAGCTCAAACAAAGTTCATAACATAAACTAAACATATTTAAGCCAACAATCCAGCCAAATCAAATATCCCCCCAAGACTAGGTCAACAAAAGTGAATTGGTCACCTTAAGGAGCATCAAACAACCTAGCATCCGGCTTCATCACTTCCTCCACATATACTTTCCTCTACCCGACTCCAACTCGCTTACCATGACATATATCCTTTGTTGCATCTGTCACGACATACCCCTTTGCCAGTTCCTCATTATACCTATCAAGCAAGATTACTTTGGGATTGTTGGTAAGAGAAGGTGTGGTCGCGCAAACAGGACGAGAAGCGGATGCAAAAACATTATCCAAATTTTGACAGAGATTCCTTTGTTGTAGACTTGTATTGGATGCATGATCACTTATCGGTGTGATTGGTGGACCCTTTCCGTTTTGAGCATTGAAGGCATCAAACAAACGTTCTATAACATCCTATGAAAAAACGAATCAAACAATAGTAAGTTAATATCTGTTATATCTAAATAAGTCTTTTTAATAAATGAAATTATATAAAATACATATATACCATAATTTGTGTGTTATTTTCCTCAAATCTTCTATTGACGGAAGAGATGATATCTTCCTTCAATGCATCCACATCATCATTTGCCTTCTTTCTTTGTTTAAGTTTGGCATTTGCCACCCCTAAATGCATCAACTGCTTCTTCGAAATTTGGGGATAAACTCCACGAACTCCTCCCTTTTTCTCCTTCCCAAAAACCTCTATCAATTCATCATTCTCTATGCATTGGCTCTTGCTACTACCCTCTCCACTCTCTCTCTTTCTTTTCTCCATCGCATCCTTTACTTTATCTTATCAAATGAGAAAATTTCATTAATAAACGCAATAAATAATACTAAAAATATTATTATTTTTCATGTAAATACGCACATATTAAAGCTTAGCATTATTTAAGGCATTCCCCGTTTTGTCCTTGTGTCCCGCAAGCCATGTGTCTACTCGCGTTAATTCTTCTTCTGGGTTCGATTGAACCTACAATTTAAATATCACATGTTATACACAAAAGTAGTGTTGATATTTGAAAAACATTATGATACATACCATTTCATATTGCAAAGCAGCATAGGTGCGACGCCCAAGAGTATGGGAATATTCTAAATTGGTTCGATTCTTGGCATTTTGAATGTTTTGCGACTTCTTTTTTTCTTTCCTTTCGTTCTCACAAAATAATATCCATATGTTGGGATCAACACCTTCCGGTAGGACTCCAGGATTGTCTTCAGTAGGCAAAAAACATCTCATATTACTTTTGCGTGTCCTAAACTTCTGTGCAAACCGTTTCTCCATCAGCGGGCGAGCCACCTCCAGTTCAACATCTAACTCAAATCCTACCATTAAAGCATTCCAAACATCATCTTTGTAATTGTTTGGCACAACTCTCCAATCTTCGTAACTAATCGGAATATAAGATCTAACAAGATCACCAACCCGAGTGCTCTATCTCCCACTCCATGGACCGACTACACTCCCATCCACTTGAACGGTGACTCTCATTTTACCATCTTGGGTCATATATTATAATTGTTTATCCTTTTTATCCATTTCTTCTTTCTTCTTTTTATTTTCTTGATGCGGAGTGGATGATATAAGTTGCGGTGTTGATGGCGTTTGTTGTTTCGGACCACCACTTGCACTTGAAGCCATGATGCCCAATACAGTGCTGCCAAAACAAAAAATAGATGCCAACAATAGAAATAACTGTTATAAAATAATATGCATTGAATTATCATATTAATACAACATTAGCATATTGATAGATATATATATAGAAATCACAAGATGATATCATTAAAATCACAAGACGCTACTTTCAACGGTTAACATACCACCAATAAATTTATATATTAGCAGCGGGGTAAAACAAAATGTAGTCATGTTGGTAAAACAAAACAGCTTTCAACGGTTACAATATCCAAAAGAAAATATTAAAACAACTAAATCGAGTCGTATTGCTTGAGCAAACTTTCCAAGTGCGGTTGGTCTTCAAGAATAGATTGGAAGATTGTTGGTGTCTATAAGTCGTCCACTTGACTCGTCAATCTCTTAGGTGACTGTATAACAACCCACGAATTGGGATTTTTAAGATCTTTCGAATAGAATACTTGACTAGCCTCGGATGCGAGAATGGCAGGCTCATCATACTCATTATCAATGCTCTTAAACTTATCAAAATTTACCATCACTAAGTTGGAGTCCAGACAAAGCTTACAACCATTAGTCTTATCCTCCACTCTCACCCAATCACAATAAAATACCACCTCCTTAAACAAGGTATAGTCCAGCTCAATAATTTGTTTGATAACTCCATACCACATAGTCCAAGTATTTGTGAGATTCTTATCACTTTTTTTAGCCCGAAATTGTGTCCATGCCTTCAAGCAAACGCCGCTATCCTGTGTGACAACAGTATCGTCGTGATACTTAGGAGAGAATATGAAACCATTTACACGATACTTTTTATATGTTTTAGCCTTGAATTTCGGCCCTTGAACTAACCGCCACAATGTTTCATTTGTATTCGTCTCTCCTGATTTCAGCAACTGTTTGATGAAAACAAATCATAATTACTACAATGTTTCAATTCTCATCATACTTAATGGAAAGATTAATAAAAATATTAGTATTTATATAATCACCTTCTCGGATAACCAAGGGATAAAAGAAGTTTGTTTCTCCACTTCTGTCATTTCAATCCCCTTCCCTTTAGGACGAGACACGGATTTCAGTGATGCTTCATATTCACTGCAATATGTAGTTTGATATAAGTAATTATAACTCAAAATGATAATTAATTCTTAACTATAAATAAACAAAAGAACTCAAACCTATAGTACTCTTGAAATCCATCAACATTTAGTCGAAATAATACCCATCGACGTATTTTTTGGAACTGTACGGGTCCCAATGTTATAGTCTTATCATCAAGCAAAGGCCCTTCATCAGAGAACTCTCCACCTTCCTCTAAAAAGGCCTCACGGGAGCGTTTATGATTTCCATCAGATGTATTTGGAATGTACTCCATGCAATATCTAATAGATTCAGCAACAATGTAGGGTTCTGCAATTGAACCTTCAACATACCGCTTATTGCTGGGTATATCTTTGAAATCTTTCATCGTCCTATTTGTATTAGGTAATAAAAATTAATAACAAGCATTATTAACTTAAATGGGGCATATTTTACTATATTAAAAGGTAAAAAAAAATCACCTTTCGAACGGGTACATCCAATGAGCATCGGTGGGTCCACAAACCAGGGCTTCATCTCCTAGATGCACAGTGAGGTGAATGCTAATATAAAAAAATGTAGGTGGAAAATATTTTTCCAACACGCACAATGCTTCAACAACCATGTATTTGGCTCTTTGGATATCTTGCCGAATTAGGACCTTAGAGCACAACATGTTAAAGAACAAACTTATTTGTTGGATTGCTCTTCTTAAATCTCGATGTTTCGAAAAGGCATGTTGGAGCAACACAGGTAGCAGATGTTCAATTATGACATGATAATCATGTGACTTTAAGTAGTGCAAATATGGGGGGACTAAGACTTACTATATTGCTTAAGTTAGAGGAAAAACTGGTAGGAAGCTTTAAGTCCTTCAAAATTTGGCAGAATTGTTTTTTTTCTTCTTTATCCAAGATAAATGGTGCTGATGGTTTTATCGTTTTTCCGGTGCGTCCATCAACTTGAAGCCATTGACCGCTGTGTATGCCCATACCCTTCATATCCAATTAACCCTTTTCAGTATCCTTTGTTTTATTATCATCAAGAATTGCGTTTATCAAATGCTCTGCAACATTCTTTTCGATGTGCATCACATCAAGGATATGTCGAACTTAATGATATGGCCAATATTCCAAATCAAAGAAAATAGATTTTTTATACCAAGCTTCTTTAACTTCAACATTAGCACTCCCATTAACATTATTAGACTTTCTCTTCTTAGCGGGAACTTTTGAGACTTTTCCAGGTACATACTTTATATTTCTTAACTTCTCCACAAGTGCATCTCCGTTTAGTCGAATCGGGGGACATCCAACTTCTTGTATCCTAAGTACCAAACCTCTACCACTCCTAAAAGGATAATCGCTTTTAAGAAACATACGATAGTTTGTGTAAACTATCTTCATGCTATGTTCTAGCCAAATGTATGGAGTGTCATCGCCACAAATAGGACATGCTTTGTAACCATGTGTTACACACCCAGATAAGTTTCCATATGCGGGAAAATCATGAATCCCCCACATCAACATAGCTCTCAACGTAAAAGGTTGCATTTTGTGCATGTTAATAGCTGGAACTCCTTCCCATAGTTGTTTCAACTCATCTACTAATGGTTGAAGAAAAACATCAATGTCTTGACCCGGTGCCTTTGGCCCAGGAATCAGCAAAGATAAAATTTGGAACTCACGCTTCAAGCATAAAAAGGCCCCACATTATAAGGCGCGGTCATGACAGGCCAGCAACAATAACTACTAGACTGTATACCATGGGGATTAAACCCATCGGTTGCTATTGCAAGACAAACATTTCGCCCTTCCTCGACGAAATTGGGCCATCTACTTTTTAGCATTCTCCATTGGGATGAATCACAAGGATGTCGCTGATAATCCCATGAACTTGTTGCCCGATGGTGCCATGTCATTTCATGCGCTATCCAAGGTATAGTGTATAATCTCACTAACCTTGGAATTAAAGGGAAATGTATCAACACTTTCATCGTTTCTTTGCATATCCTCTTCCCTTTCTTTGAGGTCACTGCATATCTCGGTTCTCCACACTGAGGACATTCCTCCAAATCTTCATTCTCTTTCCAATATAAAATACAGTTGTTAATGCAAGCATGAATGTAATTTGCTTTCATACCTAGGTCTTTCATCATTCTCTTCATGTGCGGATATTTTTCTGGTAATGTGTTTCCTTTTGGAAGCTACCTCTTTAAAACCAAACTGCTTTTTCAAATTATGCAATTCAATAATTGCAGAGAGAGTAGTCTCAGAACCCTCACATGAAGGGTACAATTTCTCCATCGCTAATTTATTATATTGATCATACTTCTCATTGTCGACATACGATTTTTCAGAAAATCCTTCCTGATCGGGTTCTACACAATGTTGTTCGTGCACTCCATAATATGCGTCAACTAAGTTTCGCAACCTTTCATTCTCATTGTTATCAGCTTCATCATGTCCTTCACAATCAATAGTATCTACTACGGGACATGTTAGGTTCGATGATAGTGTTTCACCATGTAAAACCCACTTAGTATATGTCCTATCTATACCGTGCATTATCAAATGACCCTTGATATCTACCGCAATAAAACGCTTCTTATTTCGGCACTTAACACATGGACAAGGAAAGGTCGAGAATTGATGGCCATTGTTTGCAATTGCAAAATTAATAAAAGACGCAACTCCATTTGTGTACACCTCACTTATTCTATTCCTCTCATTCATCCACTCTTTGTTCAATGTTTGTGACATTCTGCACTACCAAAAAAATATGGTTTACACAGAAGTTATATTATTATATAAAAAAAATAGAATTATTGATACACATAAGAAAAATCACAGTTACAACATGTAATTTTGTTAGAACAAACCTTAAAGTTCAGGGGAGGGGTGCAATTTCCTTAGTTATATAAAATTATGTGTTTTAATAGTATAAATCAGTGTATACAATTATGTGTTTTAATAGTATAACAGGGTATTAAATACCACGCCTAGTAATGTTATAAATCAATATATAAAAAACATTCTAAGCTTTGGATTTAATACAAAATAATCAAAAACTTGAATCGAAAAATACAAAAAGTATGTACCCAACAACAATAACAAAAATACATTTGTTACTTTCTTGCCAAAAATAATATCTGTCATATATTGGCGGATAGGCACTGCTAATGAAAACAACAAAGTAACAAATGCCTAATTGAAAGTTCAAAGAGTTTCATGTCCTAATCTTAATCACCAACATAACCACCAGAAAAAATACCACGATATATATATATATATATATATATATATATAGAGAGAGAGAGAAACGTACCTAGTTCTCCCAAATCACAAGGATGTCAGCGATTTGGTGAGCTTCGAAGAACCCTAGGTCGCGATTTGGGTCATGATATGAAGGTATGAAGCTTTGAAGGTATGAAGATTTGAGTCGAGATTTGAAGCTTCAAAGATTTGAAGGTGCGAAATTTTGGAACCCTAGGTCGCGATTTTGCTTCGCGGTTTGAAGAGCTTTGGGTTTGGGGAAGTTTTGGGGAGAGTCGTCCTTGGAGAAAACTATTAACCTGCTTTTTCAGATAAAAAATTACTTTTAAAATATTCAACTAATATTAGTAACACTTATTTAAGATTACTAACGGTATTATATTGTAAGAAATAGTAATGGTAAAGTATTGTTAGTAATACTAAAAATAGTGTGTTACTAAATGAGCATTTTGGTGTAGTGACTCCCAGTTTGATAATATTACGATAATTTGAAAACATGTAGACTTAGGCTTAAAAATATGGTGCTAGAGGGGTGAACCCCGAAACAGCCCCCAAACGTCCCAGTGAGAGACACCGACACCTCTTACGAGACCAATGTATCTATAGGAACTACTCACGTGGCTATGGGACTCCCGATCTGATAATTTAAAAATATTTAAACTTAGGCTTAAAAATATGGTGCTAGAGGGGGAAATCCTGAAACAGCACCGTGAGAACCACCGACACCTTGCACGGGATCAATGTAACTCGTACGAACTGATCATGTGGTCACGGCACTCCTGATTTCAGAATACGATGACCGATTTGAGAATACAACGATAATTTGAAAATATCAAGACTTAGGCCTAAAAACATGGCGCTAGGCGGGGGGACCTCGAAACAACCCCCAAACGGCCCCGTGAGAGGCGTCGACACCTCGCACGGGCCCAATGTAACTCGTAGGAACTGACCGCGTGGTCACGGGCCTTTCGATTTGAGAATACGACGATAATTTGAATGTTTCTAGACTTAGGCTTAAGAAATGGCGCTAGAGGGGTGAACCCCAAAACAACCCCGTAAGAGGTCTCGACACCTCACACGGGGCCAATGTAACTCCTAGCAACTGACCGCGTAGCCACTAGAATCTCACTTTGATAATACGACGATAATTTGAAAATATCTAGACTTATGCTTAAAAATATGGCGTTAGAGGGGCCATCTCGAATACTCCCCAAACGGCCCCGTGAGACGTAACGACACCTCGCAAGAGACCAATGTAACTCGTCAAAACTGGCCGCATGGCCACGGGGCTCCCGATTTGAGAATGTGGCGACAATTTAAAAATTTCTAGACTTAGGGCTTAAAACATGGCGCTAGAGGGTGAAATCCCGAAACAACCCACAAACGGCCCCGTGAGAGGCACCGACACCTTGTACGGGACCAATGTAACTCATAGGAACTGATCGCGTGGCCACGGGACTCTCGATTTGAGAATACGATGATAATTTGAAAATTCGTCGACTTAGGCTTAAAAAATGGCGCTAGAGGGGTGAGCTCCGAAACATCCACCAAACGGCCCATTGAGAGGCATCGACACCCCAAATGGGACCAAAGTAACTCGTAAGAACTGATCGCGTGACCATGAGACTTCCCATTTAATAATACGACGATAATTTGAAAATACCCATACATAGGCGTAAAAACTTGGCCCTAGAAGGGGAAAGCCAAAAACATCCCCCAAACGTCCCCGTGAGAGTCACCAACACCTCGTACGGTACCAATGTAACTCGTAGGAACTGACCGCGTGGCCATGGGAATACCGATTTGATTATACGATGATAATTTGAAAATATCTAGACTTAGGCTTAAAAATATGGCTCTAGAGGGGAAATCCCGAAACAACCCTCAAACGGCCCCGTGAGAGGCACCGACACCTCGCACGGGACCAATGTAACTCGTAAGAACTGACCGCGTGGCCACAGGACTCCCAATTTGAGAATACGACGATAATTTAAAAATTTCTAGACTTAGGCTTCAAGACATGATGCAAGAGGGGGAAATCTCAAAACAACCCACAAACGACACTATGAGAGGCACCAACACCTCGCACAGGACTAATGTAACTCGTAGGAACTGACCACGTAGCCACGTGATCCCGATTTTAGAATACGACGATAATTTAGAAATTTTTAAACTTAGGCTTAAAAAATGGCTCTAGAGGGGTGAATCCCGAAACAACCCCCAAACGGCCCCGTGAAAGGCGCTCACATCTCTCGCGGAACCAATGTAACTCTTAGGAACTAACCGTGCGACCACGAGACTCCTGATTTGATAATACACCGATAATTTAAAAATATCTAGACTTAGGCCAAAAAATATGGCGCTAGAGGGGAAATCTTGAAATAGCCCCCAAACGGCCCCGTGTGAGGCACTGACACTTTGCACGGGACCAGTGTAACGCGTAGGAATTGACCTCGTGTTTAAGAGAATCCCGATTTGATAATACGACGATAATTCAAAAATATCTAAACTTAGTCTTAAAAACATGGCGCTAGAGGGGGAACCCCGAAACAGCCCCCCAACGGCCCCGTGAGAGGCAACGACACCTCTCACGGGACCAATGTAACTCGAAGTAAATGACCGCGTGGTCACGGGGCTCTCGGTACGAGAATACGATGATACTTCGAAAATATCTAGAGATAGGGTTCAAATATGATGTTAGAGTGGGAACCTCAAAATAACCCCCAAACGGCCCCGTGAGAGGCGCCGACACCTCGTACGGGACCAATGTAACTCGTAGAAACTGATCGCGCGGCCACGGGACTCCCTGTTTGATAATACGATGATAATTTGAAAACATTTATACTTAGGCTTAAAAACATGACCATAGAGGGGGAAATCCCTAAAATACCCCCAAATGGCCCCGTGCGAGGCACCGACACCTCGTACGAAACTAATGTAACTCGTACGAACTGATTGCACGGCCTTGGGACTCCCGGTTTGGTAATATAATGATAATTTGAAAATATCTAGACTTACACCTAAAAATATGGCTCTAGAGGGGGACATCCCGAAACAGCCCCAAACGGCCATGTGAGAGGCACTAACACCTCTCACGGGACCAATGTAACTCGTAGGAACTGAACTCGTGGTCACGAGACTCCCGGTTTGATAATACGACGATAATTTAAAAATATCTAGACTTAGTCATAAAAATTTGGCGCTAGAGGGGAAATTTCGAAATAGCCCCCAAATGGTCCCGTGAGAGGCACCGACACTTTGCCCGAGGCAAATGTAACTCGTAGGAACTGACCTCGTGGTCATGAGACTCCCGATTTGCTAAAACAATATTGATTTAAAAATATCTAGACTGTCTTAAAAACATGGCGGTAGAGGGGGAACCCCAAAATAGACCCCAAACGGCCCACCGACACCTCGTACGAGACCAATGTAACTCGTAGGAACTGACCGCATGGCCACGGGACTCCGAGTTTGATAATACGACGATAATTTTAAAATATCTAGACTTAGGCTTAAAAACATGGCGCTAGAGGGGGAAATCCTGAAACAACCCCCAAACGGCCCCGTGAGAGGCACCGGCACCTCGCATGGAACCAATGTAACTCGTACGAACTGATCGCGTGGTCACGGGATTCCCGATTTGATAATATAATGATAATTTGAAAATATTTAGACTTAACATGGCACTAGAGGGAAAAATCCAGAAATAACCCCTAAACGGCCCCGTGAGAGGCGCTGACCCTTCGCACGGGACCAATGTAACTCGTAAAACTGATCGCGTGGTCACGTGGTTCCTGATTTTAGAATACGATGATAATTTAAACATTTCTAGACTTAGGCTTAAAAAGTGGAGCTAGAGGAGTGAACCCCGAAATAACCCCCGAACGGCCCCGTGAGAGGCTCCGGCACCTCACACGGGACCAATGTAACTCGTGAAAATGGACCGCACAATCATGAGGCTCCCAATTTGATAATATGATGATAATTTGGAAATATCTAGACTTAGGCTTAAAAATATGGCACTAGAGGGGAAATCCCAAAACATCCGTGAGAGGCACCGACACCTCGCCCGGGACCAATATAACTCGTAGGAAATGGCCGCATAGTCACGGGGTTCTCAGTACGACAATATGACGATAACTTGAAATTATCTAGACTTAGGCTTATAAATGAGGCGCTAGAGGGGGAAATCACTAACAACCCCCAAACGGCCCCGTGAGAGGCACTTACACCTTGCATGAGACCAATGTAACTCATAGGAATTGACCTCGTGGTCACGAGACTCCGAGTTTGATAATAAGGTGATAATTTGAAAACATCTAGAGTTAGGTTTAACAACACGACGCTAGAGGGGGGAACCCCGAAACAGCCCCTAAATGGCCCTGTGAGAGGCACCGACACCTCGTATGGGACCAATGTAACTCGTAAGAACTGATCGCGTTGCCAAGGGACTCCTGGTTAGATAATATGATGATAATTTGAAAAATATATAGACTTAGGCTTAAAAACATGTCACTAGAGGGGGAAATCCCGAAACAACCCCCAAACGGCCCCGAGAGAGGCACCGACACATCACACGGAACTAATGTAACTCATAGGAACTGACCGCGTGGCCACAGGACTCTCGATTTGATAACACGACAATCATTTGAAAATAACTAGACTTAGACTTAAAAATATGGTGCTAGAGGGGACAATCCCGAAAAAGCCCCCAAACGGCCCGGTGAAAGGCTCCGACATCTCGCTCGGGACCAATGTAACCTGTAGGAACTGACCGTGTGATAACGGGGCCCCCGATTTGAGAATACAATGATGATTTGGAAATTTTTAAACTTAGGCTTAAAAAATGGGGCCAGAGGGGTGAACCCCGAAACATCCCCCAACGACCCCGTGAGAGGCGCCGACACCTCACACGGGACCAATGTAACTCGTAGCAACTCACCGCGCGATCATGAGACTCCCAGTTTGATAATACGAGGATGATTTTAAAATACCTAGACTTAGGCTTAAAAATTGGACGCTATAGGGGGAAATCCTGATACAACCCCCAAAGGGCCTCGTGAGAGGCACCGACACCTTGTACGGGACCAATTTAACTAGTAGGAACTGACAGCATGGCCACGAGGCTCCCGATTTGAGAATGTGGTGACAATTTGAAAATTTCTAGACTTAGGCTTAAAAACACGACCTTAGAGGGGGAAATCTCGAAATAGCCCATAAACGTCCCCACGAGAGGTACCGACACCTCGCGTTGGACCAATGTAACTCGTAGGAACTGATCGCATGGCCACCGAACTACCGGTTTGATAATACGACAATAATTTGAAAATATATAGACTTATGCTTAAAAACATGGTGCTAGATGGGAAAAATTCCGAAACATCCCCCAAATGGCCCAGTGAGAGACACCGAAGCCTCACACGGGACCCATGAAACTCGTAGGAACTGACCGCGTGGTCACGGGGCTCCCAGTTTGAGACTACGATGGTAATTTGAATTTTTTTTACTTAGACTTAAAAAATGGCGCTAGAGGGGTGGACCCCGAAACGACCCTACAAGAGGCTCCAACACCTCTCACGGGACCATTGTAACTTGTAGGAACTGACCTCATGGTCATGAGACTCCCGGCTTGATAATATGATGATAATTTGAAAATGTCTAGACTTAGGTTTAAAACATGGCGCTAGAGGGGAAATTTTGAAATAGTCCCCAAACGGCCTCGTGAGAGGCACCGACACCTCGCACGGGACCAATGTGACTCGTAGGAACTGAGCGCGTGGCCACGGGACTCCCGGTTTGATAATACGATAATAATTAGAAAATATCTAGACTTAGGCTTAAAAATATGATGCTAGACGGGAAAATTCTGAAACAGCTCCCAAATGGCCAAGTGAGAGGTACCGATACCTCGCCTCCCATGAAACTCGTACGAACTGACCACATGGTCACGGGGCTCCCAGCTTAAGAATATAGTAATAATTTGAAATTTTTTAGACTTAGGCTTAAAAAATGGCACTGGAGGGGTGAACCCTGAAACATCCCAGAAACGGCCCCTTAAAAGGCACCGACACCTCGTACGGGACCAAAGTAACTCGTAAGAACTGATCGCGTGGCCACAGGACTTTCAATTTGAGAATATGACAATAGTTTAAAAATATTTAGACTTAGGCTTAAAACATGGCGCTTGAGGGGGAAATCCCAAATAATCCCCCAAACGGCCCAGTGAGAACCACCGACACCTCGCACGGGACCAATGTAACTCGTAGGAACTGCCCGTGTGGTCACGGGGCTCCCAATTTGGGAATAATATAGTAATTTTTAAATATCAAGACATATGCTAAAAAATATGGTGCTGGACTGGGGAACCCAAAAACTCTCCCCCAAACATCGCCGTGAGAGGCGTCGACACCTCGCAGGGGACCAATGTAAATCGTAGGAACTGATCGCATAGCCACGGGGATCCCGATTTGAGAATGTGAGGACAATTTGAAACTTTCTAGAATTAGGCTTAAAAACATTGCGCTAGAGGGGGAAATCTCGAAACAGCCTACAAATGGCCCCGTGAGAGGCACTGACACCTCGTACGGGACCAATGTAACTCGTAGGAACTGACCGCGTGGCAACAGGGCTCCTGGTTTGATAATATGAAAATAATTTAAAAATATCTAGATTTAGGCTTAAAACATGGCTCTAGAGGGGGAAATCCCAAAACATCCCTTAAACGGCCCCGTGAGAGGCACCGAAACCTCTCATGGGACCAATATAACTCGTAAGAGCTGATCGCATGGCCACATGACTCCCGATTTGAGAATACGATGATAATTTAAAAAAATTTAGGCTTAGGCTTAAAAATATGGCACTAGAGGAGGAGATCCCGAAACAGCCCCCAAACGGCCCTGTCAGAGGTATCGACATCTCGCACGGGACTAATATAACTCGTAGGAAATGACCGCGTGGTCACGGGGCTCCTGATTTGAGAATACAACGATAATTTGAAAATTTCTAGACTTACTCTTAAAAAATAGCGATTGAGGGTTGAACCCCGAAACAACCCCCAAAGGGACCCATGAGAGGCACCGACACCTCGCACACGACCAATGTAACTCGTAGGAACTGACCGCATGGCCACAGGGCTCCCGATTTGAGAATACGATGACAATTTAAAAATTTCTAGACTTAGGCTTAAAACATGGTGCTAGAGGGGGAAATCCCTAAACAACCCACAAACGTCCTGGTGAGAGGGATCGAGACCTCGCACGGGAACAATGTAACTCATAGGAACTGATCGCATGGATACAGGACAACCGGTCTGAGAATACGATGATAATTTAGAAATTTCTAGACTTAGGCTTAAAAAATGGCGCTAGCGGGCTGAACATCGAAACAGCCCCTAAACGGCCCCGTGAGAGGCACCAACATCTCTCACAGGACCAATGTAACTCGTAGGAACTGACCGCGTGGCCATTGGACTCTTGGTTTGATAACACGATGATAAATTGAAAATATCTAGACTTAAGCTTAAGAAATGGCGCTAGAGGGGAAAAGCTCGAAACAACCCCCAAAAGGCCCCGTGAGAGGCGGTGACACCTCTCGCGGGACCAATGTAACTCGTAGGAACTGACTACGCGGCCACGAAACTCCCGATTTGATAATATGATGATAATTTAAAAATATCTAGACTTAGGCTAAAAAACATGGCGCTAGACGGGAAAGCTCGAAATATCCCCAAAACGGCCCCGTGTGAGGCACCGACACCTTGCACGTGATCAATGTAATGCTTAGGAATTGACCTCGTGGTCACGAGAATCCCGATTTGATAATACGATGATAATTTGAAAATATCTAAACTTGGGCTTAAAAACATGGCGCTAGAGGGGGAACCCCGAAACAGTCCCCCAACGGCCCCGTGAGAGGCACCGACACCTCTTACGGGACCGATGTAACTCTAAGGAATGACCGCGTGGTCATGGGGCTCCCGGTAAGAGAGAATACGACTATAATTTGAAAATATCTAGACATAGGCTAAAAAAATGATGTTAGAGGGGGAACATCAAAACAACCCCCAAACAGCCCCGTGAGAGGCACCGATACCTCGTATGGGACCAATGTAACTCGTAGAAACTGATCGCGTGGCCACGGGACTCCTTATTTGATAATACGATGATAATTTAAAAATATCTAGACTTAGGCTTAAAAATGTGGCCATAGAGGGGGAAATCCCGAAACAACGCCCAAATGGGTCAGTGAGAGGCACTGACACCTTGCACGAAACCAATGTAATTCGTACGAACTAACCGTGTAGCCACGGGACTCTCAGTTTGGTAATACGGTGATAATTTGAAAATATCTAGACTTATGCTTAAAAACATGTCTTTAGAGGGGGAAATCCCAAAATATCCCCAACGGCCTTATGAGAGGCACCGACACCTCTCACGGGACCAATGTAACTCATAGGAACTGACCTCATGGTCACGAGACTCCAGGTTTGATAATACGACAATAATTTTAAAATATCTAGACTTAGGCATAAAAACATGGCACTAGAGGGGAAATTTCGAAATAGCCCCCAAACTACCCCGTGAGAGGCACCGATACTTTGCACGGGACGAATGTAACTCGTAGGAACTGACCTCGTGGTCATGAGGTTCCCGATTTTCTAATACGAAGATAATTTAAAAATATTTAGACTAACTTAAAAACATGGCGCTGGAGGGGGGAACCTCAAAATAGACCCCAAACGGCCCCGTGAGAGGCACCGACACCTCGTACGGGACCAATATAACTCGTAGGAACTGACCGCGTAGCCACGGGACTCCGAATTTGATAATACGACGATAATTTGAAAATATCTAGACTTAGGCTTAAAAACATGGCGCTAAGGGGAAATCCAAAAACATCCACCAAACGGCCCCGTGAGAGGCACCGACACCTCGCACGGAACTAATGGAACTCGTAGGAACTGACCGCATGGCCACAAGACTCTCTGTTCAAGAATGTGATGACAATTTGAAAATTTCTAGACTTAACATGGAGCTAGAGGGGAAAATCCAGAACAACCCCCAAATGGCCCCGTAAGAGGCACTGACCCTCGCACGGGGCCAGTGTAACTCGTAAAACTGATCGCGTGGTCATGGGGTTCCCGATTTTAGAATACGACGATAATTTAAAAATTTCTAGACTTAGGCTAAAAAAATGGAGCTAGAGGGGTGAACCCCAAAATAGCCCCCGAACAGTCCCGTGAGAGGCTCCGACAACTCACACGGGACCGATGTTACTCGTTGGAACTGACCGCGCGATCACGAGGCTCCCGATTTGTTAATATGATGATAATTTGGAAATATATAGATTTAGGCTTAAAAACATAGCACTAGAGGGGAGATCCCAAAACATCCCCCAACGGCTTCGTGAGAGGCACCGCCACCTCGTACGGGACAAATATAACTCGTAGGGAATGACCGCATGGTCACGAGGCTCTCGGTACGATAATAACTTGAAATTATCTAGACTTTGGCTGAAAAACAAGTCGCTAGAGGGGGAAATCACTAAACAGCCCCCAAACGGCCCCGTGAGAGGCACCGACACCTTACACGGGACCAATGTAACTCGTAGGAACTGACCTCGTGGTCACGAGACTCCAAGTTTGATAATAAGGTGATAATTTGAAAATATCTAGAGTTAGGTTTAAAAACATGGCACTAGAGGGTGAACCCCGAAAGAACCACTAAATGGCCTCGTGATAGGCACCGACACCTCGTACAGGACCAATGTAACACGTAAGAACTGACCGCGTGGCCACGGGACTCCTGATTTGATAATATGCCGATAATTGGAAAATATTTAGACTTAGTCTTAAAAACATGGCACTAGAGGGGGGAAATCTCAAAACAGCCCCCAAACGGTCCCGTGAGCGGCATCGACACATCGTACGGAACTAATGTAACTCATAGGAACTGACCGCGTGGCCACGGAACACTCGGTTTGATACTATGACTATAATTTAAAAATAACTAGACTTAGACTTAAAAACATGGTACTAGAGGGGAAAATCCCAAAATAGCACCCAAACGGCCTGGTGAGAGGCACCGACACCTCGCACGGGACCAATGTAACTTGTAGGAACTGACCGTGTGGTCACAGGGCTCCCGATTTGAGAATTCGATGATAATTTGGAAATTTTTAGACATAGGCTTTAAAAATGGGGCTAGAGGGGTGAACCCCGAAACAACCCCCAACGACCCCGTGAGAGGCTCTGAGACCTCCCACGGGACAAATGTAACTCTTAGCAACTGACCGCGCTATAATGAGGCTCCCCATTTGATAATACGATGATAATTTGAAAATACCTAGACTTAGGCCTAAAAACAGGGCGCTAGAGGGGGAAATCCTGATACAGCCCCCAAAGGGCCTCGTGGGAGGCACCGACACCTCGCACGGGACCAATTTAACTCGTAGGAACTGACCGCATGGCCATCGGGCTCTCGATTTGAGAATGTGGTGGCAATTTGAAAATTTCTAGATTTAGGCTTAAAAATACGGCCCTAGGGGGAAATCTCGAAACAGCCCACAAACGGCCCTGTGAGAGGCACCGACACCTCGCGTGGGACCAATGTAACTCGTAGAAACTGATCGCATGGCCACAGGACTCTCAGTTTGATAATACAACAATAATTTGAAAATATCTATACTTAGGCTTAAAAACATGTTGCTAGACGGGAAAATTCCGAAACCGCCCCCAAATGGCCCAGAGAGAGGTACCGAAACCTCGTACGGGACCCATGAAACTCGTAGGAACTGTTTGCGTGGTCACGGGGATTTCGATTTGAGAATACGGTGGTAATTTGAATTTTTTTAGACTTAGGCTTCAAAATGGCACTAGAGGGGTGAACCCCAAAACGGCCCTGTGATAGGTACCGACACGTCTCACGGGACCAATGTAACTCGTAGGAACTGACCTCATGGTTACGAGACTCTCGGTTTGATAATACAATAATAATTTGAAAATGTCTAGACTTAGGCTTAAAAACATGGCGCTAGAGGGAAAATTTCGAAATAGCCCCCAAACGGCCCCGTGACAGGTACCGACACCTCGCACGGGACCAATGTAACTCATAGGAACTGACCGCGTGGCCACGAGACTTCCGGTTTGATAATACTACAATAATTTGAAAAAATCTAGACTTAGGCATAAAAATATGGTGCTAGACGGGAAAATTCCGAAACAGACCCCAAATGGCCCAATGAGAGGTACCGATACCTCACACGGGACCCATGAAACTCGTAAGAACTGGCCACGTGGTCACGGGGCTAACAGCTTAAGAATACGGTGATAATTTGAATTTTTTTAGACTTAGTCTTAAAAAATAGCGCTAGTGGGGTGAACCCCGAAACATCCCCAAAACAACCCCTAGAGAGGCATCGACACCTTGTACGGGACCAAAGTAACTCGTAAGAACTGATCGCGTTGCCACGTGACTTTCGATTTAATAATATGGCGATAATTTGAAAATATTTAGACCTAGGCTTAAAAACCGGGCGCTAGAGGGGAAAATCCCAAATAAGCCCCCCAACGGCCCCGTGAGAACCATCGACACCTCGCACGGGACCAATGTTACTCGTAGGAACTGCCCGTGTGGTCACGGGGATCCCGATTTGAGAATACGATTGTAATTTGAAAATATCTTGACTTAGGATTAAAAACACGGCGCTGGACAGGGGAACCCCGAAACGGCCCCCAAACATCCCCGTGAGAGGCGTCGACACCTCGCACGGGTCCAATGTAACTCGTTGGAACTGACTGCGTGGTCACGGGACTCTCGATTTGAGAATACAATGATAATTTGAAAATTCTAGACTTAGGCTTAAGAAATCGCGCCAGAGGGGTGAACCCCGAAACAGCTCCCAAACGGCCCCGTGAGAGGCACCGACACCTCGACAGGGCCAATATAACTAGTAGCAACTGACCGCGTGGCCACAGGACTCCCGGTTTGATAATATGATGATAATTAGAAAATATCTAGACTTATGCTTAAAACATGGCGCTAGAGGGGGCCATCCAGACCAATCCCCAAACAGCCCCGTGAGAGGCACCGACACCTCTCACGGGACCAATGTAACTCGTAGGAACTGACCGCATGGCCACGGGGATCCCGATTCGAGAATGTGATGAAAATTTAAAAATTTCTAGACTTAGGCTAAAAAACATGACGCTAGAGGGGGAAATCTCGAAACATCCCAGAAATTACCCCGTGAGAGGCACCGACACCTCGTACAGGACCAATGTAACTCGTAGGAACTGACCGCATGACCACGGAACTCCCGATTTGATAATATAAAAATAATTTAAAAACATCTAAACTTAGGGTTTAAAACATGATGCTACACGGGAAAATTCTGAAACATCCCCCTAATGGCCCAGTGAGACTTACCGATACCTCACACGAGACCCATGAAACTCGTAGGAACTGACTGCGTGGTCACATGGCTCCCAGTTTGGGAATACGGTGATAATTTGAATTTTTTTAGACTTAGGCTTAAAAAATGGCACTAGAGGGGTGAACCCCGAAACATCCCTGAAACGGCCCCTTGAGAGGCACCGACACCTCGCACGGGACCAAAGTAACACGTAAGAACTTATCATGTGGCCACTAGACTTTCGATTTAATAATACGAGAATAATTTGATAATATCTTCACATAGGCGTAGAAATATGGCACTAGAAGGGGAAATCCTAAAACAACTCCCAAACGTCCCCATGAGAGGCACCGACACCTTGCATGGGACCAATGTAATTCGTAGGAACTGACCACGTGGCCACGGAACTCCCGATTTGATAATACGATGATAATTTGAAAATATCTAGACTTAGGCTTAAAAACATGGTGCTAGAGGGGGAAATCCCAAAATAACCCTAAAACGGCCCGTGAGAGGCACCGATACCTCGCACGGGACCAATATGACTTATAAGAATTGACCGCGTGGCCACGGGACACCCGATTTGAGAATACGATGATAATTTAAAATTTTCTATACTTAGGCTTAGAAACATGGCGCTAGGGGGAGAAATCATGAAACAACCCCCAAACGGCCCTGTGAGAGGCACCGACACCTCGCACGGGACTAATATAGCTTGTAGGAAATGATCGTGTGGTCACGAGGCTCCCGATTTGAGAATACAACGATAATTTAAAATTTTCTAAACTTACTCTTAAAAAATGGTGATTGCGGGGTGAACCTCGAAACAACCCCCAAATGGACTCATGAGAGGCACCGACACCTCACACGGGACCAATGTAACTCGTAGGAACTGACTGCATGATAACAGGGATCTCGATTTGAGAATACGATGAAAATTTGAAAATTTCTAAACTTAGGCTTAAAAACATGGCGCTAGAGGGGGAAATCCCGAAACAACCCACAAACGATCCGGTGAGAGGGACCGACACCTCGCACGGGACCAATGTAACTCGTAGGAATTGACCGCGTGGATATGGGACTCCCGATTTGAGAATACAATGATAATTTGAAAATTTCTAGACTTAGGCTTAAAAAATGGCGCTAGCGTGGTGAACATCAAAATAGCCCCCAAACGGCCCCGTGAGAGGCACCGACACCTTTCACGGGACCAATGTAACTCGTAGGAACTGATCGCGTGGACATTAGACACTTGGTTTGATAATATTACGATAATTTGAAAATATCTAGACTAAATCTTAAGAAATAGCGCTAGAGGGGAAAAGCCCGAATCAGCCCCCAAACGGCCCCGTGAGAGGCGCCGACACCTCGCATGGGACAAATGTAACTCGTAGGAACTAACCGCGTGGGCATGGGACTCCCGATTTGATAATACGATGATAATTTGAAAATATCTAGACTTAGGCTTAAAAATATGGCGCTAGAGGGAGAAATCCAAAAATAGCCTCCAAACGGCCCCGTAAGAGGCACCCACCTTGCAGGGGACCAATGTAACTCGTAGGTACTGACCGCATGGTCACGGGACTCCCGGTTTGATAATACGATGATGATTTCAAAATATCTAGACTTAGGCTTACAATCATGGTACTATAGGGGAAATCCCAAAATAGATCCCAAACGGCCACGTGAGAGGCACCGACAACTCGGACGGGGCCAATGTAACTGGTAGGAGCTGACCGCATCCTCACGGGGCTCCCGTCTTGAGAATACGATAATAATTTGAATATTTCTTGGAACTGACCTCGCACGGGAGCAACGTAACTCGTAGAAACTAATATGATGATAATTATAACTCGTAGATGCAATTTTCAGCTTGAATATGGTTTGTCTAAAACTACTTCATTACTGATATAATTTTTTTTGTATCTTATTTTTTGCAGGATAACATTGTATCGTTTGCTTTTTTGCACGTGGAACAAATGAAGGAGGCAATGGTTTACAACATGAAGATTGCTTATATAATGTTGTTGACATTCAGGATTATGTTTTTTATGTGTTACAGTCGTGCGGACTTTTATAATTTGATTGTTAAATTTTATGGTCGTATGGGCTATATAATAAGTAGGTTTTATATTAACAGGGTTTGGAATGTCCAGAAAACAGACGAAACTCTGCCTAATTTTTTTTGGTCTGTGAATTATTAAGACTTATAATATTTTTAAGTTTGTATGTATATTAGTTTATTAACAATGTTCCCAATTCGCAATTTGTTATTTTTTTTTATTGTTTTGCCAATAATAAATATCTGTAACACCTCGTACGCATCCAACGTTACACGTAGCAACCGGCCGCGCAGTCACATGACCCGTCCATGACCATTTTTATTTTTTCCGTCGCGCACAAAAATAATCGCGGCCAAAGTCCATGATCCCCAACTGTGATGAAAAATGGTCGCAACCAATGTACGTGACCCACACAATGACGAAAAAAAATGGAAAAAAATTAGTCGCGGCCAACCTTCGTGACCCACACCCCGATAAAAAATTGGAAAAAATGGTCGCGGTATGTGTCACGGACTTTGGCTGCGACCCTTTTTTTCATCACAGTGTGGGTCATGAACTTTCGTCGCGACCATTTTTTATCACGATTGGGGGTCACGGACTTTTCTCGCGACCATTTTTTTTCATTTTTTTCATCGCGGTGTGGGTCACGGACTTTGGCCGCAACAATTTTCATCACGGTTGGGGGTCATGGACTTTAGCCGTGACTATTGTTTTTTCATCGCGGTGTGGGTCATGGACCAAGTTCGTGACCATCTGCCATGACCCTTCAAAATCGTGACCCCCCGATTGGTCATAGAGTTGGGCTGCGACCCAAGATATTGGTCGTGCCCGAAATGGTAACAGCCGAAGTCTGCGACCCACCGTCTGGGTTTGGCATTTTAGCCGTGGCCATTCACTAGTTTTGGTGTAGTGATAATAATGCTATTGGCTATCTCGAACAAACCGATCGTGCATGAAAATATAACAACTATAAATGAATACAAGGATCCTGTATCAAATAATACCCAACCCATATGCCCATGGATGTTATCACTACACCCGTGGTATCATCGTATTACAGATGTTATAGGAACGTCCATGCTACATCTGTCTCTACTATTGTGGGACTACTAGTGTTAGTGCTAACTGCGGATGTTGCCCCTGCTGAGTACCCATTATATTTGACCCTGCTGTGGGCAATCTCTCTATTTGTGGCCTGCCTCCCCACACTAATAGCAGTGCCCTGTATAATTCCCCTATCTCTGGCCTACTGGCTGTATCGGGGATGTCTCGATTACTGACCCTGGTTGCCTCGTCCCAGTTGGCCACCCCTATTGTTCCTTTGGCCCTACTAGCCTTGGGGAACATCTACAGTTGGTGCTGTGGGCCTGTTGACCCTGATTGAACCCACCGCTATTAGACCTAAAATCTCTTGAGCTGAATATCTTATCGTTTGGTAATCTCGCTCATGATGACGACCAGTCTGTTGTTGTGGTGTCCCACTAGCACCATTACCTCTTGGCCTAACCAACTAGCTTGAGTGCCCCGCTATCTTGCTCCCCTTAAGATGAAAGAGATAATCTTGACAGTGCGATACCACGGCATTAACAACATCAATATACGTATGTAATGTTGAGTTTCTCAACAGGTGTTGTCTAATCCTCCAATTCAGTCCATCTATAAACTTTTACATCTTCTTTTCCTCAGTATTCACCTCTTCCGGCACAAAGTTTGCAAGGCGAGTGAATTATTCCTTATAATTAACTACTGCACGGTCTGCCTACGCAACCTCTAGAAATTTCTTTCGCATATCAATCAGAATAGCCGAAGGAAAGTATTTGCAGTCAAACTGCACCCAGAACTCTGGAATAGGCATCGTACCTCACTCCTCTGCCATGGTGACTGACTCCTCTGAGTGTCCTTGCACTCAACCATGTGAAGGTGACACTGCATGTACTTCTTCCACTAACTGGCAACTATAACATCTGAACTTCCCTTAAACTTTGGTGGATGCCCCATTTGAAAGGCTTCCCTCATCCTTTACCACAAGAATGTCCCCGGGTGGGCTTGGACAGCTGATGCCACCAGCTGTTGATGCTAAGACTGAGTCATAGAGATCATTGCGGCATTGACCACTTAAGCAGCAATATTTTCCACCTCTATGGTTGTTATAGTCCCCTGCAGTATCTGTGGCTCCTGTTCAGCATTGGCCCCTCCAGCAGCCCCAGGTTGTCGTGCTCTCCTAAGCGGCATCTGAAATCAAACCGAATTTATATAAGTCCACAACTAATACAATTATATCAATAGAAGAACGTAAATGGATAAATAAGTACAACAGTCCTAATAATAGGTTTCTATATCAAATAACGATTCGCTGGAGTCATAATAAGTCTGTACAGATCCTAAGGACTGTAGAACCTGATGCTCTGCTACCATCTATGACACCTCGCTTATTTTAATAACGGGTGGTCATCCCTCTACTAAAATAATCTGGAATCTCATTTGGCTCATTCTTAGCATCACTGTAAAAAATTAATTAATTTTTAACCACGTATTATTTAATTAAGGCCTGTGTCAATTTTTAACTTATTAGAATGCCGTAAATCAAATCATACATAAACCATTCATTATAAGTCATCTAGGTAAATAAATAAATCCACAATCACATATCTAAATACTGAAATCTAATACATGCCAACTGAATAAACCATCGCTTTGAAAATCCACTACAATAATCCCAATAAATAGAAATAAAATAAACTGAAATAAAACTGTCTTTGGGCGACATGCCTGAATAGTAACATACTGAATCCTTTCGAGAACATTAAGAAATAAAGCATCTACAACAATCCCTGCAAGAACTCAATAGCTGCTGTAGCTCAGACAACATGGGATAGATACTCATGCTTGGCCTCCCTGTGGCTGAACACCTAAAAGGTTCTAAAAATATTTTACTACGGATCACAGACCAAATTGCTTTGAAAATATTTTTCAAGTAATTAAAATGCATACTAAATATGAGTACATTCTTCCATATTTAAATTTGTGTCACACTCACATGAGATAATACTTGACCCTCAACTCTAGTGCGTACCTAACGTATGAGTTTTAACATCCTCGTTATGCTACCCACCTAACTAGTCTCCAAGTACCCTTAAGTCCATACGATACCCTTTGTCACGCGTAGTTTATATAATTTTCTTTCACAGCTGCTTAAAATTATAATTCTCAATGATAATTTGTAATACCCCGTATTTTTATGATATTTATTTATGGGATTAATTGAATTAAATGTGTATTAATTGGGAATTAATCCGGATAAAAATACTAGCGAGATGAGAGTTGGTATTTGATTTTAATGAGTATATATGGCTATGTATATGAATATTGAATCATGAAATTTGTCGTGAGTTTGAAATACGGCAATTTGGAATTTTGTTGAGACGCGTGTGACAGTCGCGTCAGGAATATAATTATTTTAATTAAAAAGTGAATTTTAATTCTATTAACCGTATGGTCGTTTTGAGTGCGCCAACGCGTCCGGAAGGGTCGAAATAGTCAGAAAACACTAGCCGGGGATTTAGTTTGGGTCCCGGGGCATTTTTAGGTCATGCCGGCAACGTATAAGGGTAGTATGGTAGTTTTGGATTTTTAGGAATTAAAACCCACGAAAATTAGGAATTAAAATCTGACTTAACCTTTACCCACTAAACCCACTAACTACACTAATTGACTTAATGGGCTACGGGAGTTATTGGAAATAGGTTTAGGGTTTCCTAAGACAACCTCTAGCCACCATTGTCATCTTTAGAGAAGAAGTTGTAGAGAGAGAGGATAAATTCTGCAGAGAGAGAGAGAATAATTCAATACTCAACATCAAATTCAGAGATATATCAAAGGCAAGTGGTTTAATTTCATTTTTGCAAAGAATGTTTCTTTCATGCGTAGGAAATCATGAAATTGTATTGTTTTGGGAGTTTGATAAAAACCTATTGAATTGGAAGTAGAAACTTATATTTTGATGTAAAGATTTCATGTAGAATTGTGTTAGGATGATTAATCTGATAGAAATACATCTTGTATATAACAAAAATGGATTTAATTATGCCCATTGGTGATTTTAAAATTTTAGGGTTCATGTTCATGGGATTTGGGGATAAATGAGGGGAATTAATGATCTGATGATGTTTAGGAAGATTTGACCCTATTTAAAATGTTCTATTATGACCTACGAATGTTTAGTATGGATTAGAAACCTTAAAATATTGTTGGGACGATTTTTATGTGGGATTAGAAGTGAAGAAAGATGGAAAAACGAAAAAGGGAATTTCTGGGCTCGAAACTGGCCTCTCGTTAGAAGACCTGCCCAGGTCGTTCGAACGAGCTCGTTCGAACGAGTTGACAGTTTTCCTTCTAACGAGAGGAATGTTCATTCGATGCCTTTCGTTCGAACGAGATCTCGTTAGATGCCCAGTTCGTTTGAACGAGCTCTCGTTCGAACAACCTCGTTCGAACGAGACTTCTAACGAGCTGACAGTTTAGGCTTTTGGCCTGTTTTGATTTCGCGTGTCCCGTAACCCTGTTTAATTGTAGAGATACCATTCCCTTGATGATAAATTGATATAGTTGGAACATTTGGGATATATTGAGGAGTAAAAACATAGGAGTACGATTCGAATTGAATGGAAATTTTGGAATAGGACGTGAGTGACTATTACGATGCGAGAATTATTGACGGCTTAAATAATTGAATTAACCGGGAACTTATGAATTATGCAACATTATAAGTCGGTACGAGAATGAGAAGTGTACCACAAATAAATTATGATGATTACTAAGATGTGTGTATACTTAGTATATGTATATGGTCTTATGTGTATGACATACCTACCATACTTGCTATCACGGGAGGTTTACGTTCGCTTAGGGCCCTCTAATCCTTGTGTTGACCGGATTTAGATTGGTACCTCGAGAACATAGGTCAGATAAGGACTTATTGGGATGTTAATAAGTCTGCTGATCGTGGGAGCGTAGGTATGTGCGTGACCCATGTGATGTGACTGTGTTCGCCTCCATTATTTGTGATTATTGTTATCTGAGAACGATTCCTGAGAGATTCGAAATGCGTGATCCTTATGTACGTGATGTACCGGGATGGATAGCAGAGTATGTGTGCACCGCAGCTTAGTCTCGGGGTGCTTGTATTGTATATTTATGACGTGAATAATATACACTTAAATAATGGGAACTTTCATGTTGGTATTGTGAATATAATTATGGTAATGTTTTGAGAAATCATAACGGGTTAATCGATAGTGAATCGTATTGCTAATAATTGAGAACCTGAGTTCAGTAAGCCCTCTATTTATTTGATAACGCTAGAATTTATAATGGGAATTGAGTAGTAAGGGGTAGAACTTATTACGATTTGGTTAGATATGTATGTCACTTAGATGGGTACGGTACGTTAGGAGTGCACGAATTAGTCGAGAGGTGAGTACTTCATGTGAGTGTACGTCCTAACATGTATTTTGCATTCATTGTTTTAATGTTATTAAAACACTTGCTGTTTTTAAAATAATCCCCACTTTCGGGCTCTGACCCGTTTGCTTTCAAATCTATTTTTATAAAAACCATTTTAGGTGCCCAGCCACAAGGACACCATGCATAGGATTTTCATTCAGGTGACGAGCTGTAGCTGTTTGTGGAAGTTACAGGACTTTGCTAGTAGACGCTTCATTTATCTTGACTCTATATTCAGCTTTCATCAGTTGTAGGGCATGTCGCCCATTTCTATTAGAAACATTTCCTATTTCAGATTTTCAGACTTTTAGCATGTAATTAATTCAGGTTACATTGTTTTACTTAGTTCAGTTGTGGGATTGTTGTGAGGAGTTTTCCTCCGGACTTATTATTATGTTGTTGGTTATTCTATTGTTTCGTTATGGTGAATGGTTGTTATTCTTTCATTATCCTCTTATTGCATGTTAATCAGAGTTAACTTAAAATTTGTCAACTCACTTTTTAAATACTAGGTGGTTAGTAATCTTTAAAATGTTTTCGACAGTGATGCTATTAACTGAACCAACTTGGCATTTTGTATTGATTTAATAAAGGAGTAGCTACCCGGTATTTAATTAGTCGGGGTGTCACAGGTGGTATCAGAGCATCAGGTTCTAGTGTCCTTTAGGATCTGTACGGCTTATTATGTTTCCGCTGAGCTTTCTTTGATGTAGAGCCCTATATTTTAGGACTGTTGTATTCTTTTGTATATGCTACGTTCTTCAGCTATTTCAAGTTTATAACTGCGAACTTATAAACTTTATTCTTATTTCAGATGCCTCCACGACGTGCACAATGGGTTCCCAGGGATGATACGCCAGAACCACAGCCCGCACCAATTTAGGGCACGATGAATGCCGTCGAGGTTGCAGCCATTGTGGCCCAGGCAATAAATGCCGCACTAGCCGTAGTTCAGCAGGCACCACCTCAGGCACCAGTAGCCACGCCAGTTCAGGCACATGCATTCTCGTCTGCTTGGGAACGAGTACGTGATGCTTTTCAGAAAGCACACCCACCGGAGTTCGCAGGTAGCTCCGATGTTGTGGTTTCGAGTCAGTGGAGGAAGGACATTCAGCGGCACCTGAGGATGTATGAGTGCACCGATGTCCAGAAGCAGATACTAGTTACCTTTAAGCTAGTGGGGTGTACACTGCAGTGGTGGGAGTCTATTACCACCGTGGAGGAGAGAGATACTCTCACTATATAGGAGTTTTGGGTGCGGTTTGACCACAAGTACTTTCCATCAGCTGTTCACACGGAAATGAGGACGAAGTTGATGAATCTCAGACAGGAAGGTAAGACTGTGGCCGAGTATGAGGCCGAATTCACCAATCTGTTAAATATTGTTCCGGAGGAGATACCGATAGAAGAGAAGAAGATACAGAAATTTACAGACGGGTTGACTTGGAGGATCCGTCAGCATTTGTTGGGGAATCTATCGTTGGCCACTTACTCTGATGTGGTTAACGCTGCACTATTACACTGCCAGGATCACCGCTTTCACATGGCTGAGGGCAAGAGATCGAGAGAGTCCAACCAACAAGGTAGGACTGGAGGACATGGTGCTAGTGGGGCACAATCTGTTCAGGGGCAGAGACAGGGTGACCAGGGTTCCCAGCAGGGGGATCACAAGAGATTCAGATAGGGAAATTTTAGGCACAGACAGGGAGGTTTTCGGCAGGGCCATCACGGTTCGAACGGCAATCAGGGCCAGCAGGGTCAGAATGGCCAACAACAGTTTCAACAGGGTCAGCAGGGCCAGGGGAGGAACGGTAACGGCCACTAGGGCCGGGGGAAGCAGGGACAGAGAGGGGGGAACTTCCCGGGGAAGTGTTACGTTTGTGGCAAGACTGGCCATAAATGCCAGGACTGTCCTGATAGGGGCAGGGCCCTGCAGCAGCAGCAGGGTCCTCGACAGGAGCCGCAGAGACCCGTGTTTCCCGCCGCCCTCCCGGCGCCACCACAGATGGCAGCATTGCCACCCATTCCAGCGATCCCAGTTCAGCAGGGGCAGCTGCAGTATGGGAGAGTATACCAGCTTCAGTAGGCAGCAGCTCCACTGGCACCACCCGCTATTGAGGGTATGTTTCCTATCCATGGAACTATGGGTCGGGTTTTGTTTGATACGGGGGTAATGCATTGTTTTATAGCTACACATTTTACGAAAGCCTTAGGGTTGTTAGCCACAGCAGAGAGCACAGTGATGTGTGTAGACTCACCATTGGGGAGTGGGTCACTTATTTTCTTTATATGCCGGGGAGTGGGGGTAGAGATTGGTAGTTTGGTATTACCTGTAGACATGTTGGTATTAGATATGCATGAGCACGATGTGATTATTGTTATGGATTGGCTCACAGCTTATAGAGCCATGATTGATTGCTTCGGTGGGAGCATTATTTTTGCCACTCCGGGGCAAGAGATGTTTGTAGTGGCGATGCCTCGCCCAGAGGGAGGCTCGACCACTCATTTGTATTACATAGAGGAGGATACCTCTAAGGAGGTTGTGATTCCTTTAGATTCGATCCCAGTTGTCAGGGAGTATTCCGATGTGTTTCAGGAGATACCAGGCCTACCCCCCAGTCGAGAGATAGGATTTGTCATAGACTTATTACCAGAAATGAGACCTATAGCACGCGCATCGTATCGTATGGCTCCGGCAGAGATGCAAGAGCTACGAGATCAGATTGAGCAGTTGTTGGGTCAGGAGTTTATACGGAGGAGTACTTCACCGTGGGGTGCCCCTGTGTTGTTCGTAAAGAAGAGGGATGGATAGTTGAGGTTGTGTGTGGATTACCGAGAGTTGAATAAGGTCACGATACGGAATAAATATCCGTTGCCTCGAATCAATAACTTATTCGACCAGTTGAGAGGAGCTTCTTTCTTCTCGAAGATTGATTTGCAATCGGGATACCATCAGTTGCGTATCAGGGAAGAGGATGTCTCGAAGACTGCGTTCTTAACGAGATATGGTTCTTACGAGTTTCGGGTTATGTCTTTTGTCTTGACCAATGCTCCAGCCGTGTTTATAGACTTGATGAATAGGGTGTTCAGAGAGTTACTTGATCAGTTCGTCATTGTCTTTATTGATGATATTATGGTTTACTCCCAGACAGAGGAGGAGCACGCCGAGCATTTGAGGCAGGTTTTGCAGACGCTATGTCACAACGAGCTGTATGCAAAATATGAGAAGTGCGGGTTTTGGCTGAAAGAGGTTCAGTTTTTAGGGCATATTATTTTCGACCGGGGGATATCTGTTGATCTGGGGAAGGTATCCGCGGTGAGGGAGTGGGGACAGCCCACGACACCAATGGAGATCCGTAGTTTCTTGGGACTAGTAGGATACTACAGGAGGTTCATTCGGAGATTTTCGAAGATAGCGGGTCCTTTGACACATCTGACTCGTAAGGGTGTGCCATTCATCTGGAGTGACGCCTGTCAGTTGGCATTTGATGAGTTGAAGGATAAGTTGACCTCAGCACCTGTGTTAGCATTTCTGAGACCGGGAGCTGAGTATCTAGTCTACACCGATGCGTCCTTGCAAGGACTTGGAGGTGTGTTGCAACAGGAGAGTCAGGCCACAGCTTATGCTTCCCGTAAGCTAAAGCCTCACGAGAAGAATTACCCCACTTATGACTTGTAATTAGCGACAATGGTATTTGCCCTTCGGATTTGGAGACATTATATTTTGGGGGAGAAGTTTCGATTGTTCACGGACCACAAGTCCCTACAGTACCTATTCACGCAAAAGGAGTTAAATACGCGACAGCGAGGGTGGCTTGAGTTTGTGAAGGACTATCAGTTTGATATCCAATATCACCCGGGGAAGGCTAACGTGGTAGTAGACACGTTGAGCCGTAGGCCAGTAGATGAAGTGGCAGGGGTGTGGAAGGCCAAGTGGAAGGAGTTGGGACACCAGGATGCAGTGGCCCGATCATTCATGTCGGTGATGACGGTTACACCACAGATTGTCACGAGAGTGGTAAAGGCACAAGTATATGACTCGTTTTGTCAGGAACAGATATTTCGATTACTAGCAGAGGGAGCCGAGTCCTATACCGTTAGCTCAGACGGGGGATTAGGCTTTAATGGGAGATTGGTAGTTCTGGAAGGGGAGGAACTGCGACACGAGGTGATGGAAGAGTCGCATGGCTCACGGTTCGCGGTACATCCCGGTGGGGACAAAATGTACCAAGACATGAGACAACAGTATTGGTGGAGCGGGATGAAGAGAGATATTGCCGTGTTTGTTTCTAAATGCGCCACTTGTCAGCTCGTAAAAGTGGATCATCAGAGACTGGCAGGACTTCTACATCCCTTGGAGGTCCCGATGTGGATGTGGGAGAGCATATCTATAGATTTTATCACGGGGTTGCCTACATCACAGAGGGGTCACGACTCCATTTGGGTAATTGTGGACAGGTTGACCAAAGTCGCTCATTTTCTACTCGTAAGGACAGACTACACTTCGGGACAGTATGCCCAGCTCTTTATTGCAGAGATAGTGAGACTTCACGGTGTGCCCCTAAATATCGTGTCTGACAGAGACAAGGTATAAATTTCATAATTTTGGGAGAGTTTCCAGGAGGCCATAGGCACGGAATTGCGGTTGAGTACGGCTTATCATCTGCAGATCGATGGGCAAACCGAGCGTACAAACCAGATGTTGGAGACCACTGGTGGAGTTTGCTTACAACAACTCCTACCAGTTCACCATTGGCATGGCTCCATTTGAGGCGTTGTACGGTAGACCTTGTCGTTCCCCAGCATGTTGGTTGGAGGTGGGGGACAACAAACTACTTGGGCCGGAAGTGATTCAGGATACTTCGACAAGAATAGAGCTGATACGGAGTCGCATTCGGGTAGCTCAGGACAAGCAGAAGAGCTATGCTGATGCGAAGAGGTCCTTCAGGGAATTTGAAGTGGGGGACCAGGTTTTGCTCAGAGTATCTCCTATTAAGGGGATTATGCATTTCGGGAAGAAAGGGAAGTTGGCACCGAGATATGTGGGACCATTTCCTATTATTGAGCGGATTGGACCGGTTGCGTATAGACTTGGGTTACCGGAGCATTTGCATCGGATTCACGATGTGTTTCATATTTCCTCGCTAAGGAAATATCTTAGAGACGATTTGGCTCATTCTCACATTTCTTTGGAGGACATCGATCTCCAGCCTGATAGCTCCTACGAGGAGGGGCCGATTGCTATTTTGGACCGAAGGGAGCGAAAACTGCGGTCAAATATAGTTCCGTTAGTGCGTGTTCAGTGGCGACATCATAATGTCGAGGAGTCCACATGGGAGTGCGAGGATGATATGCGCGAACGTTATCCAGAGTTGTTCTTACCAGGTACTTTCTAGTTCCGAATTTCGGGACGAAATTTTGTTATTAGGGGGGAAGTATGTAATACCCCGTATTTTTATGATATTTATTTATGGGATTAATTGAATTAAATGTGTATTAATTGGGAATTAATCCGGATAAAAATACTAGCGAGATGCGAGTTGGTATTTGATTTTAATGAGTATATATGGCTATGTATATGAATATTGAATCATGAAATTTGTCGTGAGTTTGAAATACGACAATTTGGAATTTTGTTGAGACGCGTGTGACAGTCGCGTCAGGAATATAATTATTTTAATTAAAAAGTGAATTTTAGTTCTATTATTCGTATGGTCGTTTTGAGTGCGCCAACGCGTCCGGAAGGGTCGAAATAGTCAGAAAACACTAGCCGGGGGTTTAGTTTGGGTCCCGGGGCATTTTTAGGTCATGCCGGCAACGTATAAGGGTAGTTTGGTAATTTTGGATTTTTGGGAATTAAAACCCACGAAAATTAGGAATTAAAATCTGACTTAACCTTTACCCACTAAACCCACTAACTACACTAATTGACTTAATGGGCTACGAGAGTTATTGGAAATAGGTTTAGGGTTTTCTAAGACAACCTCTAGCCACCATTGTCATCTTTAGAGAAGAAGTTGTAGAGAGAGAGGAGAAATTCTGCAGAGAGAGAGAGAATTCATCTACACATGATCACTACATGGGATTTGTACTAAATTTCCAAATATTATGAACTTTTTTTCACAATATTACCGTGATTCATATTTTCTTAACCTTTTAAATCATGAATTCACCAATTTACATGGTTTTCAAATTTCCGTATTTCAATCCTTATAACTCACACCCGATTGGTGTAATACTAAGAAACCTTTAGATATTGTAGAATGCATATTTACTTGAACCAACCTTCCAATATATAGGTTAAATTTTGAAGTTTTCTTTTCACATATTTTTAAAATGACCAAAATGCCCCTATACTGTCCCCGACTTGTCTAAAAAGTCTCTGGAACTCATTCACTACCCCCGATTACTTAATTCTGACTATTTCGACCTATTTTGGATTAACCATGCATTCAAAATCATCATCCTAATCACTAATCACTAATCTCCAATCTCCCATCTCAACCTAATATCACCCACATATGTGTCCCGATTGAGATACTGTCAAATCCCATCGTCTTTACTCACTTACGATGTAATACCATTCAATATTAATTTCTTTACTTTATTCCACTAGTAAATATTAAATCACATAAATATTAACCCATTTCACGCTAATTAATACTTATTTCAAATTCACATTATTTTTTAGTTTATTTAAATTATGTGCACACGTGTAATTTAAATGCCAAATTATAAATACTCAAAATTTCGGAGTGTTATAGTGCATAACAAATGATGAATTGAAATGACGTAGGAATAAACCCTAGTTAGTCTTCCATGATGTGGTCTGTAGAATATGATGCGACATTTGAGGAATAGGATCCATTTTGATGTCGGTAATGTGCACTTAAAGGTTCATAAGTTTTACGAGACGTCTTATATCCTGTGTAGGGAATTGTGGGTTAGTATCGTTATGACTATCTTATAATCATGATATGGATATTAGGAAATAGGTGGGGCATACCCACTATGAGAGGATCATAGGTAATGGAATCTTATTAGGTTTTGATGATTTTACATTAGGGTGTGCTTGGTATCCTTCAGGAACCAATCAAATTCGATGTTACAGAGTACAAGGGTTGTAATAATGGTTGTATTGAAGGATATGTGATGATCTCAGGTTGTGGGTCAAATTATAAGGAGCCGAACTATGTAGTCCTTGGTGAGGTCATCCAATTTGATATAAATAGGTGAGGTAACCTTCTACAGGTAATTAAATATTAGTGTCATGATTGGACATAATGCTCGTTTGTCATAATATGGCTAGTGTAGAAAGTGTCATACTTGCTTTTGATTGGTACTAAAAAATGCATTTGGGACTTAGATTGATGATATCATGCTAAGAACTTGGGAATAGCACCCCATATGGGATATTAATGTATAAATAGGGCATCGACACATGTCGACAGTATAAGGTAAAATAGCCCTAGTAAGGGAATGATTAGTTCTTGGCATGTCTTTCTAGGCTTTTATGGATTAGAAGGGGTAAACCTGTATAGTAATTTCTTTCCTTATAGAAGTGATGACGATCGGTGCATCCATATTGTAAATTCAGTATGGGTAAAATTTTCACAGTGATGACCTTGTATCATTAGAGGTTATGATAAGGTGAATGTTTCACTTAGTTGGGCACTGCCTAAAGAGACGTTTGGGATTCAAGTATGTTACGCTAAAGTAGACATTAACCTAGGTGTGCTAGATTGGTCACGAGGTCACGCTGGCTGAAGAGATGGACAAGGTCGGCATTGACAAAGGCATTTGGCATTCATTGACTGAAGGGGTTCGTATTTATCAAGAATGAAAGGCGTATGCCTTATCACCAAGGAGGGAAGTTTAGCGCTTGACTTCTAAAGGATAATAACTCGTGTTTTATGTTTTTCTCGCAAGGATGAATGGTCCCTGATCTAATTCGTCACGGTTAGTGACTCAAGCCAGAATGTACGACTAGATTAGGATTTAATGAAAATGCATGGGAGGAGTTGTAGACTTCAAGCGTATGGCGTGGGTTCGCCTTTCGTGAACCATATCCCATTACATGCATATGGAATTCCCTCAGAATGGTTGTTAGTCAATTTTGATTCTTTATGTTCTTTCAGTTTCGGAGGTCGAGGACAATTTTCTTTCACTTTCGAAGGTCAAAGATGGTGTTCTTTCGATTTGGGTGGTCTGGTATTATTCCACGTTAACGGTTCAATCACAGCGGGGCTTGGCCCAGTATGAGTGAGAATGAACATGGTGTGACCATTATAGCCCGATAACTGAGTGAGCTCTTACTTGAAATATCCTTTTATTTTGCACAAGTTCTATGTACATGTGGCTGCGCGTTCTGCCGCACGATTTGCTTATAGTATCCACTTTTCTTAGGATTAGTGACCTTATGGCTTGGCCGATATGGAAATTAGTATCTCCAGTTGTATAGAGCAGGATTATGACTTGAGGATATCATAAAGTGTTAGAACTTGAGGAAACATAACATGTAGTGTTTTTTTGCCACAGTGAGTGGATAAGTGTAATACTCGGGCAAGTGTTCCATAGTTGGATGCCTAGAGTGATCCTAGGTTCATCGAAAAATCCTCTGAGAAGGTATTAGTCAAAAGTACGATATGTGACTTAATCTGTATGTTGCTTCTCGAAGTAAGCAACTAGCTATGAAAGGTCAGTATCAAGTTTAAGCGAATTTGTCTATATAGGATGACCTAAAAATCCAAAAAGACTCGGATGTGTAGTCCTAAGCATTAAAGTAATTTATGGTGATGGATGGAATGTTAGTTGCGTATCGGTTTGCACTTGGGTGAGTGTCTATCACTTGGGAGTTTTTCCCTAATAGATGTGCCGATATGCCTTAGATGTTAACAAATAAGCCCTAGGACTTAATTGAGTGTGATCATCGGGGAGGTAGAGACTCGAGGACTTTTATGTGACTTTGATGGCTAGCTTGATGGTGAGCGTTAAAATATATTGCATGTCGTGTTCTTTGGTGATAACCCCTTGGGAAAGGAATTATGACGACTTCTTAGTGATTGAGGATGTCGATCACCTAGCTTGAAAGACTCCTATGACATAGAATAAGAGTTTATAACCTCTAAGAACTTGAGGAATTGATGGATTGGTAATTTTGAGGATGAAATTCCCTAAGGATGGGAGAATGTAACACCTGCTCCCATGACTTGGACCCTACCTATGTAATTTGGTAACTTGGTATAATCCAATTGAGCTTTATATGTTGTAAGATTAATTGTGGTTTAACTTTGAATAATATGGTGGCCTTGGTTCACTTGGTTGGATTTTAATGACCTTAAATTCAATTTGAGAAAAGTAGGGTTGTTTGAACAACATCCGGAGTCGTTCGAACGAGATTCAACTCTCATTCGAACGATCTTCAAATGACCTTCTAATGACCCACCTCTGTTTTGAAACCTACTCTCATTAGAACCTTGTTTAAAGTACATTCGAACGTGATGTGGTTTTTGTTGGAATGAGATATAATAGCTCTCGTTCGAATGAGATCCATTCTCGTTCGAACGAGATTGTAATAATCAATTTTAAGCATATTTGAAAATGGTGTCAAATTCCTAACCATTGGATTAAGACACGTGTCATGCTCCTACAGCAGCAGATCAACTAGAGGTTGGAGATTTGGGCATTTTAAAATTTTTATCCCTAAGGGCTTTGGGGTATGTAAGTGATGTTAGGGTCGTTTTAACCCATTTTAAATCAGACTCTCTCTCTCTCTCCCCCATCACAAACCACCTTCTACCACCCTAGCACCACCACCACTCAACCCCAAACCACTATAGTTTAACCATTTTCATAATATTTAAGCTTATAAAACCCATATAAACCCAATGTTTGAGCAATATGAGATTTATGGAGATGTTGAGGATTTTTGGAAAAGAAATGGAGAAGATTAATGGAGTTTGCAGGGGTTTTTACTTGGAAGTTTCACAGAGCATGCTTGTGGAGCTAACCAAGATTTTTGAGGCCACCTTAGGAGGTGAGAAGTTTCCATAACCTCCTCCTCCTCCTCCTCCTCCTCCTTCTTCTTCTTCTTCTTCTTCTTCTTCTTCTTCTTCTTCTTCTTCTTCTTCTTCTTCTTCTTCTTCTTCTTCTTCTTCTTCTTCTTCTTCTTCTTCTTCTTCCTATGTTCAAGGCATATTTGGGGTTGGAAACTCTACTCTTTAGCTTAAGAACTTTATTTTCCATAGTATTGGTTTTTTAGTTATAGTTTGTAAGAGTAAAATGTATACATGAGCTAAGAAGGTTATTTATTATGATTTGTATAAAATGGTTCACAAATAATTTCAAGATTATTGAGTAAAATGATATATTTCAAGAAAACTTGGTGTTAAACATTTTATGGAATAAAATATTTTAGAAATAATATTTATCTTGTTGAGATATTTGTTGAACAAAGTCTTGGAGTTTTCTTGTAAAAATGGCATTTTTGGTGAAAATGAATATTTGTGCAAGTTTGAAGAACAAAAATGTTTTTAGACTTAAAAAGCATGTTTTTGCAAATATTATGAAATTTCTTGAATAAATCATGTGTTAAACTCACTTTCTTGGATTTTTGGACTTAAAATCTCTCTTTCCATTTATATAAACTTGAAGTATCTTAAGGATGAGTATATAAACAAGTTTAGTGAATGTTTTAATGAGTTTTAACAAGAAATATATCAAATAGAAATTTCATCCCTTAAAGTTTGTTAATAAGTGTGGTGTAACGACATAAATTTCCAATTGAGTCCCTGTATTGTTTTGACTTAATTCCGTGAACAAAACTGTGTTTGTAATATGTCATAGGGAGATTTTATTTTTGTCACGATCCCACTTGGTCTATGACATATTGAAGAAATTGAGGACTTTGCGACAAAGCTTCAAAGAATTAATCATGCCGAAGTTTAATTAGTGCAAGTTTATTCGTCTTCAAAAGAATTGAATTCCGAGATTACACAGGTATGAATGCGTATAATTAATGGAGCTCAAAATAATTTTTATAAAAGGATAAGGATGAATTTGTATAAGGAAAATGTTTTAAAATGTTTTTAAAAGTGTTTTAATTGTTTTACACTACGTTTTATTCTGATAAGCTCGAAAAAGAGTTTGACTTAATTAGATCTCTTTTGGAAGAAGCGTTTTAAAGAAAAAGTCAATTGCTCGAACAATCAATTGCTCGAACTAATAAGCCCGAGGAAGGAAACGATGCGTGGAAGGGTTCCATTCAGCGCTTGGAGGATAGATTGGGAGAAATGGCTAAGGTGAAGAATCCCTTACAACGAACTTTTGTTCAAGGGACACCTTTTGTCCAAGCCATTGTGGGTTTTCCTACCCTGTCAAAGTTTAAAGCACCTTTGGTGACCCCCAAATATGATGGAAAGACAGATCCTGTTCTACACATAGAGCAATATCAAGCTACCGCCGATATCTATGCTGTCCCCGACGAGATGAGATGTAGAGCATTCTCAGGAACTCTTACTGGAGCTACCCAGATTTGGTACAACAATCTTCCTCGGGGTAAGATTTCAACTTTCTTTCAGTTGGCTGAGTTGTTCATCGGCAATTTCTGTTTTGGAGCAAAGCCAGTAAAATGAGTAGCACATTTGTTAAGTGTTAGACAAAAATCTGGTGAGAGTACTAGAGATTACATAACTCGTTTCAATAACGAGAAGCTGGAGGTCATAGATTACGAAGAGAAGACAACAATCGCCGCTTTGATGAGTGGGTTGTTGCTTAATAAGTTATATTATACTTTGGCGAAAGATCCACCTAAAACTATGTCAGAATTGATGGCAAAAGCGGCCAAAATCATGAATGCCGAGGAAGCTATGGCTGCAAAGAAGAATATAGATAAAGACACCAAGGTGGAAGTCGACAAGTCTAAGAATAAAGAGCATAAGGGCAATGGCGGTGATAAACGCTCCAGAAATAATAAGTCATCATGGGAAGTCCTGAAGAAATACGACAATTATACTCCTTTGAAAATGGGTATTCATCATGTCTTGGAAGAAATCAAGAACAACGAGGAGGTAAAATGGCCAAAGAAACTGAGGTCAGACCCTGATTCGAGGAGTAAGGATAAATATTGCGAGTTTCATAAAGATCATGGTCACATGACCAAAAATTGCATAGCTCTTCAGAACGAGATTGAAACACTCATCTGAAGAGGAAAGCTAGCAAAATATGTTGATCGGGGAGGTGAAAGAAAAAATAATGACCGAGCTAGAGAGAGGTCTAGATCTCCTCGTCGAGCAGAGGAGAAAAAGAAGAGAAACCATGAAGATGATCCAGAGGATGACCCCGATCTTCCCAAGAAACCAAGGCAGCTAGAACGAGAGGTATTTTCCATACGTTTTGGATCATTTGATTGTAATGTTATTACAGGTGGAGATGCAGGAGGAGGAGACCATACTGCAGAAAGAAAAGCTAACCTCGGAGAGGCTCAAGCTTGTTCATATATTCAGCGAATAAATCTGGCCGAGGACGATCGTCCGAGGAAGGTAAACAAAGAGAAGCTGGTCATTGGCATGTCAAAAAATGACCTGGTAGGTGTTCTTTATCCTCACGACGATCCTCTGGTAATCAAAATGAGGATGAAGGAAGTAGTGATTTTAAGGGTGTTGGTAGATAATGGAAGCTCGGCAGACATCATGTACTATTCATGCTTTGATAGCTTGAATCTGAAATTATCTCAATTGGAACCTTATCACAGACACCTCCTGGGTTTTTCTGGCGAGAAATTTTTTCCACTGGGGACGATCAAGTTGGATATATTCATTAGAATTTGGCCTGCTTGTCGAACAGAAAGAATATGCTTCTTTGTGATGGATAAGAATGTGCAATCAGCCTACAACATCATCATGGGAAGAGTTGGTTTGAAGAAATTTGAAGCAGTTCCATCTACAGTGCATCAATGCTTAAAATTCCCAACAAACTTTGGAGTAGGAATTGTGAAAGGTGACCAAAAAGTAGCTCGGGAATGCTATTATTCATCTGCCGAGCAAGAGGAGCTTGAGGAATCAAGGAAAAAGACTACTACCTACCAGGTGGAAGAAGATACAGAGATTGAAACTCTCGATCCCAGAGATGAATCCCAACTTGTAAAAGGACAGGTGGTGGAATCTACAGAAAATATTATTCTGGACGACGAGCACCCTGAATGAGTAACCCAGATAGGTTCATCGTTGGATGTTTCAATAAAACAGGAGTTGATAGCTTTCTTGAGAAATAGGAAGAAAACTTTCGCATGGAGTCATGAGGACATGCCAGGAATAGATCCAAACTTCTTATGTCACGAGCTCAATGTGAATAAGGAGATCAAGCCTGTAAAGCAGAGAAGAAGGGTATTTAGCCCCGAGAAGAATCAAGCTATTCAAGAGGAGGTCGACAAGCTCCAGAAAGCTCAATTCATTGAAGATGTGAAATACCCGGACTGGTTGGCAAATGTGGTGATGGTAAAGAAGAAAAACAATAAATGGAGAATATGTGTTGATTTCACTGATCTCAACAAGGCCTGCCCAAAGGACCACTTTCCATTACCCAGAATTGATCAATTAGTGGATGCTAACTCTGGGCACGAGCTGCTCTGCTTCATGGACGCTTATTCAGGCTACGACCAGATCAAGATGAAACCTGAAGACATGGAGAGTACTTCTTTTATTACCCCTAGGGGTACTTATTGTTATAATGTTATGCCTTTTGGTTTGAAAAATGCAGGAGCGACATACCAGCGGCTGATGAACAAGGTTTTTGCCGAACAAATCAGTTGCAATATGGAAGTCTATGTCGATGATATGCTGACAAAAATCAAGAAAGCTGCTGATCATCGAGTTGATTTAAGTCAGACTTTTGATCAACTGGATAAATACCAGATGAAGCTCAACCCGATGAAGTGCACATTTGGAGTACGAGAAGGAATGTTTCTCGGGTACATTGTCAACCAGCGAGGCATTGAAGTAAATCCAGAAAAGATCAAAGCTCTTTTAGGGTTGCGATCTCCAACAACAAAGAAAGAAGTGCAGAGTCTTACAGGACGAGTTGCAGCGCTCAACAGATTTGTATCTCGAGCAACAGATAGATGATTACCATTCTTCAAAACCCTTCGAAAAACTTTCGAGTGGAATGATGAATGTGAAAAATCCTTTCAAGACTTGAAGAAATATCTGGGAACACCTCCACTATTGTCGAGGACAATAACGGGAGAAAAGTTGTACTTATACCTGGCAGTATCAGAGCATGCAGTCAGCTCGGCATTGATCAGATTGGAGAATGGAGTCCAGAAGCCAATTTATTACACAAGTAAGTCTTTCCGAGGTGTAGAGATCAGGTACCCAAAGTTAGAAAAATTGGCATTGGCATTAATTGAAGCAAGTAGAAGAATGAGGCCATATTTCCAGGACCATACCATCATCGTGTATACTGACATGCCATTAAGACAAGCCCTTCATAAGCCAGAAAAGTCAGGGAGACTGATGTACTGGGCAATAGAGCTCGGTGAATATGATATTGTGTATGAACCCAGGTCATCATTGAAAGGGCAAGCTGTAGCAGATTTTATAGCAGAGTTTACATATCCTGATACCCCCGAGGAATAAAAGTTGCTTGCTGATCAACCTGTGGATGTTACAGGATCAACAGACATAAGTCCAGACCAACTCCGGTTGGTAAAAGGGCTTGTGGATGTAGAAAGATCATCAAATTCAAACCCAGAACAACTCTGGTTGGTAAAAGGGCGAGAAGAGATGGTCGACGAGGAGCGAAAATTAACAGGGGAGGATGGAAGAGAACAGCAGATATTCCACCGAGGAACTCTATTGGATAAGAAATTTGAACACGAGTTACCTACATGGAGATTGTATGTAGATGGATCATCTTGCACAACAGGTTATGGAGCGGGGATTGTTTTGAAAACCCCAGACGAGATTGATATAGGATATGCCTTGCGATTTCAATTCAAAACCTCCAATAATGAGGCTGAGTATGAGGCCATGATAGCAGGTCACACAACAAGTGATGGTATTCAGTGATTCTCAATTAATTGTGAATCTGGTGATGGGAACATATGCGGTTAAAGGAGAACTAATGATCAAGTATAATGCAAAGGTGATGGAATTGTTGGCAGAATTTAATGCCATTCAGTTGATCACAATACCCAGAATAGAAAACGCACAAGCAGACGCACTGGCCCGACTAGCATCAGCTACTCGTACCGAGCTGCGAAGAACGATACCAATTGAAGTACTGGAAAGTCGGAGCATAGATGAAAACCTGATGATGAATGTTATTACCCTTGATTTAGGACCATCTTGGATGGATCCCATCAGGGCATATATTGAAGAGGGAGAATTGCAAGAGGACAAGCTCGCGGCAAAGAAATTGAAGTTTAAAGCTGCTCGGTATGTACTAACTAATGGTGTTTTGTATAGACGAGGAATTATGGTAGGTTTGCAGAGATGTGTACACCCCTCCGAGGTGAAAGAATTGATTGAAGAGATCCATGAAGGGTCTTGTGGAGAACATGTGGTAGGTCGGACACTTTTGCAAAGAATGACGACGCAAGGATACTACTGGCCGACGATGAGGGCTGATTGTATAGCCTATGCCAACGTTTTTCCTCCATCCGACGAACTCCACAAGCATTATTGACACCCATAACTTCCCCTTGGCCATTTGCCATGTGGGGAATTGATTTGGTTGGACCGTTGCCGACCATCCGAGGAAGATTCAAGTACCTCGTCGTCGCAGTAGATTACTTTACTAAATGGGTAGAAGCTGAACCCCTTATCGATATGACGTATGAGAAGGTATACCAGTTTGTTTGGAAGAATATCATCTGTAGATATGGTCTTCCTCATGCCTTCATCACAGACCATGGAACACAATTCGACAACGAGGAGTTTGCTGCCTATTGTCAACAATCAAACATCCTGAAGACCCATTCAGCACCAGGTCATCCTCAAAGCAATGGGCAGACTGAGGTGACAAATAGAACACTACTAAATGGTTTGAAGAAGAGACTAAGTGAAGCTAAAGATAATTGGATTAATGAGCTACAGTCAGTATTGTGGGCTTACCGAACAACTCCCCGAGCAGCAACTGGAGAATCACCATACATGCTGGCATTTGGAAGTGAGGCTGTAATACCTGCTGAGTTGGGTCTCCCAACACACAGAGTGCTGAATTTCAATTCCCCAGTCAGTGACTTGATGAGAAGATTAGATTTGGACATGCTCGAGGAGGTTAGGTAAGAGGCAGCCATTAGGAATGCTGCTTACCAACAACGCACAGCTCTGTTCTACAACAAGAGGGTGAAGAAATGCGACTTAAAAGAAGGTGATTATGTGCTAAAGAAGGTCATTCAGAAGCACAATAAGCTTGAAGCTAACTGGCATGGACCTTACCGAGTTACAGAAGTTGTTCGACCAGGAACTTACAGAATAGCAACTCTAGAAGGAGAGGAATTTAAGAATGCATGGAATGCTGAACACCTACGCAAGTATTATCAGTAATGTAAAATGTAAAGCAATTCCTTCATTATGAATAAAACGATGATGTTTCACCATCCTCTTCCTCTTATTACAAGTTTTTTGGGGAATACTAGTGTGATACACTACACTGATAGTTCGAGCGTGATCAACTTCGGTTGGTAAAATAGCGAGAACAAATTATACTCCTTTGGTTAGGAGGCGTACACTTGCGTGATCAACTTCGGTTGGTAAAAGAGCTTGTGGACAAGATAGTTCGAAAGAACCTGATAGTTCGAGCGTGATCAACTTCGGTTGGTAAAATAGCGAGAACAAATTATACTCCTTTGGTTAGGAGGCGTACACTTGCGTGATCAACTTCGATTGGTAGAAGAGCTTGTGGACAAGATAGTTCGAAAGAACCTGATAGTTCGAGCGTGATCAACTTCGGTTGGTAAAATAGCGAGAATAAATTATACTCCTTTGGTTATGAGGCGTACACTTGCGTGATCCACTTCGGTTGGTAAAAGAGCTTGTGGACAAGATAGTTCGAAAGAACCTAATAGTTCAAACCCACGACCAACTTTGGATGGTAAAAGGGCGAGAACAACATTCTTAAAATGCCAATTTTGGTTGGTTAAGAAACAAAATATGCCAACAAGTTGGTCAGAAGGTAAAATCATTCCAGAAAATACAAAATATTCCAAACTGAGCCAAGTATAGTTGGTCGGGGATAAAAACCCACTAATTATAGTTGGTCAACGAGGAGAACTTATTGACGAGGAGGGTCCATCAACCTGGTTGGTCGGACACATTTTATGAAAACTCTCGTTAATTATACTTGGTCGACGAGTACAATTTTACAACCTTAGTTGGTTGGAAAAATTTTAAACATTTTTATACTCATTACTTTATCGAACAACATTTTTGATACTTGTAACTGTTTATTACTTAGTTGGTTGATGAACAGCACAAAATTGTTATCTTTTTAACAGATACATATGCACAGATGTAAAAGTGTTAGGCAAGTACAAAAGAATAGCAATACAGATTTGCAAACAGAAAATGAAAGTCTTTCATTAAAATTCAAAATAAATTACAAGTTACATATGTTTGCTAACTATTACATTGAAAATCCTATTCTATTGGTTTTTTCCCCTCAGCCTTCGATACAGGTTCCTCTCCAGCAGGAGGATCATTTAATGTTTGGGGAGATTTGATAAAATTCAAGTCCCTCAACATTCTAACATTCATTACTGAAGGAGTATCCAAGAGATGCTCGGGACGAGATAATTCAATCTGAGAATGAAGACTATAGTCACCAAGATATTTTGAAATTAAGCTCCGAGGAATAGCACGAGCTGGGATCCATTCCATGTCCAGTTTATAAGGCGGTACAGGCAAGTCTAGTAGCCCAGGAGCATGATAATCCCATAAATAATGGCCCTGCTCTAGCTTTAACACACCCAGTGCGTTCAACCATCCCTGTTTATAACCTTCATTATTGGCATTTTCAAGGCGAGCATCCAAGTGACAAAGGGCTTCATTGTAGCCTGCCATCCAAAACTCACGAGGTTGTTTGTGGAATTGGAAAGTTATTCTCTCTAGTTTCTCGTGAAGGCTCCTGGCAAAAATATCTTTATTATTCAAAGCAGACTTCGTCGCAGAAAGTTGATCTTCCAAAGATAGATTTTTCTTGGACATTTCAGACAAAGCACGATCTTTTGCATTCAATTGGAACGCTTGAGTTTCCAAAGTAGACTGAGTGCGAGCTTCTTCAACATTACGGCTGAGAACTCTTGATCGACTCCGAGCAGGTGGAGAACTTTGCTCCTCGACAACATTTTGAACAGCTCTTCCTCACCCACGAGACCCTCTTCCTCGTCCCCGAGCAGTAGTAGAAACACCAGACTTTCTTAAAGTATCCAATTCTTGCCTTAATTTGGCGTTTTCAACCTCTAAGAATGAGAATCCTTCATCAGTGACCGGTACTAAGGCAGTAGAGGATGAAGCTGCAGACTCATATTGTGCCAACTTTTTCAGTAAATTGTTGTTCTCATGTTCCAGCATCTCGGCGATCTGTCTGGAGGCCTCAACTTCACCTTTTAGGGTTCTCTCCCTAACATCGTACCCAGCGATGATCTTTTTGTGACCCGTCTCAGAGGAAAGCTGTTGATACCTATTCTCATATTCCTTGTGCAACAAGGCAGTTGATTCATTGTGCTGATTCTGAAGATCTTCTAAGTTACAATGAAGCTCCTCGATCAATTCATAGTAGGCCACATTATTGGCCACAACTCGGTCAAGTAAAGCTTTCAAGTACCAATAAGCCTCAATTGCCTATTCTGAAGCATCATGGCCAAGGATGTCAGCAATTTCTGATACACTTAGCTCTGTGTGACCAGCCTTATAGTATTCGTGACATTGCTGCATCAGTTTTGTATCATTGGCAGATAGCAATTCCATCCTGGCGATAAACTAATGAAGAGGAGACAACAGTCAACAAAAACAAATCATCAACAACAGAGAAGAACAAAGATGTATTTTATTAGATCATAAAAAGATTACATTGTTTGATTACAAATGATAATGAAAGATAGAAATGATACCGAACAACTTCACACCTTTTCCTTGTCTCCCAAGACTTTCTCGGGAGGCTGGGACGAGGAGCTTGGTTGCTCGGTGGTAACAGCAGCTTGATCAGCAGGAGTTGAAATTTTCTCAGGAGGAAGAAGCATGGAAGAAATGTCCTCGTTGGCGGAAGGTAGAGAGGCAGGGACTTGATAACCCATGGCCATGGAAGATTCATCAGAGATAGCCTCATCTTCTTCTTCTTCTTCTTCTACAATTGGTGGGGGAGGACCAGGGAGGTGTAGCTGAAATAGCTCAGATTCGTCTTTGATCTTCAATTCCTGCAGGGCAGCTACCCAGCCATCTCGGAAGTATTTCAACTTCCCGTATTGTACTTGGGATGTCATCGCAGCAATCCCTTTGTCCCATCCTTTATCCCAGCCAGCGCTGAAGGATTTTTTAACTGCGAGCTTTCTTTTCAGTTTCTCCGAGGAGAGCTTCTCGGATAGAAGATCCTCGGCAGTCTTTAACTTCGCATCCAATTATTCTTTTTGGCGCTTGACATCTCGCAGGATGAACAACTCTTCCTCTGCCTTTTTCAGCTTATCTTCAAGCTCTCCAAAGTTCTTGAGCTTGTCGTCATATTTTTGATGCTCGACCTCTAAACTTTTCACCTTACTCTCCAAACTCTTGGAGATCTCAGCCAGCTTCACCTTCTCAGCTTCAACTATAGACAACTTTTTCTCCCAGTCAACTTTGTCCTCATTATACTGCTGATGAGAATCCTTCAAGGATTGGGTCAAACCCAGCAGAGCATCCTCTACCTCCGACGAGGAGCTGGAAGCTTTAATTGCTTCATCTTTCTTCACGATGTTGTTAAAATAATTCACCAGCTAAACAAGGGAAAAAGTGACAGGTCAGTACAAAAATACAAGTATTCAAAGAAAGAGAGGAAATTCAGAGTGTGAGAAATTTACTAAAGCCATGTGACGGGTAGCTAGGGATGTCAGCATATCCCTAGAAATCTTTTCATCAGTTCCTTGGACCTCGGGTATGATCCAAGTTTTTACCGAGCTCATGGCAGAGCTCGGAGGAATGATGGTTGGAACACCAACACCACCAGCTGGTAGAGAGGAGATGGTTTAAGCCAGATTGATAGTTTCATCCAAATTGACTGAGGACGATTTCCTCAATCTCCTCAAAGGGACTTCAGCAGTTTCAACCAAGGAAGAGCTCTTGGTTGGGGAGATAGCAGTCATCTCCACAGGAGTAACCTTCTTGCTCGGAGCCACTAGGGGCTTCTCGGTAGCTTTGGAAGGCGTAACATCCACCTTCTTAGTCCCCTCTGGGACATCAATTTTTCTTTTCTTGGCCTCACCAGCAGAAGTAGTGTCATCAAATAGAGCAGGAGGAGCTCTTTTCCTGCCCATTCTCTGACTTAAAGGGATGTGAGAATCTGAAGAAGAATCCTCTGGAGTTGAGGCTGGCTCAACAGATCTAATCACAGGACGAGCAGTATAAGAAGTCGTATAGCTCCTATACTGCAGGAAATATGATGCAGACCTGATGTGCTCGTCTGCAACGTTCTTATGCAAACCCCAGATAAGTTTCAGATGCTTAATATTAACCTTTGATTCTTTTGGAGTTTTTCTTTCACTATCCACTGCAAATAAATACATAATGAAATATCAGTCATACATTTTGTCAAATATGATAAAAGCATAATTTCATAAGTAACGGAAAATGAGAATAAACCTATCCCATTGCCATATGGGGGGCATTTAGGACCCTGGTATACTGCATCTCCAACCAAGGGGGCATATTGCCAATTTTTAATAACAACCCCATGTTCAAAATAATCTCTATTTGCATCAGGGAGGTTAACTACAAGAGCCCTATTTAAAAACCTAGTTTTTAAGTAATAAACATTATCTAAAACAGCCCATCTATAGCAATACATAATCTCAGGAATCCCTATACGAGTCCCATGAGTTAGATTTAATTTATACACCCCATTAATTATTCTCCATGAATTAGGGGCTATTTTTGCAGGAACAACGTCAAAGTACTGAAAGAACTCTAAGCATAAGGGGTTTGGCGAAAAATAAAATCCACATTCAGCAATGAATAGACTGGGGAACCAATGTCCCTCAGCCAATCGAAAATAATCTGAAGGCTCAGAAAGAACCTCCAGAGTTACCCAGGAAGGAATGGAAAAATCGGAACGAAATTTCTCAACAGATTCCATAAGATAAACCATAGTGAATAAAATAAATACAGAAGAAAAGAAGAGAATCTTACAGGAAAAAGGAAGAGCTGACAACTAGCGAAGGAAAAGATGAACGCACAAGAGAGAGAGAGAACAGAAAGCTTGAATGCAGAAAATTGGAAAAGGTAGAAGACGGTATGGTTACCTAAGAAGTTTAAATACTTTACCTTGGGAAGCTGCGAAGGAAATGATTACACAAAAGAAACTAATACGCCACCGGCGGCTAAAAGGACAAAAATGCACGAAGATTGAAGCACTCATAAAAATTCGAAAAGGCGAATTCTGCGAATTTGGAAGGAAATTCAAATATGAAGAAAAGGCTCCTAAAACCCAGGAAAGTCATTTAATATCGACATATACCGAGAAAGAATGTTCCATACTCCTTAAAGTTTGAAATATGAAACATTGGGGGCTTCTGTTGATACCAAAATTAATATGCTGATATGGACGAATAATATTAGAACACGTGTCAATCTACTTGGCACAATAGCAACGAGGAAGTTCATTTCCCCGACCAACTCATGTTCTCTCCGAGCAACGAGGATACACCGAGGAACTTCAGCACTCCGAGGTACTCTAGCGCTCCGAGGAACTCCTGAGCAACGAGCAACTAAGGGGGTCCGAGCTGCATCTCGGCCATAGCATTAATTGCCAGATAATCAACAGTTCAACTATTCATTGAATGTTCATCATCTTGACGCACACGCTGCATTAAATGTTTTACCCTTTCATATGTATATCATTTAATGTATCGACCCTTTCATGTACAGCCTAAGAGCTATAAATACCTTGTATCGTCCTCATTCAAAGGGACGGGAATTTCTTGGTTGAACCACAAATCGAGAATTCCCAAACACTCAGCAATAACATAAGAGTGGACGTAGGTCATTCATATAAGGCTGAACCACTTTAAAAATCTTTGTCTCATTTTATTTATCTGTGATTGAATAATTAGAGCGATCTAATTTTTTACATCAACAACGTTTATTTTATATTTATTTTTATTTTATCCCCTTCTTTATTTTTTAATCTTAAATTAAAATATTTTGTAATGTATTATAGTATATGATTAGCATAAATAAAACATATATTTATTATATTTATTATATACATAGATATATTTATTTTTATATATAATACTTACATGTTATATTGATAAGATATATATATATATATATATATATATATATATATATATATATAATTTAAAAAATAATAATGTACAAGGCGGGTCGGGTCTTTGGGTCCGGGCTTTGTATATAATCTAAACCTTACCCGTGTAATAAAGGGGTCTTCGAGTCTCAGGTCCAAAAATATATGTTCAGACCATATTATACGGATCGGGTCCGGGTCGGGTACTGGTCTAGACCCGTTCCATTGACAGGCACCCCTCCCTCCGTTTTATGTAAATATTATGTACAACAAGTGTCTCAGTCATTAAATAAAGAGAACCGATTTTCCATATTAAGACCAATGAATACAATTAAAACATAATAGGTAAATGAAGTTATATAGCATTAAAAGGAAAGAACTGTTTTGAGAAGGTATAAATACAATAGAGCACCCATGTAAGGTTTGAGAAGCTAAGAAGTCTACAAGACATATATCCACATTTTAATTTTGAAAAAAAAAAATCAAATTATACGATTTCTCTTTGTATTTGTTGTGTATAATTTTTTGCATCTAACTTAATTGTAATTTAATTTGTAAATTAATATTTGTAAATTTGATACACAATAAAGTGACCGCTGTCCAGTGGAAGATCTAGTAATATAAGTAGGGTGAGGGCGAATATAGTTAAAATGGCCAAGGTTCGGGGCAGGAGCCCGGAGGCGAATTTTTTCGAGTTACACTATTATTTTTCATTAAATAATTATTCAGATAAGTCATTTTTACATATTAAATCGTAGGTCACCAACAAAAAATAATTAGTGTGTCTACTCTCAATAGTTGATAAATTGACCCATCCCACCAAAATCCCAAAATTAGATTTAAAAAAATTCAAAGGGGAAAAAAGATTCTCATAGTAATTTGAACTCAGAAAAAACAAGTAATAAATGTTTAATGCAACCATAAAACAGTTTAGTTTCTTAGCATTAGCAGAGTAAAATTTATAACTTAAAAAAGAAAAAAAATATTCTTTGAAGATACTAGAAAGCAGTAGCCATGGAGGGAGAGGAATCAGTGTCAAAGTCGGCGAGAAGATCTTTGACAAATGAGAATAGAGGAAGAAAGTTGGGGAGGAATGATGAGGGTGAGGTTGTTTCTCTGGAGTTCAAAGAGGATTAGGGAGGGTTAGGTTGACGCCAAGCCATCGGTGGAGCAGAGAGGGAGAGGTGAGGGAGAGGGGCGTGCGTGTGTGTTTTAATGAAGGAGAAGAGATAGGCGAGGAAGAAATAAAAATAGGGCAAAGTGGAGGAATACCTGCTAAGTTAAGCATAAAAATAAGGTTATTATGTTTTCACCCTCTTAGTTTCAAAAATCCTTAAAAAAAATTACCTTTCACTTTCTACGTTCACACATAACACCCCAAGACTTTTTTCTCGATTTTTTCCTTTCTAAAAACTCGGGAGGGCCCCCTGCCCCTTTTCACCCCATAACGGATCTTCCCGTGTCACTGCCAATATATTAAATCGACAAAAAAATATGTAGTGTGTTACACAAATTATAATGCATGGCATCAAATCATTTGGTGTTGGTTTTACTCCGCTCGTGAGAGTGTAAATTGTTAAAGTAAACTCCATATTTTGGATCTCTACTACATTTACCACTAGAAAAAACTGATATAGATGTTAATGTAAGGTCAGATGATGATGATGATGATGATGATGATGATGGGGGAGGGTTTGTTTCTAAATCCATTCCTAATAAAGGCCTAATTTTTAAAACTTGATTTTTTTTTCTAGAAATGATTATTGTCTAACTACAAAGGACATAGTACCATGTTTTTACTTGGTTTGGGAGTGATTTAAATAAAAAAGAGGGACATAACCCTCTACCATTTATTAAAATAAGGAGAAAAATCCTCTCCTAAGTGGCAAAGCAAGCTTAGATACAAGAGAAGGGAATGAAGACTCATAAAGTAATAAATATGGGGCTTTATGATATCCCTATTACAAAATATCAAGATTAAAAGCATTTAATAGTAGATCTAATGTATAAGCATCCCATTTTGTCCAGCTTGTAAGCACATCTAACCAATTTTGGAAGGTCCAAGAAATTATAGAAAATAGAAAGAGATTGAACAGCTGATCCATAATTCGCGAGACTATCTGCAACCATGTTTAATTCCTTGAAGCAATGGGATAGTGAATAATTGATATTACTGAGATTAGATTTGATTTCTTCCACACATCTAGAAAGGAACCAAGGGGGTTTCCATTTATGATTAATCAAGTTAGCCAAAAAAGAGGAGTCTGATTCAATCACTACATCTTCAATGTTGAAATCTAAACATAATTTAGACCCCATCCAAAGACTTTTTACTTCCACAATGGAAATTAAAGCATATCCCTCAGGTTGAGCATAGGCAAATATAATGTCTCCTTTGTGACTTATTAAAATACCACCAATGCCACTTCTGCCTGGATTCCTTTTTAAAGCCCCATCAATGTTTAATTTAAATGTGTAAGGAGAAAAAAAGTTCCATTTGATAGGGGTAGAAAATTTGAGCAGCTGTTTAACATTGAGATTGAATGTAGCTTGAATCCCAACATCAAAGCTTAAAATACAATGTTTAAATTGGAACCCTTTACAAATATTAGAGATTAAAGAAATGGACAGAGAAATTATAACTTTTTCATCAACATAGATGTTTTAAAAAAAAAGCTTTATTTTGCATTTCCATATTTCCCAACACACAATAATAGGGATGCATTTGCTAATAAATGTGGCATAATCCATGGGACCTTTCCTGATTCACCAACTAAACAACATAGATGATATATTGATAGAACTCATATTAATACCCATAAGGCCAGAGAAAAACTTCCAAATAGGGGTAATTTTTGGGTAGTGAATGAATAAATGGTCTAGAGATTCTATGTTGTTCTTGCATAGCCAGAATATGGAACATAATCTTATGCCAATGACTTGAATATTTCCATCTAAAAGGATGCATTTATTGAGAATTGTCTACATATTGATGGAGCATTTTTTAATGTTACAATACCAAATATTAGTAAAATAGTGTAAGAAGGATGATTATCAGGGCGAGCAACGTAGGTGGAGGAACATGAGAAGTCACATATTACTTCAAAAGTCGAGAACCATCTACCATCAATAATTTGCATTTGTTCTAGACAAATGTCTTTCACTTTCATCATATTTTCTAGGTATGAGATCCACCAGAGAAGTGGACTCCATTCTTAAGATATCTATTAGTCATGTCCCTCGAATAGAGAGAGTTCTCAGTGTGAAACTTCCAATACATCTTCATAAAAGAAGCTTTCTAAATAAAAATAAAGTTAGAAAGGCCAAGACCTCCTACTTTAGTGTCACTACAAAGATCATCCCATTTCTTCCATTGGTGTTTCTAACCAAGAGTGTGACAACCCATATATAATTGGGATATGGATAATTTGTTATCATTATATATAATGTTAAGTTATTAATTTTAGTTTAATCCTACCTTTAAAAATCATGAAATATCCAACTGGTTACAAACATAAAATTTCGATGTTTTCAGTAAAATTTTCACATTGGAGACTAATTTTGACCCTTATAATATAATAATTGACTTAAGGTGAATCTATATAGTTGTAGACATGGGAGTTAAGTTTGTAACACAATAAACGGTGTCTAGAACAGAGGTCTGAGTAAGGAGTTATGCTAAAATTACGAAGCAAGGGAATATTTGTCCATTCATTGATTGGTATTTTGTCTTATTAGTATAACAAATGGTTTGTTTTGATTGGTTGGAAAGGGAGGTGGGTTTCGACGACTTATAACCCTTAAAATCATCCCCTTTCTTCATAAATTTCATCCTCGATTCATTTTTGGAAAGTTTATCTTGAGGAAAGAGAGTCGAGCAGTTCGGGAAGAAGAAAGTGAGGAGAAAAATTGGAGAAAAATTCGTAGAAAATTACGTAAAACTCCCTGAGGTAATTCTATTCATAAATCTTGTTATTTTTCTTGTATTAATGATTTAAATGATAAAAATCATCAATTTGTTATTAAAATTTTATGCCTTGATGTATATGTATGGGTAGATACGAGTTTAAAGAAAGTTGAAGGTGTAAACCCTTTATATTGTTTCGATTGGAAATCTTGTGTATTAAAACTTCGATATCTTTTTGTATACTTACTTGAATTGAGTAATTCAATTTCAATATGAAAATAGACTCATATATGTATTTCATATCTGAAAATTATGTAAGAATATCAATAAATGAATCTCGGGTGATAGTTTGAAGTTCAGGTATACAATCTGCCCCAAAAGTGTAAGTATACATACCATGTGTTTAACGTTTTACTTGACATGGCAAATGAACTCTAAAAATTTTGAAACTTTAATTTTGTCTTATTAAATATGTTTATTAAAATTAGGTGGAATATCATAGAAAGTTACGATGTAGAAAAAAATATGAAAATTCCTGGAAGTTTACTAAATGATAGAGGAGCCTATAGGACAAATTTGCTATGTAGTAAAGAAAGGGGCATATTTTGCTCTAGGAAACTTGAAATGATGTGTCGTCACCTAATATGGTAAGAATAGGATTACCAAGAAGAAATTAAAGCATGTTTGGATTATGAATTAGATATATTAAATATCTTAACATGAATTTGGATGAAACTTCATTTATGATAAATGAATGGAATGGAATCAGGTGATGCTTATGAATCATTTAAGCTATTCTTTGGATTGGTAATTTTATTATGATGATACTAATATTGTAAGAATGATAGGAAGGGAATAAGTACCGATTGAATCAAGTGCCAGACAAAGGCAAAAGAAGAAGCCCATTAAGTTGCCAAGGTGAGTGTACTCACTGATAAGATGTATTTATACATGATTATGGATATGATATGTTGTACTTACCAAGTTGATTATAGATATGAGATGTTGTACTTACTGAGTTGATTATGGATATGATATGTTATGCTTGCCGAGTTGATTATAAATATATGATGTTGTACTTACTGAGTTGATTACGGATATGACATGTGTACTTATTGAGTTGATTATGGATATGATATATTGTACTTATTGAGTTGATTATGGATATGATATATTTTACTTATCGAGTGGATTACAAATATGAGATGTTTTATTTACTGAGTTGTTATGGCTATGATATGTTGTACTTACAGAGTTGATTATAGATATGAGATGTTGTACTTACGGAGTTGATTATGGATATGATATGTTGTACTTATCGAGTTGATTATAAATATGGAATGTTTTACTTACTGAGTTGATTATGGATATGAAATATGTACTTATTGAGTTGATTACGGATATGATATGTTGTACTTACGGATTTGAATATGGATATGATATGTTGTACTTACCGAGTTGATTCTATATATGAGATGTTATACTTACTGAGTTGATTAAGGATATGATATGTTGCACTTATCAAATTAATTATAGATATGATATATTGTACTTACTCAGTTGATTATGGATATGATATGCATCTATTATGTTAATATTTTATGGCTTATTACCAGCCAAGAGATGTTATGTCTTATTAACAGCCAATAGATGTTGAGATGTTATGGCTTATTAATAGTCAAGAGATGTAATGGCTTATTAATAGACAAGAGATGTTGAGATGTTATAGCTTATTAATAGCCAAGAGATGTTGAGATATTATGGCTTTATAAAAGTCAAGATATGTTGGGTTGCTCTACTATTAAAGAGATGTTGGGTAATTGAAACCTATGAATATGTTTATTGACTACGGGCGAGAGATGTGGGGTTTATTGAACTCCGAATATGTGTATGGCCTCAATTGACACAGATATGGATATGTTGAAATAATTCAGATGTTAATATAGTACTTTTACTATATAGAGATGTAGTATATTCACTGAGTTTTTAAACTCATGATTTTATACATTTACATTTTTCAAGTTCGTATACTGCCACCTAGGACGCCTTACGATCGATGATTTTGAGAGTTATGCCGTTAGAGAGAGAGCTGGGGTTTAAATATGGAAATTTTGTTATTATCACACTAATGATGTTATTACACTCATACATTGGATATATTGAGGTAGAGTAGTTTAATTTGATAATGGTACTAGTTAATCATAGTATTGTAGATCCACTTAATTATGACTATGATGTTAATTACGTTATGATACCGAGAACAAAACTATGTTCATAGTGTACATCATACATGAAAATTTAGAAGTTAAATATATTTCAATTGGTTGAAGAGTATGATTTAACTATTATGAAATAAATGATTAGTATGGAGATGGGTTTTGGGTGTGACAAAGATCTTTTGAACCTCCCCAGAAGAATTTATTAAGAATATTGTGAACCTTAATAATAACAACTTTAGGAGGAGACAAAGAACACAAGAGATAAGGAGGGATAGAAGATAAGACATATTTGAGTAAAATTAGTTGTCCCCCACTTGAAAGAAGTTTATATTGCCATCCATCTATTCAAGATCTCAAATAGTTAATGAGGCTATTATAAAAGATTATTTTGTTTCTGCCTTTAAATAAAGGACACCCCAAGTATTTGAGGGGCAACTCCTTACATTTAAGTTCAGAAATAGAAGCAATTTTCAATTTTAGATAATTCCTACTTTTGGAATCCACAATAAAAGAGATCTTAGAGGTGTTTACTTTTTGGCCAGACACATTGTAATAGCGCTGAATGCAGTCTTCAATTTTCCTAATAGTCCTTTTATCATCTCTGCAAAAAATAATAAGATCGTCTCCAAATGCAAGATGGTAAATCAAAGGACTGCCATCGAGAAGATAATAGGGATTCACAGCTCCAGAACATATCAAAATTTTCAAACCCGTACTCAAATACTCATCTGTAATAATAAAGAGACTGGGGGATAGAGGATCCCCTTATCTAATACCTCTAAAATACTTGCTCATCGAGCACCATTAATGACCATGGAGAGCCAGTTATTGGAAATACTCCTCCAAACTAGATCAATCCATCTTTCTATAAAACTAAATGCTATAAGAACATGCATTAAAAAACCCGACTGAACCCTATTATAAGCTTTCTCCATATCAAGCTTAAATATAAAATTTCCTCTATAAATTCGCTGGCCAAGATTTTGGACCATCTATTTGGCAAGAAGAATATTGTCCTGAATATCCCTGCCCTTTATGAAGCCACTTTGATTTTGAGAGATGAGTATTGGAAGAATTTTTAAAAGCCTTGTAGACAATATCTTGGTTAGAATTTTATTCATCCTCACATGATCTCACATTTAAAATCCCCACAACTTTGAAGGGTGAAGAAGCTGTGTTATTCTCTCATGAAGACATTAAAATTCTTGCCAAACCATTTACCCATGCCTTAGTAGGAAAATTATCACATGGTCATCCCTCTATGGAAGCTACAAGATAGATATTCCAAACTTTCTCCCCCAAAACTGTCTTCAATATTGGAATGCTTGACAATAAGCACATCCTGATCATATTGAATTCAGATGAAGACTTTTCAAGAATGCGGATGCATGATACATGGTGTGTTGGTAGATAACCCATGAGGATCTTCAAATGGACACCTAACTTTCGATAAGATATCGAAAACAGTCTATCACCTATTTGGATTACCCTACCTCAACTCCCAATACATGTTTTCTCTAAATCATCACTCTTTTCAATTGCCCAACTTCTTACAAAACCTCTTAATATTTATTCTTTAACTGTTGATATAAATAGGCCTAGTGTGGCTCGTGTTTGTGTGGAAGTGGATCTAATAAAAATCATCCCAAAGAGAATATGGATAGGTTGTGGAGATAAAGGCTTTTGGCTGGAGGTTATTGTAGAAAATAAACCTAAATACTGTAGAAATTGCTGCAAGAAGGGGCATAAGGAGGACACTTGCATCTTCTTACTGCCAAACAAGGTGGAGAAAGTAATCAGGAAACCTTCTATGGTTCCCATAAAGTTATTGAGAATACCAAAAAATAAAGTTCGAAATGTTCAAAAAGAAGACATGACAGCTGAACCAAAGAATTAGTTAGATGAATATAACAACAAAGTTCTTGATATAGAATTAGACAAGGAAGATGGACAAATCATTGAACTATTGGAAGATCAGATCTCAACTATGACCACTATCAGAGAAAAGAAGGCATGGAAAATTAAAAATAGTAGTATTTAAGTCAGCATAGACAATATCCAAGCTCAAGAAATTGAAAGTGAAGAATTTTTAGCTATTGAGAACAACAACACGAAACAGATCCAAGGATAAGAAATCAAAAGTGAAGAGGTTTTAGCCATTGAGAAAAAATCCTTGTCCCCTAGAGGAACTGATATTCCTAAATTTGATAAGAAAATTGTATTAAAGCCTTTATATTCCACAAATAATGAAGATGATGAAACATTTGAGACTCCTCTCCATGAAGAACTTAAAATGTCTACGAGTAGAATTGATAAAAAGTCGAGGAATAGTATTATGAAGAAAAAAGCTGACAAAATGAATTTAGATGAAGCAGTTCAGATCATTAGCAAGCATCAGTCAGGGAGAATGCCAGACCCAATGTACAAAAGATTTACCAGATCCTCAAATAATGGTAACAACCACTAAATATCATCAAAGTCTTAATGATAAATGTTATGATTTGGAATGTTAGAGGGGCTTCAAAGAAATCCGCAAATAGAAGACTTAAACTTATTTGTAATATTCATAAAATCCCTATTATTTCTCTTCTTAAATCAAAGGTGGATTCTTCAAAACTTGATAGTTATAGACTGAAATGGGTCTATGAAGGGTGGTGCAGCATTGCCAATGGGAAGATATGGCTGTTGTGGTGGTTTAATGTCAGTGTCCAGTTCCTAATTGATCATCCCTAATATTTAACTATTAAAATCAGTCATCTTATGTGCAACACAGTATAATGATGACCATAATGTATGCCAAATGCACCAAAGAAGATAGTGTGGATTTGTGGGATCAAATGTCCTCCATTTCAAGTAATTTTCAAGATATTCCCCAATTGGTCATTAGTGATTTCAATGTGGTATCTGGCCAACATGAAAATTAGGGGGAAATGATATTTATCAAAATGATGTTGAAGACTTTATTCAAGCTATTGAGGATTGTGGCCTTATTAATTTGGGATATATGAGAACTAGATTTACTTGGTGCAATAATAGAACGGAGGAGAATATCAGTTAGATTTCACAGATGTCTTGGAATACACAACTTTATTAGTGTTTATCCAAACTCTAAAGTACAAAATCTGAATAGATCCACTTCAGACTATGCTCTACTTATTCTTACGATTCAATCTCAACTTTCCATCTCTCCTAAGCCATTTAAGTTTCAACAAATGTGGTGCAATCACCACCAATTCCAAGACTTGGTTCAGCAATCCTGGAATGAAGATATTGAAGCAGTGGGGATGAAAAAAATTAGTTTGAAGCTTAAGAGACTTAAATTGAGTTCTTAAACAATGGAATAAAGATACTTTCAAAGATATTTTTCAAACAGTAAAAGACTTGGAGGATGAAACTCTTCAGTTAGAGCTCAATTTTGAATTGAATAATAATGAAGTTAATAGAGAGGACTTGAACAAATGTAGAGCTGATTTGACGAGGGCTTGTGCCATTGAGGAGGTTTTCTAGAGATAGAAATCTTCTGTCAAATGGCTCAAAGTAGGTGATGTCAATTCCAAGTTATTTCACAACAGTGTGAAGGATAAAAATTATAAACTCATGATCCATTCCATCAGAGATGAAGAAGGCAATGTCTTAGAAAATTTTGAAGAAATAAAGGCTCATATTGTTCAGTTCTACGCAAACTAACTCAAGGCAAACCAATTGATTCCTATGACTGATATTAGTGATACTATTCCTACCATAATCTCTTCTGATATTAACGAGACTCCACAAGATTTTTCAAATAAAGTGGAAATTCTAGCAGCCATCCAAGACCTCAATAAAGATTCTACCCCAAGTCTTCATGGATTTAAGGGTTATTTCTACAAGCACTGTTGGAATTTGAATAAAACTAACTTATTATTTGTTATTAATTCCTTTTTTGCAAGCAATGTTCCCCCTCAAAATTAGATAAGCACAACTTCAATGCTTATTCCTAAAGTGAAAGCTCCTAAAACTTATGGGGATCTAAGGCCAATAAACCTTTGCAACCACGGACGCAAAAGATCGATTCCAAACATTTTTTATGTCAGGGGGTTTAGGATCAACGTGGGGAATGGGGTTTTGATTATCCATGAAAACCCTAATTAGGGTTTGAAAGATACGGCTCTAGAGAGAGTTCTTTCATTTTTGGGAGTGATTGAGATTAAAAAATAGAGTGGAATCAGATAAGTCTTGGGTCAATGTTTCTTATGAGCTATGTGATCACCTAGGATCAATGTCTACTTGATTTTAATTAAAGAGTGATGAATGAGGGTTATGAAAATACTGGGTTATTTAAGTGATTTCTACACCGAAGAAGGGTAATGGAATCCCCACCTTATCTTGTAATTGTGTTTGGCCCGTATGATATATTAATGCAACTTGCAAATTAAAATGTGGATACAAGCCGTGTAGATTACAAGTAAAATACATAGGGGATTCACAAGTAAACTAACACGACGATAAAGTTAGGAAATTATCGAATTCCTACAATTAAAGTGAATAAAATAATTTTGTGCTTTTTATGATTTTTATGATATTTTTTTATTTTATTATATTATGAAATTATAAAAAATAACTCAAACATATAAGCAAAAGAAAGTATTTGTGATTTGTTTTAATAGAACAAGATTTTTTTGTTATTGATACTTTTTGAAATGTACACACACACACACACACACACACACACACACACACACACACACATATATATATATATATATATATATATATATATATATATATATATATATATATTTGGATTTTTTCAAATTTTTATAACTTTTCATGTATATATTTATAAGAAAACTTGTAATTAATACTATTTACTAACAAAAAATTTAAATATGATTTTTTTTTATGTAAACATAAAACTTAACTTAAAGGAACATTTTTGGGGGATTTTTTAAATATTTTTTAAGACTAAATAAAAAAATCAGATACTCAAAATTTCATTTATTTTTTTAATTTGATTTTTAAACTTTTATGTATTTTTATGATTTTTGAAAATAGGAAATAAATTAATAAATAAACTATTCCGAAAATATAGACTTTTAAATTGAAAATCAATTCCCTTGCAACGGCACCAAGCACTTGTCGTGAATTTTAATATATACCGCAAGTGCACGGACTATTATTAGAATAGTTTCCATGTACGAGTTAATCCCGCGAGCAAATGATCAATTTTACAAGGTAGATTTTCTAACTTGATAAATTTGATTTTTTTTGCGTGTGATAAAGATTAGGATGAAATAATTCTAGTAATTAACACAAGTATCGAAGAAAATTATGTAGACAATGATGAGAGGAAATCACCAGGATTTCAGAGATATTTACCGATTGTAATTAGCTATAATGTCAATACAACTTTTAGATACTGATTTTTATAACTCAAAATTCCCTGGATCTCTCTGTATAAATTTCGAAAGATAAATGAATAAACTTCAATGTAAACTAAGAATGGACAATCAAACATTTATAATAATTATTGTTATACCATTAATATGATGTGATTCCTAAACCAATCATAAGAGGACACCTGGACTCATTAGTTACCAGAATGATGTCGACTTATGTAATATTGAGATCGGCTCTGATACTAGCATGGTCGGCCTAGGCAATATGATCGACCTAACTATTCAAGACAGCGCACTTAACTCCGCCAGTTGACATTCAAACTAACTCTGTCAAATGTCATCGACATAGCATGCAAGAGTGAGATAGTGGGATGATGTTAGCAACGCACCCACATGATGGAAATAAATAAACATTACCTCCCTCCATGTTTGCCCGTACTAACTTTACAATTATTCCTCTATTATCATGTAAAATGGGCACTTATTTAATCCATAAAGACAAGTCCCTTGAAACACTCTAGTGGGTTGTCTGGAATAAACCATAAACAAATACGCCAATGCCCATATTTAAGGGGAGGGGAGGAAAAAACAAAGGATGACTGAACTGAGATTATAAACTCTCATTCTACTTAATCAATATTATCTACATTTTTACCCATGGACATAGGCACCACCTTGGGCCACATCACATAAATCCGAATTCATTCTTTTTCTCTTACCCGTCTCTCTCTATAGAGAGACCTAGATAAGTATAGCATTGTTTTTCATCTCTTTATCTATTATTGATTATACTTACATGCTATAACTAAGATAAAATTAGCATACCCATTTTAGGTGATAACATATTGGCATCATATGTGGGAATCGCAAAAAGCCATTTATTGTTATCTACCATTATTAATTATTCTTCAACTTGAGGATAACTGTTCTTAACAAACCGGTGAATCAGACTCCAATTCACCTGGGTTTTGAGGGGTTAGACTCATTTTTAATCAATTTTTACTCAATTTTGTCTTAATCCTTAAATTCACGATAAGATTGATCCTTTCTTGCTTTAAACCTAATTTCCTATAAATTTTTGCACTAGCAATTGTTATACGCTGCTTCAGGCATTAAAGCACTCTATTTTTTTTTGTAAATACTACGAACATGGATAAATACCCAAAAAGAAATCGAGCCGCTGAAGGACTTACTCCCTTAATACTTGTGGGTTTAGCCGATCCGTAGGGAATCCTCATGAGCCTGGCTAGAGTACTAGAGGATATGTGAGAGAGCGTAAAGCAACTGACCCAAAGATTTTTAAATGGGCAAAACAGGAATGAATTAAACCCATTTACCCAAACAGGGGGGGAGAAGTCCGATAGAATACGAGAAATGCCACCCCACCCCCACCCTCATACAAAGATAGGATGCAGACTCATTAAGACAGAGCAATCGAAAATCCAAGGAAATTAGATTTAGACTCACAAGTTGAAGATCCCAGATCAAAGTACTCTAAATTCGATCGGGATGAAAAATCCTATAGTTAAGGGGTAATTTACACCATCATATGAAGGGGATATGATGACGAGCATACAAATTACTTCCAACGCCCAAGTGTTATGGGAAAACTAAGCAGGAATTCCATATTTGATCAGTTGGGCCTAGGATCAACAAGGGCACACTAATAAAGAGAGCCTAGAGAATGAAGGAAAAATCTAAGAAAGTCTAAGACAAGAAGGGTTGAGTACATGACTAGGTCAAGTCCAAGTGTGTGAGGATTGGCAAAGGCTTAGCAGACTTCACAGGAAGAGAGCTCAGTCGATAGTCGAGGATCATCGTTGTAAAGGATAAGAGATAAGAGTAACCCTAAAAAGGGTCTATTCAGCACTTAGACGACCGACTGGGAGAAATAATCACAACAAAGAATCCTTTGTATAGGGGTTTAATCCAAGGATTACCATTTATAGTTATAATAGTGGGTTATCAAACCCCTGTTACATTTAAGTCATTTTTTATCAGTCCCAAGTACGATGGGAAATTAGATATGATGTTAATGTAGAGTAATACCAAGCTTCCTCGGATATTTATTCTATCTTCGATGAGATGCGTTGAAGGGCTTTCTCCAGCACTATCACTGGGTCAGCTCAAGTATAGTATAATGGCTTGCCAATAGGGAAGGTCTTGACTTTTCAAGAGTTGATCGACTTTTTTGTGAATAACTTTTGCTTCAGTACAAAGATAGGGAAAATAGTGGTCCACCTACTAAGAATCTGACAAAGGGAAAATAAGACAACCAGGGAGTTCATCACGTGATTCAACACAAATATGATTGAAGTGATTGATTATGATAAAAAAATCTCTATTGCCACTACCGTGAACGGTCTATTGCCTGGAAAATTATACCTGGCGCTAACTAATGAATTGCCAAGTATGATGGATGAACTACTTGCTAAGGAAGATAAAATTATGAACGCCGTAGAAGCTATGGAACCAAAAGAATCCATCCATGCCAGATTTGAGACCAGTAAGAGCTCAATTAATAAGGAAAAGTCTCGAGAGAAGAAAGCTAAGGAGATTTGATTAATAGTCCCCACTCACTGTAGCATGCACCATATCTTTGGTGACATCGAGGAAGTAGCGAACTGAAATAAATGGGTAAGTTGAAGGATATAATTAACCAAAACATAAGGGTAAGTAGCGCGAGTTCCATAAAGATTTTGACCATAATATCGATAGTTACTTAACCATGAAAAATGAGATTAAAGCTTTGATTAGACGTGGAAAGTTGAGGAAATATGCAGACAAAGATAGTTTTCAAAATACGAGGGACGAGCATATGCCCAGGCGATGATCTAATTCCCCTTGTAAAAAAGTGGATGAGAAGAAACGTGGTCGAGACGGGGATCCCTATGATGAGCGATCTCAGGATTTTCCCCAAAAGCCCAAAGCGCGAATAAATGACATCACGATAATTTCCTTTGATTGTAACTTTATAGTTGAAGGAGATGCTAGTGGCGGAGATGGACTTACTGAGTGAAAATCCTACCTCAACGAGGCGAATGCCTATTCTCGTATCAAAGAGATCAACTTGGTCGCCACTGGGGAGACTTGTCCTCAAAAGTTAAATAAATATCGTCCCATTATTGGGTTTCAAAAGGTGATTTTTTAGGAGTTATCTATCCCCATGATGATCCTTTGATGGCCACTATGACGGTGCACAAGAGCAGAGTAACAAGAATTTTAGTCGATACTGGCAGCTCTGTAATTGTACTATTCATAATTACTTCAAGAAGTTGAGGTTGAAAAACCAAACACTAGAGGTGTACCATAAACCTCTTATCAATTTTCCAGGGGAGAAGGTGTTCCTCTTGGGAGCGATCGAACTAGAGGTTATCATCGGCACATGGCCTACATATTGAACAAAAATGATACACTTATTTATCCTTTATGAGAACATTTGTTCTACCTATAACATCATCTTTGGTAGGGCGGGATTGAAAAAAAAGGTCGTACCTTCCACTGTTCACCATTGCCTAAAGGTCCCAGCAAACTACGAGGTTGGTGTGGTAAAGGGAAACCAAGTGGAATCCAGAGAATGCTATTACACATCGACCGAACAAGAGAAAAAAAGAAACTAACTAAAACTTATCAAATTGAGATAAATCCTCGAGATAAAGATAAGTTGTTCACAAGTGAGGTGGTAGAGAAAATTGAACCAGTGATTCTAGAAGACAAACATCTTGAGAGGACAACACCGATTAGTTCGTTACTAGACCCAACCTTCAAGAAAAGCTGCCACACTTTCTAAGACAGATAAATAGTGTACTCGTATGGAGTCACGAGAATATTCCAAGTATAGATCCATTATTTATTTACCATGAGTTCAGTATCATTAAAGATGCAAAACCCGATAAATAGAAGAGAGAACCTAGAGTTGATATCGAATGTAGTCATGGTAAAGAAGAAGAACGAAAAGTGGCACATGTGCATCAATTTTATCGACCTCAATAAGGCTTGTCCAAAAAATCGTTAACATCTACCTAGAATTAATCAGCTAGTTAACACCACTGCTGAGGATGATCCACACAACTTCATGGATGCTTATTCGGGGTATAGTCAGATCTAGATGAAGCTGAAAGACATAGATAAGAAATCACTCGTCATTAGCCGAGGAACGTACTGCTTAAAATATTGGAGATACTTATTAGGGGCTAGGGAACAAAGTATTTGAGGAGAAGATTGGTAAAACTATGGTGGTGTATGTGGACGACATGCTAACAAAGAGAAATAAGGCAGACGATCACATTAATGACCTCAGTAGGACATTTGACTAACTAGAAAGGTATCAAATGAAGTTGAATCCAGAAAAGTGTATCTTCAAAGTCAAGGAAGAAAATTCCCCGACTTTATAGTTAATCAGAGGAGCATAGTCAAGGAAGAAGATTCCAGCATTGATTAACATGCATCCACCTGCGAGTAAAAGATAAATCCAAAGATTGATAGGATGAGTTGTCGCACTAAACAAGTTTATGTCAAGAGCCACCGATAAACGTGCTCCCTTTTTTAAAATACACAAAAAAACTTCGAGTGGACCATAGAATTTGATAAGGATTTTCTAGAACTGAAGAAAGACCTAGGGTCAATGCCTATACTATCACGGCTATTCCTAAGCGAGAAGCCTTACTTATATTTGGAAGTATCATAATTTATAGTCATCTTGACAGTGGTCTGACAAGAAGATGGAGTACAAAATCCCATATACTATACTAGCAAGTTGTACCGTAGAGTTGAAATTCGGTACCCAAGGATAAATAAGTTAGTGTTGGATTTTATTGAAGCTTTTAAATGAATGAAAACCAACTTTTAAGCTCATAAAATTGTGTTATTTATAGACCTTCCTCTATGAAAAGTTATTCATAAGACAAAAAAATCTTGCAGACAGATGGTTTGGGTTGTAGAACTAGGAGAGTATGAGATCACGTATGAGACCAGAACAAAAGTTAAGGGTCACAATGTAGCAGACTTCATAGTAGAATTTACTTACAAGGAGAAAATAGCCGAGCACACTTACACGGAAGAGAGATCAGTGGTAAAAAACTCTAATAAAACTTCTATGAAAGATAGCTTAGCAATCAATATATCAATGCAAACTTTTAAAAAAGATGGCTCAACAATAAAATCATACCAATAGAGGTCAATCGAAAATCCTACCGATCATATCAGAGACATAACAAAGTCATCAACTCAACAAGATGTAAGAACCCATAAGGATTTGGTGATCAATCGGAATTTGATGTACCATTGTATTTTTGTTGATTTTGTGCCAAACGTACGCCGCCAACTTATTTTAAAGTCATACCACTTAATTCACAAGTGGGTTTATGCATATTCTAGGTCGACTAACCCAACTTGGGTTGTACCACCATTTTCAGGTGGGTTTTACGCCAAACGTAGGCCCTATCTTATTTTCAAGTTGTACCACTTAATTCTTAATTGGGTTTATGCCAATTCAAGGCCAACCAATGCAACTTGGGCCGTACCATTATTTTCAGGTGGGTTTTGTGCCAAACTTAGGCCCCAAACTTAGGCCCCACCTGAAAATAGTTGTACAACTTAATTCTTAAGTGGATTTATGTTTATTCTAGGTCGACCAATCCATCTTGGTTTGTACCACTATTTTCAGGTGGGTTTTGTAACACCCCGTAATTTTGAGGATTTAATAGTTAGTTATTTTTGGGAGATATCAAAATATTTAAATTAGAGAAACTTAAATTTATGATTTGGAAAATTTATTTGAGTGGAAGAATTATTTATAATTGGCGACTTCAAGTTTAATTGTCCGAATTAATGTGTGTTGCATTTTGAGGTCGAAATTTGGATATGTCAAAAAGTATTTCGGATAGCAATTCTGAGTGCGCGGTTGAGTCCGGATGGATCGAGATAGTCAGAAAAGAGTATCCGAGGGTAGCAATTGGGTCTCGGGGCATTTTTGGGCATAGTCGGGCCCACACGGGGTGAGTTAGGCCTTTTTAATTAGGCCCACATGGCCAAAAACGGGATTTAGTGTTTCTAACCTAATTGAGGGACTAGGAACGACAGATAGAAAATTCTAAACCTAGGGTATGGGAGAGGATTAGAGGAAGCTAATCAAGAAGTCAATTGGGGGATCTTTTGAAGCCAAATTAAGGAGGTAATTTTTGGGTGTTCTTCATCAACCATTCTCTACACCAACGGAATCAGACAATACGAATGATTTTAGGCAACTGGTTAACTTGCTGTAATGTGTAAATGGTGATATCCAATTCATATTTTAGTGATGTGTAAACTAAAATTCATTTTGGAAAATAAATGGGTACAAAATGGGTACGATTGTTCATGGAACTATTGAATGAGATTCAAAGTAAGAATTAATTGTGTTATATATTTCTGAGTATAATTATCTGATTTGAATGAGAAAACCCAGAATAGGAAATGGTGGAATTTGAATCTGAAATTGGGATTTTACCATAAGAATTTGTGTTATTTAGTGGGTAAAGATTCGTAGTGTTAATGATGTTAAAAGGTTAAAATGATGTTTATAGTTCATAAGAAATATAATAAAATGATTAACAGACTGGGTTGAGGTTGGAATTTGAGAAAAGAACCTTAGTTTTTCGTCAATGGCCAAACAGTGGCCTGGAGAAGACGAAGTCTGGATCGATCGATCAATCGACCCAGGGGGCTCGATCGATCGATGATACAGGAATCTTGGCAGTTCGACCAATTTTGATTATAAGGAGAAATTTATTTAAGATCTAATTCCTTGCTTTTATTTAGTGATAAATTCATGGGAGGCATATATTCCTTAACAATTATAGGGTGATATAATTGGGTGTAGGAGGGTGAAAATTACATGTTCTGAGATGAAAGAATTTGGGGAAATAATTTAAGTATTGAAATGGACCAATTGAGCGAGTCCGGGTATGTTGGTAATTATAGGTAAATATAATTGAAAAATTTATGGAGATGAATGTGTGACACATTGTGGGCGAAAATGTGGGAATGGAATTCTGAGATGTAAAAATGGACCAAGTGAGTGAATCCGGGTATGTTCGTTAAGTGACACCAAAGTATTAAATTAATTATTGAGAGAATAAATTAATTTGGAGTCGGAACATAGACTCGGGAAATATTAAGTTATGGGCCAAGTGAGCGAGTCCGGGGATAATGGTTGAGTGACACCAAGTTATTAAATTAATGGATGTGTTAATTAATGAAAGTAGAGTCGGAAGGTAGACTCGGAAAAGTATTAAATTAATTGATGTTGTAATTAATTAATTTAGAGTCGGATTGTAGACTCGGGAAGGGTATTAAATAATTAATGTGTAAATTAATTAGAAGAGAGTCGTACCATAGACTCGGTTTAGTATGAATTAATTAATGTATAAATTAATTAACTAAAAGTCGAACCACAGACTCGGATCGGTATTAAATTAATAGGTTTGTTAATTAATTCAATTAGAGTCGGACGATAGATTCGGATCGGTATTAAATTAGTAGGTGTGTTAATTAATTTAATTAAAGTCGGACAATAGACTCGGGAAGGTATTAAATTAATAGGCGGGATAATTAATTTAATTAGAGTTGGACCATAGACTCGGGGAAAATAGTATATTAATTGAGATGTGAATTAATTAAATGAGAGTCGGACCATAGACTCGGATTTGTGTTAATTAATTAATGTGTAAATTAATTAAATGAGGGTCGGACTACAGACTCAGTTTGGTGTTAGTTAAATAATGTGTAAATTAATTAAATAAGAGTCGAATCATAGTCTCGGGAAAATTTTATAAATTATTGTGTAGAGTATTATTATTTAGAGTCAGACCACATACGCGGGAAGATGGAAATTATTAAGTGAGAAAATTAATTAAGTTGAGTCGGGCCAGAGACTCGGGAAATTTCAGGCTAGTGTTACGGATCTTTGAGTATACGGTAAAGATGGGGTTTATAGTATATATATACGGTGTAGTGATAGTGTATATATATATATATGTGTGTGTGTGTGTGTGTGTGCGCTATTAAATATCAATGATTAGATATTTATTTAATTTATATACTCTAGTGCTATCAAGGGAGGTTGCGCAATGTGGGTGAATCCCCTAGCTTGAGGAGTTGGGTGAGTATATCCCCAGGTCATAGCGTCTGGTATATGGGTGAGGGGATTATCTCACTTTCAGGGAAGGAATATGACCGCCTCCATTTCGTTTATGTTTTGGGCCAGGTTGGTGAGCGATTCCAACTTGGGTAACTAGGTTATGTGAGCACACCTAGAGAGATAGCACTTTAGAGGGAAATCATCCAGCGAGGGTATACTCGAAGGGATGAATTTACGTATGTTATATGTGTGGATGTTTTAGTAAAGATACGTATATAATGGTATTCAATATTATATGCGGGTAATAATACAAAGTGTGATGTATTTACTTTATATAACTTGTGACACGGTTATATGCTACTATTTAAGAAGGAATTAATTAAGTTAATTGTGAGATAACTTATAATATTCAAGAATCATTATACTCGGGTTAGAGTAGTATGGTAAGGGGAGGTTATACTAAGACTTATTGGACGGGGTAGTACAACTAGGTGGGGTTAAGGTAACCGTTAGGTGTGCACATTCGTGGAGGGGTGGGAATGTCCACAAGGGAGTGCGACACTAACTTATATATGAAGCGCATTCATGCATTTTAATTTCTGCAGTTAATTCACTTGCTAAATATTTTCAAAATGTTTTGGGTTCTAACCTTTGATATAAAACTATTTTCAAAACCTTTTAGGTGTCCAGTCACAGGGACGCCAGGATTGATATTCTATTCCAGGGACATGGAGTTGCGGTATATGTGGATGCTAGCAGGAATTTGGATTAGACGCATCGCACATTCATTCATAGAGTAGGAATCATTCATCAGTTTCAGTTTTATTTAGGGCTTGTCGCCCAGACTTCTCAGTACATTTTTCAGATGTATTTATTCAGGTGTTGAATATTTGTATTGGATTTCACTTTGGTGGCCGATGGTTTATTAGGAAAATTTGTTTAATTAATTATTCGGTTGAGTTTTATTCAGTTGTGTGAATGGTTTATATTTATTTCCGCATGTACTGTTTTGTTAATTAAAAAGTTAAAATTTGGCACCAGTTTTTGGAATACTAGGTGGTTAGTAAGTTTTAAAAAGTTTTCGACAATGATGCTAAGGATGAACCAACCGGGATTCCTATTTTAATTTGGCATAAGACTGATCACCCGGTATTTTATTAGGCGGGGTGTCACAGATGGTATCAGAGCATCAGGTAGTGTCCTTAGGATCTGTATGGCTTTCCACGTTTCAGCTTAGCAATCTTTGATATAGAGACCTATCATAGGATTGTTGTATTTTCAATACGTATGCGCAATTAAGTTCTTCTGCCAAATTTATATTTGAGAGTGAACTCATACGATTCGATTCTCATTTAGGATGCCGCCCAGGAGAGAGAGAGCAGCTAGGGCAGTAGTGGGAGATGAGACTAGGGAGGCTCGTCAGGAGCAAGAGTTACCGCAGCAACGACCAGAGATGATTTTGGCAGCACAGATAACCGAACTAGTGTCACAGGCAGTTGAAGTGACGATGGTTACAATGGCAGGGTATTTTTCACGGGATCAACCACAAGTGTTAGTGGCGTCGGATGTTCAGACTCACGCGGGGTCGTCGGGGTGGCAGCAAGTAAGGGAGATTTTTTTTCAAGAGTGGGCATCCACCAGAGTTGTGAGGGGGTTCAGGTGTAGTTCTAGCGTGTCAAGGAAGAGAGATATCCAGCGTCACCTGCGCATGGGAGATTGCGATGAGGTGCAAAAGCAAATGCTAGCCACTTTTAGTTTAGTGGGAGCAGCGCTACAGTGGTGGGAGTCGATCACCACAGTTGAGGAAAGGGATACACTAGCTATTGTAGAGTTTTGGGTGTGGTTCGACCGCAAGTATTTTCCTCCAGCGATTGAGACCGAAATGAGGAGAGAATTAGAGAGGTGACTCGGGGAGACCGTTCAGTGGTCGATTACGAGGAAGAATTTACTCGATTGGCAAAGTTGGTACCGAATGAGGTAAGTGATGAAGAGAGAAAGAAAGCAAGGTTTATGGATTGGTTAGTCTGGAGAATTAGACAACATTTAATTGGTAATTACGCATTAGTATCTTATACTGATGTCGCTAACCTAGCACTCCTGCACTGTCACGAAGATCACTTCCACATGAAAGGAAGCAAGAGGGGAGTGGAAACCATCCAGTCGGATAAAGCTGGAGGGAACAGTACTAGTGGGGTATCCCAGCAGCAGACAAGGGGAGACCAGGGACAGGATTTCGGCAGGGAAATCATGCCAAACGATTTAGAACTGGAGGCTATCGACAAGATGGCCAGAAATTCCAATAAGGTCGGCATAGAAGGGACCAGTGGCAGGGTGAATGTATTAGAAGGTGTTTCGTTTGTGAGGGAAGCGAGACACATGAAGAGAGATTGTCTTAAGCGAGGCAGGGGTCAACTACAGGACGAGGTCCTGGATGTACAACCACTAAAGCAAGTCATAGGTGCATTCAGGCAGGGAGAAGATGCTCCGGAACCCGAGGATCAGCAGTTGCAGCTGGAATATGGAGGTAATTATTTTTACCCTATGGGCGTGGGGTATATTTTTGAGTGACAAAGAGGATGTCATAATATAAGACTTATTTTTCACTAGAGTTCACAGGTGAGTCGAATTTAGTGGGTGTGTTGGCTGTAGCAGCCATAGTATGTGGATAAACTTTTCGTGGGGTAGCGGAGTTTCTTTGGTGTTATCCACGGGGGAGTGGAGGGGTACACCAAGAGAAGGTTTGAATTATGTGAGGGGTTACTACTTTCGCGCTGGATAGCGATGGACTTGAACTATTGTGGATAGTGAGGATAAGTTTTGGTGTTCGCGACACCAGGGTATGATTGGTACTAGGTATCACCTGAGAGGGCATTTAGCCTATGTATATGTGTGTATATATGTTATATTGCGTGGTGCGATAGACACCAAGTGAGGTCTTGTGTTCTCACATTTTATCCCGGTAAGTAGGGGTGTTTACTGAAGTGAATCAGGGTGGTAAAAGTTATTTTCAAGCAGGAAGGGATAGCTCGGGGTTTATTTAGTGCATGAACTAGTGATAGTAAGGGAGCGGTATTTTATGTTGTCTTTGGTAGCATAAGGGTAGGCGTATATACTTTTTTGCTAGGAGACAAGTATTTTGGGATACGTGCTATGGACTGAGGGTCTAACAGATCTCAACGACCGACAATGTTAGATAGTAGTGTATCGGGGGGTTCCTTGTTTGGATTTCGCTTTACGAGACATCCCACGCATGAAACTTAGCGCGACGTTGGAAAGTGGGGAGATGTTTTGTCGTTAGTCCATGGGTTGGGTACCCCGGGCAGTATATATATATATATATATATATATATATATATATATATATATATGTGTGTGTGTGTGTATGTGTGTGTGTGTGTGTGTGTGTGTGAGTGTGTGATATGACTACGGGTTCAAAGTTATATTACGGGTTACGATTAGCATAGTCGGATAATTTTCGTGCAGTAAAGCACGGGGATAGGGTGTATGGGCACCCGGGTTAATTAAGGCAAGTTTTGTGCGGTCAAGCACGGGTAAGGGTGTATGGGTGCCCTGGTTAATTAAAATGTGTATTTGTGTAATTTATAGTTAGAAGCGGGAGAGATAGATATAGAGAGATTAGAGGCACATGACTATAGAGTGAGATTTGAAGCTTGGAGCACTACGCTTATCTTAATTTCGAGGACGAAATTCCTTTGTAAGGGGGGGAGTATGTAACACCCCGTACTTTTATGGATTTAATAGTTAGTTATTTTTGGGAGATATAAAAATATTTAAATTAGAGAAACTTAAATTTATGATTTGGAAAATTTATTTGAGTGGAATAATTATTAATAATTGGCAACTTCAAGTTTAATTGTCCGAATTAATGTGTGTCGCATTTTGAGGTCAAAATTTGGATATGTCAAAAAGTATTTCGGATGAGAATTCTGAGTGCGTGGTTGAGTCCGAATGGGTCGAGATAGTCAGAAAAGAGTACCCGGGGGTAGTAATTGGATCTCGGGATATTTTTGGGCATAGCCGGGCCCACACGGGGTGAGTTGGACCTTTTTAATTAGGCTCACATGGCTAAAAACGGGATTTAGTGTTTCTAACCTAATTGAGGGACTAGAAGCGGCAGATAGAAAATTCCAAACCTAGGGTTTGGGAGAGGATTAGAGGAAGATAATCAAGAAGTCAATTGGGGGATCTTTTGGAGCCAAATTAAGGAGCTAATTTGGGGTGTTCTTCATCAACCATTCTCTACACCAACGGAATTAGACCCGACGAACGATTTCAGGCAAGTGGTTAACTTGATGTAATGTGTAAATGGTGATATCCAATTCATATTTTAGTGATGTGTAAACTAAAATTCATTTTGGGGATAAATGGATACAAAATGGGGTTTTGTTCATGGAACTATTGAATGAGATTCAAAGTAAGAATTAGTTGTGTTATATATTTCTGAGTATGATTATCTGATTTGAATGAGAAAACCCGGGACAGAAAATGGTGGAATTTGAATATGAAATTGGGATTTTGCCATAAGGATTTGTGTTCTTTAGTGGGTAAAGATTCGTAGTGTTAATGATGTTAAAATGTTTAGATGATGTTTATAGTTCATGAGAAGTATAATAAGATGATTAATAGACTGGGTTGAGGTTGGAATTTGAGAAAAGAACCTTAGTTTTTCGTCAATGGCCAAACAGTGGCCTAGAGAAGACGAAGTCTGGATCGATCGATCGATCGATCGATGATACAGGAATCTTGGCAGTTCGACCAATTTTGATTATAAGGAGAAATTTATTTAAGATTTAACTCCTTACTTTTATTTAGTGATAAATTCATGGGAGTCATATATTCCTTAACAATTATAGGGTGATATAATTGGGTGTAGGAGGGTGAAAATTATATGTCATGAGATGAACGAATTTGGGGAAATAATTTAAGTATTGAAATTGACCAATTGAGCGAGTCCGGGTATGTTGGTAATTATAGGTAAATATAATTGTGAAATTTATGGAGATGAATGTGTGACACATTGTGGGCGAAAATGTGGGAATGAAATTCTGAGATGTAAAAATGGACCAAGTGAGCGAGTCTGGGTATGTTGGTTAAGTGACACCAAAGTATTAAATTAATTATTGAGAGAATAAATTAATTTGGAGTCGGAACATAGACTCGGGATATATTAAGTTATGGGCCAAGTGAGCGAGTCCAGGGATAATGGTTGAGTGACACTAAGTTATTAAATTAATGGATGTGTTAATTAATGAAAGTAGAGTCGGAAGGTAGACTCGAAAAAGTATTAAATTAATTGATGTTGTAATTAATTAATTTAGAGTCGGATTGTAGACTTGGGAAGGGTATTAAATAATTAATGTGTAAATTAATTAGATGAGAATCGTACCACAGACTCAGTTTAGTATGAATTATTTAATGTGTAAATTAATTAACTGGGAGTCGAACCATAGACTCAGATCGGCATTAAATTAATAGGTGTGTTAATTAATGTAATTAGAGACGGACGATAGATTCAGATCGGTATTAAATTAATAGGTGTGTTAATTAATTTAATTAGAGTCGGATGATAGACTCGGGAAGGTATTAAATTAATAGGTGGGTTAATTAATTTAATTAAAGTCGGGCCATAGACACTTGGAAAATAGTATATTAATTGAGATGTGAATTAATTAAATGAGAGTCGGACCACAGACTCAGATTTGTGCTAATTAATTAATGTGTAAATTAATTAAATGAGGGTCGGGCTACAGACTCGGATTGGTGTTAGTTAATTAATGTGTAAATTAATTAAATAAGAGTCGAATCATAGTCTCGGGAAAATTTTATATAAATTATCGTGTAGAGTATTATTATTTAGAGTCAGATCACAGACGCGGGAAGATGAAAATTACTAAGTGAGAAAATTAATTAAGTTGAGTCGGGCCAGAGACTCGAAAAATTTCAGGTAGTGTTACGGATCTTTGAGTACATGGTAAAGTCAAGATTTATAGTATATATATACGGTACAGTGATAGTATATATATATATATATGTGTGTGTGTGTGTGTGTGTGTGTGTGTATTGTGTGTGCTATTAAATATTAGTGATTAGATATTTATTTAATTTATATACTCTAGTGCTATCAAGGGAGGTTGCGCGATGTGGGTGAATCCCCTAGCTTGAGGAGTAGGGTGAGTATATCCCCAGGTCATAGCGTCCGGTATATGGGTGAGGGGATTATCTCACTTTTAGGGAAGGAATATGACCACCTCCATTTCGTTTATGTTTTGGGCCAGGTTGGTGAGCGATTCCAACTTGGGTAACTAGGTTATGTGAGCACACCTAGGGAGATAGCACTTTAGAGGGAAATCATCCGGCGAGGGTATACTTGAAGGGATGAATATACGTATATTATATGTGTGGATGCTTTAGTAAAGATACGTATATAATGGTATTCAATATTATATGCAAGTAATAATACAGAGTGTGATGTATTTACTTTATATAACTTTTGACACGGTTATATGCTAATATTTAAGAAGGAATTAATTAAGTTAATTGTTAGATAACTTATAATATTCAAGAATCATTATACTCGGGTTAGAGTAGTATGGTAAGGGGAGGTTATACCAGGACTAGTTGGACGGGATAGTACAACTAGGTGGGGTTAAGGGAACCGTTAGGTGTGCACATTAGTGGAGGGGTGAGAATGTCCACAAGGGAGTGCGCCACTAACTTATATATGAAGCGAATTCATGCATTTTAATTACTGCAGTTAATTTACTTGCTAAATATTTTCAAAATGTTTTGGGTTCTAACCCTTGCTATAAAACTATTTTCAAAACCTTTTAGGTGTTCAGCCATAGGGACGCCAGGATTGATATTCTATTCCAGGGATATGGAGCTGTGGCATATGTGGATGCTAGCAGGAATTTGGATTAGACGCATCGCTCATTCATTCCTAGAGTAGGAATCATTCATCAGTTTCAGTTTTATTTAGGGCTTGTCGCCCAGACTTCTCAGTATAGTTTTCAGATGTATTTATTCAGGTGTTGAATATTTGTATTGGATTTCACTTTGGTGGCTGATGGTTTATTCGAAAAATTTGTTTAATTAATTATTCAGTTGAGTTTTTTTCAGTTACGTGAATGGTTTATATTTATTTCCACATGTACTGTTTTGTTAATTAAAAAGTTAAAATTTGGCACCAGTTTTTGGAATACTAGGTGGTTAGTAAGTTTTAAATTTTTTTTCACAGTGATGCTAAGGATGAACCAACTGGGATTCCATTTTTAATTTGGTATAGGACTGATCACCCGGTATATTATTAGGCGGGGTGATATACCCATATATACCCTCGACTAGGCCGAGGGTACCCTGCACCTGAACGGGGCCAGGATGACCTCCTAACCAATATCAGACGACCCTCCAAGGGGCCGACCCCTTACCAGGCACAGATGACCCTCCAAGGGGCCGACCCTCATCAGGCCTAGATGACCCCTCATCAGGCCCAGACGACCCTTCAAGGGGACGACCCCTCACCAGGTCCAGACGACCCTCCAAGGGGCCGACCCCTCATCAGGCCCAGACGACCCTTCAAGGGGCCGACCCCTCACCAGGTCCAGACGACCTTCCAAGGGTTCGACCCCTCACCAGGTCCAGACGACCCTCCAAGGGGCCGACCCTTCACCAGGCCAGACGACCCTTCAAGGGGCTGACCCCCTCACCAGGCCCAAACGACCCTTCAAGGGGACGACCCCTCACCAGGCTCAGACGAACCTCCGAGGGTACGACAGTACGAGGCCAGACTCACTATCAGAGGGAACTTTGCCCTCGGCCTCATGCCATAGGCCAAGGGTGACATCATCATAGCGCGTGGTTTGGGAGACGCGTGGAACAGGGCGAGTGAGGCTCACATGGAACGTGGAAGACCGTTATAACAATATCATCCCCTCTCGTGAGGGAATATTATGTCATCATTAGTCACAGGTGGCATCTGCAGGTGTCAACAGTGGATTGGCTAGATCATCATTCACATTCACCATGCATACTTGGAGGGTACACTACACCCCCCAAGACCTATATATACTTGTCACCTACAATCCTACAATGGATCGATAATTGTAACCCTAACTAAAACTCTGATTGTACACACAGTAGAGAGAGAAAGTGAGCTTATGTGAATTGTATCCAAGGCCATTAGTGCCTATACGTAGTGGATCACACACTCACAGTGGATGTAGGCCTAATTGGCTGAATCACTATACATCATTGTCTTATTACTCTTATACTCATCTCCATCTACGCACTTACACACTTATACGCATAGATCTCTATGGCTGCCATGGTTATTACAGTTTGAGCTCATCATCACTTATCTGGTGGTGCTGAATCTTAGCATTATCAGTTTGGCACCGTCTGTGGGAACGAGAAGACATCTCTTTTTTTGTACAGCTTGACCTCACTGGGCACTCTGGTGGTGAACCAGTTCTCCCCCTGTGAGGAGATGTTTCACCATTGAAAGAGACCCATTAAGGTCCTTAAGCTTACCAATCTTCTTCAGTTCAGCTCTTCATCGCTCAAACACATGGCACCGAAAATGCCACCACCACCACTTCCTCCGCCGGATAGTGGAGTAGGACCCAGTTCCAGTCAGCCACTACCTCAGTCTGAGATGGATGATGTGGCGGTAGCCTTGAAGTGTCTGGAAGAAAGCCAGCGGATCATGCAGGAGCAGTTCACAGCTCTAAGTCAGAACATACTAAGACCACCAGGGGTCTCACCTGAGATGATTACTCCGACAGCGGCTCCAGGGCAGCATGAGGCTAGGGGACCACCCCAGGCATCGTGCAAAGACTTGAAACCCCCACAGCGGCGGAGGGATGTTATTGACCCCCAACATTTATGCAATGGGAGGCAAGAAAACCCTTGCTCTGAGGATAGGTATGATGATCTGGAGGGAGAGGAGGCCCCCATAGTGTGCTGGGAGCCGTATGTGGTCTCCAACAATAATGTGCGACCTCTCCAGGAGAGAAGAGGGAAGTGTGGAAGGCAAAATCCTGATGATCGCCCGAAAGGCTCTGCTTTCAATCGCCTGAGCAGGGGGTCGGCCTTTGAGAGGCTAGACCCAGCAAATGACCTGCGAGAAAAATTGTCTAGATCAAGGAGTGATGCAAGGTCCATAAGGGAGGCAACAGATGGCCGACCCCATGAGGGCCGACCCCAAGGATGGAACGATGGTCAGGGGAAAGTAAACAGCCGCCACAGGCCTGCCACAGTAGAACCCTCCGTCCAACTCAAAGAGGCATCAGGGGATAACATCGGCTAAGATCCTCTTCAGAGAGGATACTCCGTAGGCTCACCCTTTGTGGCGAAGATAGTCAACTTCTCAACGCCATAAAAGTGTAAGCCACCTGTGGTAACCCCAAGGTATGACGGGAGTACAAACCCTGTCCATTATATTGAGATGTACCAATCAGCGGTGGACATATACTCTATCTCAGATGAGATGAGGTGTCGTGCCTTTTCTGGCACTCTGATTGGGGCCGCACATGTCTGGTATATGTCTCTTCTAAAAAACTCCATTGAAAGATTTAAGAAGTTGGCAGACCGGTTCATCCACAACTTTTTCTTGGGGGTGAGGCCACAAAAGAAGACCACACACCTGCTCTATGTTAAGCAGGGGGAGAATGAGAGTCTAAGAGACTACATAGCCAGATTCAACAAAGAAAAGTTAGAGGTTGAGGACTATGAGGAGAGCATAGCTATGACAGCCTTGATTAGAGGACTCCAAAAGGGGAAGCTGTTATGGAAGCTTGCTGAAGACCCTCTGAGGACGATGGATGAAATGCTGTCGACGGTGGGTAGGGTGATTTCACCCCTCTAATGGTCAGCTGTGAACACATTCTCAATGAGATAAAGAGTGACCGATCTCTGAAGTGGCCTGAGAAGTTGAGGGCAACCCCCAACAAGAGGAATAAAAACCTGTGGTGAGAATTTCACCAAGACCATGGCCACGTGACAGACAAATGCTTTGCTCTGAAAGATGAGATTGAGAAAATGCTAAAAGAAGGGAAGCTGAGGAAGTACGTTGATAAGGGTGCCTTCAAGGGGGCCGAGGGGACGACCTCGGAAAGAAGAGAGGGATGCATGTAGAGAAGATCCTCCAAACCGAAGGGACGACCCTTCAGGTGATGAGGACGAGATTGACCTCCCTCCGAGTGATGAACAAGGCCTTATCAAGAGGCTTAATATGATCTCGCTCGGAGTGGGAATGATCTCCGGGGGTCTAGCAGGAGGAGGGTCGGAGGTCTCCGGCAGGAAGGCCCATGTAGCTAAGGCCAAGGCAGTGACAAAAGTTGTACACTCAACCTCCCTAGAGGCAAAGTCAGAAAAGAGGAAGAAGGTCGATATGGACACCCTGATAGTGGGATTCTCAAGAATGGACTTCGAAGGCCTCTTAGCCCCACATGATGACCCTCTCATCATTACTACTAGGGTACATGGGTACGAGGTGCCAAGGATCTTAGTAGATGGGGGCAGCTCTGTAGATCTGATGTTTTGGCCATGCTTCAAAGCCTTAGGTCTCAACCGTGCTAGACTCGTCCCATATCATAACCCATTGATTGGGTTCAGTGGGGAAAAGGTTCATCCCCTTGGAGTGTATGAGGCCGATGTCAGGATGGGGGATGAGTGACCGAGATGGCTTACCAGGAAGGTCATCTTTTTTTATAATGGATGAACATGTCTTTTCGGCCTACACTATTATACTGGGGCGGGTAGCCCTCAAGGGGTTTAAACATGTGCCGTCTATGGTCCATCATATGATTAAATTCCTGACCCCTTACGGGCTAGGAGAAGTTCAGGGATACCAGACGATAGCACGAGAATGTTATTTTAACTCCGCCAAAGAAAGAGAGGCATACAAGAAGGAAACAACCACTTACAATATTGATACCCTCAACCCTAGGGATGAGATAATGCTGAAGAAATGAGAAGACACGAAAGAGGTAGAATCCATCATCCTCAATGAGGATGAGCAAAAAAAAACCGTCCAAGTCGGCAAGACCCTGAAGTCAAATATCAAGGAAGACCTCATCAAGCTGTTGAGGTGAAGATAGAGCGTCTTTGCATGGAGTCATACAGATATGCCGGGGATCGACCCTGAAATCATGTGCCACAAGATCAACGTGGTAGAGGGTGCAAAGCCAGTAAAGCAGAAGAGGAGAATTTACTCTCGAGAAAAATATGAGGTCATAAGGGACGAGGTCAAGAAGTTAGAAGATGCTGAGTTTATCAGAGAGGTCATCTACCCTGAATGGCTGTCCAACGCAGTCATTATCCCAAAACCAACGGGAAGTGGAGAATGCGTGTAGACTTCACAGACCTCAACAAGCATTGTCCCAAAGACAGCTTCCCTCTCCCCCGCATTGATATGATGGTAGATGCTACCACAGGCCATGAACTAATGAGTTTCATGGATGCCGACTCAGGTTACAACTAGATATTTATAAGCCCGGGGGACTCAGAGAAGACATCGTTCATTATCGATAAGGGGACATACTGTTATAGGGTCATGCCCTTTGGTCTGAAGAATGCAGGGGCAACGTATCAGCACTTTTGAACAAAATGTTCGAAGACCAAATTGGGAAGTCTATGGAAGTCTATGTAGATGACATGCTGACTAAGAGTTTGAAGGCAGAGGATCATGTGGCAAACCTCGAGAGGACCTTTAATACAATGGACAAGTACCAAATGAAGCTCAACCCGACCAAATGTGTCTTCGAAGTCGGGGCATGGTAGTTCTTGGGGTTCATTATCAACAAAAGAGGCATCGAGGCCAAACCTGAAAAGATAAAGGCCCTTATAGAGATGAAGATCCATAAGACCATTAAAGACGTTCAGAGGCTCACAGGGCGAGTGGCTGCTTTGAATAAGTTTGTGTCCCGAGCCACAGACAAGTGTTTACCATTCTTTAAAATTCTCAGAAAGGCCTTCGAATGGAGTGAAGAGTGTGATGAGGCTTTCAAGGAGTTAAAGTCATACCTAGGGTCTCCCTTGATGTTTTCACGACCCGTGCAGGGTGAATGACTTTATGTATACCTCGCTGTCTTAGAATCAACCATCAGTGCAACAATCGTCAGAGATGAAGACGGGGTATAGAAGCCTGTGTATTTCAACAGTAAGGCACTCCAGGGGCAGAGCAAAGATACCCAAGGATGGAGAAGTTAACCTATGCCTTGATCCATGCATCAAGAAAGATGAAGCCATACTTCCAGTCCCATACAATGGTCATCCTCACTGACTCTCCTCTTAGGCAGGTCTTACATAAGCCAGAAAAATTAGGGAGGCTAATAACCTGGGCTATAGAGCTGGGAGAGTTTGACATTGTGTATCAACCTAGGACGACCATTAAGGGGCAAGCATTATCAGATTTCGTGACCGAATTTACTTGGGAAGATGATGAAGCTGAAGATGAGAGCCTCAAGAAGACAGATACCTTACAAGGCAGACTCACCGACACACCCGTAGACAAGGCTGAGACAAGCACCGCTAGAGGAAAAGTGGCAAAAAATGAAGAGGGGAGATATCTCTTTAGACATGGGTCACTCACCGAGGGAAGTTTCTCAGAAGAATAGACCGTGTGGAGCCTCTTTATCGATGGGTCCTCCTGCGACAGCGGAAGTGGAGCTGGACTGATAGTATCAGCACCCGATGGTGCAGACATTGAGTGCGCCCTGAGGTTCAACTTCAAAGCCTCCAACAATGAGTCTGAATATGAGGCCCTGATAACAGGCCTCTCCTTGGCCAAGTCTCTTAGTGTCGGCCAGATTTTGGTCCATAGTGATTCAAGGCTAGTAGTGAACCAGATACTAGGAGCTTACGGGGCCAAGGATGAGCGGATGGCCAAGTACCTTGAGAAAGTAAGGTCATTACTGAAGATCTTCAGAGAAGTGAAATTGAAGAGAATACCTAGGCATGAAAATGACCGAGCCGATGCACTTGCCAGGCTGGTCTTAACAACTAGGACATATATCAGGAGGATGGTCCTAGTGGAAATTTTGCTTCGACCAACTATTGAAGATGCTGAGGGAACACTTGGCACTTGCTTAAAAATTTCTAAGGAAGCTTCATGGATGGACCCTTTGATCAGATACATTAAAGAGGGTGAGATGCCAGAAGCAAGGCAAGAAAGGAAAAAGTTAAGATACAGAGCTACAAAATTCACTGTCATCGGAGACACGTTGTACAAAAAGGGGTTTTTGCTCCACTTACTTAGGTGTGTACACCCATCTGAAGTCCCACGCATTTTGCAAGACGTGCACGAGGGGTCATGTTCAAGCCACATTGAAGGCAGATCTTTAGCAAAGAGGGTGGTCACTCAGGGGTACTGGTGGCCGACCTTGGGGAAAGATGTTATAGCATATGTAAAAAAGTGTGACAAATGTCAAAGATTTGCAACCATCCCTCATCAGCCCCATCAGCCTCTTACCTCCATTACATCCCCATGATCATTTGCAGTGTGGGGGATCGACCTAGTAGGCCCCTTGCCTAGGTCCATCAATAACTATCGGTTCCTCATCGTGGCAATTGACTATTTTTCAAAATGGGTGGATGCAGAGTCGATGGTCACGATTACTGAACAGAAGACCTTCTAGTTCATCTGAAAAAATGTTATATGCATATATGGTCTCCCCAACACCCTCATTTTGGGATAACGGGACTCAATTCAAGAACACATCTCTAGAGAAGTACTATGAAAGGGTGAGTATCAAATAATTCTTCTCTACCCCAGGCCGACCTCAGGCCAATGGGCAAACGAAAGTTACAAATAGGACAATCCTAGATGGGATCAAAAAGATACTCGAGGAGGAAAAAGGAAGATGGATTAAGGAGTTATATGCTGTACTATGGGCCTATAGGACGACAAAAAAGACCTCTATCGGAGAAACCCCGTTCATTCTAACTTATGGATCAAAAGCCGTCATCCCCATCGAGATTGGGTTTCCTACTCACAGGGTCCAAATGTATGACCCTCAGAGAAATACGAAAGGGAGGAGACTTGACTTAGACCTGATTGAGGAGAGGAGGGAAGACGTCGAGATAAGGCAAGCTGCCTACCAGCAGAGGAATGCAAGGTTTTATAACCAGAGGGTGAAGCATAGGCCAATTGCAGTGGGGGACTTGGTCCTTAAAAAGACTTGGCAGAAGCCCAACAAGCTCCACCCAAATTGTCATGGCCCATATAGGGTCATCGATGAAGTGGTCCCGGGAACCTATAGACTAGAAAACCTAGAAGGGGAACCCTTTTCCAACCCCTGGATGCAGACCATTTGAAAAAATACTATCAGTAGTGTTGTAAGGTCCTATCGGGCAACAGTTGTAATGAATGTGTTGCTCCAACATAACACTTGGAATGTTAATGAGAAGTATCACTGTTTTCCCTCATCTTGTGTTTGTCAGTTCTAGTATGACTGGGCTCATCTTCGAGAAACCACCCTCGGCTATAATGAGGGTCAATGGTGGGGACGAACCCTCCTTTGCCCTCAAGAAAGACGAGGGGGACTTGATTAAAAACCATTAAGTTGGTAAAAACCACCCTCGGCTATAATGAGGGTCAATATTAGGGACGACCCCTCCTTTGCCTTCAAGAAAGACGAGGGGGGACTTGATTAAAAACCATTAAGTTGGTAAAAACCACCTTCGGCTATAATTAGAGTCAATGGTGGGGACGACCCCTCCTTGGTCCTCAAGAAAGACGAGGGGGGACTTGAAATTTAAAAACCATTAAGTTGGTTAAAAACCACCCTCGGCTATAATGAGGGTAAATGGTGGGGACGACCCCTCCTTTCCCCTCAAGAAAGATGAGGGGGGACTTGATTAAAAACCATTAAGTTGGTAAAAACCACCCTCGGCTATAATGAGGGTCAATGGTTGGGACGACCCCTCATTTTCCCTCAAGAAAGACGAGGGGGGACTTGAAATTTAAAAACCATTAAGTTGGTTAAAAACCACCCTCGGCTATAATGAGGGTCAATGGTGGGGACGACCCCTCCTTTGCCCCCAAGAAAGACGAGGGGGACTTGATTAAAAACCATTAAGTTGGTATAAACCACCCTCGGCTATAATGAGGATCAATGGTGGGGACGAACCCTCCTTTGCCCACAAGAAAGACGAGGGGGGACTTGATTAAAAATCATTAAGTTGGTAAAAACCACCGTTGGCTATAATGAGGGTCCATGGTGGGGACGACCCCTCCTTTGCCCTGAAGAAAGACGAGGGGGGACTTGATTAAAAACCATTAAGTTGGTTAAAAACCACCCTCGGCTATAATGAGGGTCAATGGTGGGGACGAACCCTCCTTTGCCCTCAAGAAAGACGAGGGGGACTTGATTAAAAACCATTAAGTTGTTAAAAACCACCCTCGGCTATAATGAGGGTCAATGGTGGGGACGACCCCTCCTTTGCCCTCAAGAAAGACGAGGGGGGACTTAATTAAAAACCATTAAGTTGGTACAAACCACCCTCGGCTATAATGAGGGTCAATGGTGGGGACGACCACTCCTTTGCCCTCAAGAAAGACGAGGGGGGACTTGATTAAAAACCATTAAGTTGGTAAAAACCACCCTTGGCTATAATGAGGGTCAATGGTGGGGACGACCCCTCGTTTTCCCTCAAGGGGACTTTATTGAAAACATCATTGTTGGTGGTGACCACCCTCGGCTATGATGAGGGCAAATGATGGGGACGACCCCTCATTTACCCTCAAGAAAGACGAGGGGGGAGTTGGTGAGATTATTAATTTAAAACATCACAATGCGAATCATACAAAAGACAAGTATGGAAGACAGAAAGAGGCATTATAGTACAAAATGATGTTTCTTCTACAAAAATAAGGTACACAAATGGGGTATATAAAGAGGGTATTGGCTACAAACAGCCACCCTATCGAGCAGCATCAGAGGGCAGGGCCTCAACATCGATAAGAGAAGTCTCCTCAACGACCAAGAAAGGCCGATCCTCAGACGTGCCGGTACCCTCGACGTGCACTTGGGACTCCACGTGGGCTAAGGCCTCAACAATCAATGGGTCGTCCAATTGAACTGCCTCAAGAGAGGGACAGACTGAAGAGACGACATCACCAAACTTGAGGACGACCCACCGACAGGCCGTCCTAATCCCCCTCTCCAAGTATTCAAGACCAAAGACTTAAAAATTGTCTGAGAGTTTGTAGGCCTCCACAGCATCGACCTCTGCCTTCTTCACGGACTCTGATAGCTCAGCCTTGAATTGAGCCTCCAGGTTGATCAAGGCCTCATCCTTATCTTTAATAAGCAAGTCCTTGGCCTTCAGGTCTACATCATGCTGCTTCGTCAGGTCGTCCAGGACCCTTGCATGTTCAGTCCTCGCACTCTCCAATTCAGCCCTTGCAGTCTCAAGATCTGTCTGCAGGTCAGCCTCGTGCTGAATGGCCCTCTCAGCTTCATGAAATTTTTATTGGTTCTCAACCATCCACTTAGTGGCTGAGGTAAAAGCACATAAAGTCTGCACAGAAAAAGACACTTGTTAAGAGGCCGAGGAAACAGTTGGTGAAAAATTCAAACTAAGTGAAATGAAAACAAATACCTGAGCCAGAGTGTGCAGACCATAGTCATACACCTTGGCCGGGGGCATCTTCAATAGGAAATCATAGTCGGCAGCTGAGGGGTCAGAGAACATAGAAGCTTTGGCCGCCCTCAGATTGGCTATCAGGGAAGACGGCTCAGCCTTAAAAAATGCTAAGTTTTGGGACCAGAAGTCCCCCATACTGGAAGAAGAATCAGTCCCCTGGACTTCAGGCTCTTTCCTTTTATGACTGTCGACGGTCGGTTCATCATGCGTCGGTCCCACGACCTTTGACTTCCTCGGAGCCTGGTGAGGCTCTTTGCCTTTCTTCTTGCCTAAACCAGATAGTATGCTTGGGGCAGTCATTTCCCAAAGATGGTCAGAGATACCTGCAGGACGACCTGAAAAGGAGACGACATGTCAGAAAAATACAGAGACAAAGATGAAACACTTGGAAAAAAGTAAAGATTGAGAAAAAAATAATAATAACTCACATATCTCTGTCAAGGGGCCGACCCTCAGACCAGCTTCTTTGAGAAATCGAGGGGTCATCAAATCTTTAAACTTTGCAAGTCCACCCTCTTTCCCTCGTTCCCTCAGATACTCGACAATGTTCTTTTCATCCAGACTAAGTCCAGGATCTGACCTAGCCTTCATAGAGGGGTTAGACCATCTCCTTGGAACTCTCGAACGATCGTCCAAAGGCGGAGCCTCGGCAGAAAATTCCCACTCTCTAGAAATGAAGAAAAATATCTTTTTCCAGTCATGGTTGGAGGTTTATGCCACGTGGAGAAGTTTTTTTATTAGACCTCCTCGCCATCAGGTGATAGTACCCAAGCTATTTGGACGAAGAGGTAATATTATAACAAGCCAAAAACATGTCAGCTGAAATTCTTCCACAAGGAGGCGTAGCCGAGGATCGTCCTCCAGGAGTTGGGAGGAAGTTGAGAGGGGGCAACGCCGAGGGCTGACAGTATGTCGACTATGGCAGGGTGCAGAGGGAATCTAACACTGATCTTTAACATCTGTTCGTATACTGCGATCTCTTCCTTTTCACCCTTAAAGACTTTCTTAGACTCATAGGGAACCCTCATACTTATGTTGGGGGGCACACCAAATGTATGCCTCCAAAGTAGGAGGTCACGATCCGTGATGGAGGAAACATAAGTCGAGGCGTGGGAGGTGTCAACTTGGTCAGCGTCTGAGTCCTCACCATCATCCTCAGTCCCCTCTCCCTCGGCCTCATCACCTGTCAGGGTTCCATGAGGAAAAGCAATATGGAAGGCATGAGGGGATAAAGTGGTCACAGGAATAGCCTTGAAAGGGACCACCCCCTCGGCCTCTCAGCTTGGGCTAAGATCAGACGTCTCTCTCCTCCCAGAAGGCCCAACGCCTGTAGGTGATGACGCTCTCTCATCCATCTCTTCTGAACGACTATCGGCTGGACGACAAGATGACCCACAAGACTCAGATGGTAATATTATGGCTTATGGAATGGGAAAAAGGGGTCGTACCCAATTAGGGTCGGCCCCTCATCTTCTCTCCTCCTCTTCCTCTACTTGTCTGATCTCTACAAAGAACTTCTCTCTCACGGATGGGAACTCTTCATCTAAATTATAAAGCCTCCAAAGCATTAAGGGGAATACCCTACACTTAAAAGAATTTGGCTAGCCCAAGCACAAACAAGTTTGCAGTTGACCAAAATGGACATTTGGATTGAAACTAAGGAACGTAAGGGTTTTAACCAAGAACACTCAAGAACCAGTCACCGAAGAAGACGCCGAAAAATTTATGAAACAGCCCAAGGAAAACCCGACCCTACAAGCCTAAAATAAGAAAGCAAACAGAAATGAAGATAAAGAGGGCACTAGGGCAAAGGGATTACCTGAGAAGGAATAGTGAGACTGCCAAACTCGAAATGTTGAAGGTTGCAGAAATGGTGGTTTGTCTATTGAGAAACTAGAGAGAGAGTTCAGGCACGAAGAAGAAGAAGGGGAGATGGTTTCAAAATTTATTTAAATACCTTGCTAATGAGTGGGCCCATTAACCAAGGTAGATCACAACCCACGAGGATGGCATCATTAGGTCACAAAGTCCCAAGCAAAGTGTGCAGCTGCCATGCCTAGGAAATTGAAATGCCAATGGATATCTGCCTAGGTGTCACACCAGCTTGACAGGTGTCACTCGCCTAACTGCTCATACATTCATCTCATCTGCAACATTATCCCTCAGCCGTCTCAACAACATCTATGGCTAAGGGCTGTGGGTGATTGATATACCCATATATACCCCCGGCCAGGCCGAGGGTGCCCTGCACCTGGACGGGGCCAGGATGACCTCCTAACCAATATCGAATGACCCTCCAAGGGGACGACACCTTACCAGGCACAGACGACCCTCCAAGGGGCCGACCCTCATCAAGCCCAAACGACCCCTCAAGGGGCTGATCCCTTATCAGGCCTAGATGACCCTTCAAGGGGTCGACCCCTCACCAGTTCCAGATGACCCTCCAAAGGGCCGACCCTTAACCAGGCCAAGATGACCCTTCAAGGGGACGACCCCCTCACCAGGTCCAGACGACCATCCAAGGGGCCAACCCTTCACCAGGCCTAGACGACCCTTCAAGGGGCCGACCCCGTCACTAGGCCCAGACGACCCTTCAAGGGGCTGATCCCTCACCAGGCTCAGACGAACCTCTGAGGGTAAGATAGTACGAGGCCTAAATTAGGCCAAACTCACTGCCAGAGGAAATTTTTCCCTCGGCCTCATGCCATAGGCCGAGGGTGACATCATCATAGCGCGTGGTTTGGGAGATGCGTGGAACAGGGCGCGTGAGGCTCACATGGCACGTGGAAGACCGTTATAAAAATATCACCCCTTTACGTAAGGGAATATTTTATCATCATTAGTCACAAGTGGCATCTACAGGTTTCAACAAGGGATTGGCTAGATCATCATTCACATGAACCATGCATATTTGGAGGGTACACTACACCCCCCAAGACCTATATATACTTGTCACCTACAACCCTATAATGGATCGATAATTATAACCCTAACTAAAACTCTGATTGTACACACAGTAGAGAGAGAAAGTGAGCTTATGTGCATTTTATCCAAGGCCATTAGTGCCCATACTTAGTGGATCACACACTCACAGTGGATGTAGGCCTAATTGGCTGAACCACTATACATAATTGTCTTATTCCTCTTATACTCATCTCCATCTACGCACTTACACACTTATACGCATACATCTCTATAGCTGCCATGGTTATTACAGTTTGAGCTCATCATCACTTATCTGGCGGTGCTGAATCTTAGCATCATCACGGGGTGTCACAGGTTTGTGCCAAACATAGGCCCCAAACTTATTTCTAAGTTATATCATTTGATTCTTAAGTGGGTTTATGCCTATTCTAGGCCGACCTGCCTAACTTGGGTTTTACCACCATTTTTCAGGTGATTTTTATGCAAAACATAAGCCCCAGCTTATTTATAAGTTATACCACTTAATGTTTAAGTGGGTTTATGCCTATTCTAGGCTCACCACCCCAACTTGGGTTATACCACCATTTTTAGGTGGGTTTTGTGTTGAGAAATAATGCCATGGTGATAATAGTAAAAGAATAATTTCTACTGACATAAAAATTGAAACATTTACAACAAAGAAAAAACTATCTAATGATATCATTTTCTAAGATTCATGGCATTCCACGACCTTAGTATTATTCTGCCATCTAATTTCTCTAGATGGTAGGATTCAGCGCTTCTTTTTTATGCTATCATGTATGGTCCCTCCGAGTTTGGTGCCAATTTTCCATTTGAAGGCTTCTTTACCACACTCAGGAGTTTTCTGAGGACAAGTGCGTCGACCTAGAATTCCCCAACTTTGACCTTATTATCATGTTTCTTGGCTAACTGTTGCTGGTAAGCCTCTAGATGTAGACAAGCATGTTCCCTTTGTTCTTCTACTAAGTCCAACTCGTTAGCCATTGGGTAATCATTCTGTCCATATTTAAAGATCTTAGTCATGATAGTTGGAAGACCGATCTCAAGGGGGATGACTGCCTCCATCCCATTTGCCAAAGATTATGGGATCTCTTTGATCAGCCTTTTGATGCTATTTTATAGGCCTAGCAGACAGACGAGAGATAGTACAACCATTTTCCCTTGGCATTTTATAGTTGACGCTTGATTCCAGCTAGCAAGGTTTTGTTCGTGATTTTGGCTTAGCCATTACACTGTGGAAATACAACTGAGACATACTGGATCCTGAATCTATATTTTGCACAGAAATGCCTGAAGTTGATATTGTCAAACTGCATTCTATTATCGATGATCACAACTCATAGGATCCTAAATATAGTGATAATATTTTTCTAGATAAACCATTTGGCATCTAATTATCTAATATGGGTGTGTGGTTCCACTTCCACCCACTTAGTGAAGTAGTCGGTGGAAGTTATCAAGTATTTTCAATTATCAGTAGATACAGGTAAGGTCCCACGATATACATTCCCCATTGAGCGAAAGGATAGCAACTCGTGAGGGGGTTCAAATCATGGGCTGACTGTTTGATGATCGGAGAGAATGCTGGATATTTAGCACACATGTGGATGAACTAAAGTGCTTCTTTTTGAATGAAAGGACACCACTATCCTTAAGAGATATCCTATAGGCGAGTGATATCCCACCAGCATGCACATCGTGACTTTCCTAGTGTATCTCGCTGAGAATTCCTTCGACTTGATTTGAATGGATGTGACACCTCGCCTATTTCAATCACGGGTGATCAGTCCTTTATCAAAATGGATATAAATCTCATTTGGTTTATTTTTAGCATCACTGTCGAAATTTTTTTAAATTACTAACCACCTATGTCAAAATAAAGCCGGTGCCAAATTTTATCTTTCACTAGCATATAACAACATGCGAAAATTAAAATAATAACTCAACCATCCAACCAAATTTATAGAAGTCTGAATCATCACAGGATAAATAGATAAATGATAAATATCAAATAAACCGTCGGTTTCAACGTAATATCTAAACATAAGTCTACTGAAATAAAACCGAATCCAAATACATGGTTTGATAAATAAAATTTAATGAGTGTATCAATTGAAGGGGAGACATTCCCAAGTGAAATACTGAATCATAGATCCTAATTTAGGAATGAACAACTGAAGCGTCTACACAAATCTTACATGCCTCCACAAGTGCTAAAGCTACGCATACCTGGAATGAGTTATCAAGCTTGGCGTCCCAGTGGTTGGACACCTAAAATGTTTTGGAATAAATATTTGACATGGGTTAGAGCCCAAAACCTTTGAAAAATATTTAGCAACTATTTAAATTGCAGTTATAAATGCAGTTATTAGATACACATGTTTGTCTAGCGTACACTCCTTTGAGTTCCTCACCTCTCATATATAGTGCACACCTAACGTCTCCTATTTTACCCACCTAGCTATACTACCTTGCCTAAATAGGCCTAAATATCTAACTAACCATACCAAGTTGAGCTCCCCCGTACCTCCCATACGATACGCTACCCTCAAGCGACTAATTTATTTTAACAAAATATTATTATTGCACCATCTATTTAAGTTTCTCACACTTAAATTGCTTTTAGATATACACTATTTATATTTTCTACCATCACACACAAGTAAAATAATCACATATGTATATATTTATCTCATTATAATATATATAACTACAGCATCCCCCGGATTGGCCACCGTGATGTAGGAATACTCTGCTATCAAGTCCGTGTACCACTAGTACCAAATCAGGTTCTATCGGTTTGGAATGTCTCCTCGAACCATAAATCATACAACACATAATGGAGGCTAACATAGTTCTAAGCCTTTGGGAAATTCACATACCTAACTTACCCAAATCACACGCTAGTCCCACTAATGCACAACACATAGTGAGCCACCTTAAGTTCTATGTTTAGGGGCACACATCCAGACATCGTTAGAATCGCCTAGGTGAAATCGCCCTCTGTGTGGAACCTCCCGTGATAGTAGGCAGCGTAGGTTTGTTCACAGACATAAAAGATCACATAATAGGTATTCACACAACCTCTCTATATATAATTAGTATAGGTATAGACAACCTAAAATATATCCCATACGTAGTTTTTATATCTCTCAAATACTCGACGTACTAGTAATTCACACAGATTGTTATTTTCCTATTTTTTGAGTATCACTCATTAAGGGTGGTCATAGGCTGAGTCCCGCCAAGCCCGCCCCAAAAAAGATAAGGCTAGGGTAATGTAAATAAGGCCATGAATCGGGATTGGTTAAATTTTATAGGCCCAATTTTTTTCTTGTCGGGCTTGGGCTTGTATTCTTAGGCTCTCTTGAGCCCGACCCGAGGCCCGCGAATTAGATATAATATATATATATATATATATATAGTCCTGCTCTTGTGCGGACTAGTCCACATCTTAAGAATGCGGACCGGACATGTGTCACCTGGCGGTGAGCCCAGAAAAGAGAGAGAGTGTGCCTATAATTTAGGCGATACTTTCTAGGCGCACCGTCAGGTGACACATGTTCGGTCGGCATTCTTAAAATGCGAACTAGTCCGTATAGGAGCATTATATATATATATATATATATATATATATATATATATATATATATATATATATATATATATATATATTTGTGTGAGTGTGTGTGTATTATTAGTTTATTTTTTTCCTTTCATGTTAAAAGTTACAAAAAAGAATATAAACGGATTACATTTAGTTATATCAATTTTAGGCTTTATTTACTCTTAGTCTTAAGAGTACATTCTAAAATAAATTTGCTAAACAATAAAATAGGTCATAAATTTGCTACACAATAAAATTTAAATTAAAAAAAATTATGTTCGAGCTTGGGCAATAGGCCTGATCAAGAATCTTCTAGACTTGGGAGGGCTTGGGATTACACAATGAGGCCCAAGTTGGGCCTGGGTGGGGGAACAACTCAAATATTTATAGGCCCAACCCAAACCTGACCCATGGCAACCCCCTATCACTCACTTCCCAATAGGTCCCAATTATTCCTTAAGTTATTTCAGTAGTTGACACATCACTATATTACTGGCATTTTCCTTAGATCATGATTTACTCTTCCCGCCACCCAATTCTTAAATTCCCGATATACATCTCAACTGACTATCATCGGTCCTAATCCCATGATTATCCTTATTAAGATTAACCGAGCCTTAACTATATGTCTACTGATCTTCTCTAAGTCTTTATACAATTACTAAACTATCACACAAGTTTCCCGTAATTAATCTCATGAGGAAGTATAACAAAAAGGAAAACACAACAAAATTGGGCAGCCGAATCAATTCAGTAAGGATATCGAATCGATTCACCCACCGAATCGATTCGCACCCGACATTATCGTCTTTTTCGTTGTTGTTATGTGTTTTCACCATTAAAACCTTATCAAAACTCCATGAAACTTCTCCAAACTCCCATCCAATATACCTAACCATTAAATATATGTGTTGGGACAATTCTAAAGGTAAATAACACATCAACACTACAAGAAATCTACCCACGAATAGATCAAAACCCAAGTTTATGTGTTCTTCATGCATATTCATCAATTTACCCAGATTTCTTTCATGTTAATCATCCCATATTCTCTGATTTCATGTTATTTACATATATGGATTTGTTCTACATGAATTCCTACCCCAAACCATGAATTTCGCCCATCCAAATCCCATGAAAACCATTTAACTCATAAATTTGAAACCCTACACGGCATGGGTATTATAAGATGCTTAAAATAATGCAAGATAAACACTTGTCTTGATAAAGTAGGTTTGTCTTTCGTTCAGAGATGATGAGGATGTTCTTTCCTTGCTTTGATCTCAAATCGGGCAACGTTGGTGGTGCAAAAAGATATGGAATGGCCTAGGTTTCTTCTCCTCTGCCTCTCCTATGGCCTCCTCTATATCCAAAGTGTTGTAACCCTACCCATAACTCAAAGGGGTTGATATAACTTTTTAATTTTTGGAGTTCCTTCTACCCTAGGCTCTTAAATGATCGAAACACCCTTACATGGCGCCATGTCTGTCTAAAACCGCCCCGAAACCTAAATAGTACACCCGGGTACACTATTCCGATTATTTCGACCCATTCAGAATCAACTGTGACCTCAAAATTTCCATCCAAGTCACTCTACATAAATTTCCTATCTCAACCGCAATATAGTCTACACATGACTTCTGATTGAGATATAAGACAGTCACGTCGGCATCACTCGCTACTACGTATAATAATTGTCACAAGTTATTTACTACTCACTAAGCAACTTTATACCATAAATATTAATCATTATCTCTCCCGATTAATATTTTAAATAAACAAATAATATTTAATTAAATTAAATTACTTCACACATGTAATTTAAAATAACCGAATCAATTAAATTCTAAATACTCAGAAATACGGGGTGTTACATACTTCTCCCCTTACAAAGGAGTTTTGTCCTTGAAATTAGGATATGCCCAATATTAAAAACTTTGGATCTTTACTCTCAATGCATCCTAACGCATTTAAAGTTAACTCGCAATAATATTATGGCATTTCCACTATATCCATGCCAATGGTAACATTTTGACTGAAGGTCTACTCGATCCCACGGTTAGCGAAAAATCCATACAAACTTTTTCATATCGACACACAAAGATACTCAAAACTATCATAAATCGTCTAACAATACCTCAAAAGACGAGCCTATACTCCACTGGCTCTATTATTTCTACGTTAGAAAAGTCCCAACCTCCATGGGTGCCAATTTCCCTTGTTGCCAAACACGTAACTCCCTTCACGGTAGACACCTGCCATAATCCCTAACCACTCATTTCAAAATTAATTTTTTTTATTCAGGGTGATTTAACTCTCACTATATTCCTGAACTATACAAAAATGGCGTAGATTAACTCAATCCTTGTCGACGGACCATGAATCACTTCTAGTTGGATAAGGTTATCATTCCCCACTTAACCAATCAAATGGTGGATGATAAGATCTTTATATGAAGCCTCAGAAGGCGCCTCGCAAATAATTTCCTGATATAAGTCATCACATGTAGCTTTACCAGTGGTAATTAATACGCCCAATTACCCAAAGCTCCAAAATACATATTTCTCGCATTCTCCCACATATTAGTCACCTCTCCCCTTTACCCATCGGCCTACGGGTGACACGTATAGCTCAAACTGAAACCCCGTCCCCATCGCCTCCTAACACTTCCTATCAGAGGTGGGACTCAAGGGCCTCATCATGCTTCACACCAATATTGGGCGGTGCCTTGTGAGGGTTCATTTATTCTCTCTAAGGCAGTATTGGGCATACTCCCCGATCGTGTAACTTACCTCAATTGAATATAATTATTCCATTTCTGTCAATTCATTACACAAACTCGAAGGAAATCCTGACCTCTGAGTGATTTGATAACCCAATAATGAATTTTATCAGTCTGCGTATCCATTCCATCACTCAAACCACTAATCTTTTTTAAAATTCTAGTTTATAATCTCGGACCAACTTTTTCCATCTATGAGTGGTGCACCTAGTGATAATTTCACTACGTCTTACTCAACACGGATCCGCATGCTTGAAATTTCATCATGTGTAACAAAACTCCCCTTTGTTGGAATATACCAAAATCATGGCCTGTGCAGTTGCTCCAAAACTGTGTACTTTCTAGGCGCTTTTCATTTGGTAGAAGTCAACATCTTATCTATGTGCAAGCCACTCTAGGCATTTGACTAAGTGATGTTAAGTTCTACTTTTCAAAATTATGGGGTTCTCCCCTGTCAAGGGATACTTTTTATATGTGCCTCCACCGTCTTTCAACTCACCTCTGTTGTGATAGTTACCCTTGACATACACATAGTCGAACTATCTCTTTTTCTCAAACAAAGTTCAGTCCGAATTGGCTATTTTATAACTAATTGAAAAAATAATTTATAAGTGTTCGTGACATTTAAAAAAGTTATAACAGTTTTAGTCACTTATAAAATTCGTAAGTGTCCATACCTAATACGAGCTTATTAATATAACACACAATAGATAATATAGAACACATGAGAGTCACGTGTATCCCCTTCTAATATTCCAAAGTGTTAATTTTTTCCCATCCCTCTATTGTATTTTCAACCTTCCCGCTTGAGATAGACACCGTTGTCGCTCAGCTTAGGTTTTCCACTCGCGCGAACTTCATCTATTCTCTTCCACTCGCACAGTCTCAGGTGTCTTCGTCCTTTGGTCTCAGGTAAACCTCCTCCACTTTCACACCCACACCCACAGCCTCACGCACACGCGTAGTATTTTGAAGTTATCACGTTCTTTAATTCCCTTCTCTTTCGCACCCACACACACGCACGGTATTTTACTTTGATCGCAAGCTATCGGTTAAATTTTTATCTTGGGTAACCCAAGATTTCGATTAAACTTCGATCAAAGTGTTAAAATTTCACTGAATTTTTAATTTTGTTTAAATTGACAGAGTTTTTGTTTTCATCTGTCTTTCTTCTTCTTGAAATTTTAAATTTAATTTTGTTTAAATCGGCATCTTCGGTCTTCACTGAAAATTGATATTGAGATCTTTTGTATTGAGTCTTAAGACTATAAGACATGTCGTTTATTTTTATCTTTTAATTTTGTTTAAAAAGTTAAAATAACGCATTTTTTTAATTTGTTTAAAAATTAAATACACTCAATTCGTATTTTTTCTTAATTTTTAATTTTGTTTAAATAGGCATAGCTGATTAATCTACTCGTAATTAGTCATGCTTTAGTTCTTCCAAACCTTTGGATTTTTGTAGTGTTTCCATTTGTAATTATCTGATAATATTTGTCCGGAAGAGCAATATGTAATTAATAAGTAAATAGAAATAGTCGGTACTTAGTGTTTTTGTGTATGGTATGGGATTCAAATAGGGCTAACTGGGGTTTTAAACGCTTAGTTTTAACAAATAGTTTAAACTCAAGTTCAAAAAATAGGTTGCCAAATGCATAGTCTACTAGTTTTAGGTTTTAAACACAAAAAACAATCGAAACATAGACCAAATAGGCCCTTAAATGTGTTATTTTTAGCACTTTGTAACTTTTATAAAATATATCAATTAACATTTATTTGCCATTAAATTTGTATGACATGTAGAATGTCGTCACAATTTTATAAAGAGTGGATGAATGAACGTAATAGAGGAACACCACAATATATAAATGGGGTTGCTATATTTATCGATTTCGCGAGGAAAAATAGTCGTGAAGAAACTATGTTTGCATGTCCATGCTGTAAATATGAAAATGAAAAATTGCTCGACCTCCAAGATATTCATTTTCATTTGCTTCGCCATTGTATCTTGCATTCATACACATTTTGGTATTTACACGGGGAAAAGGAATATGTCGAGAGGAATAAACATTCAACCGGGGAAAATGTTGAACAAAGTGATGTCGTGCATGAAGATCCGAGGATGGGTGAACTTATGTGGGATGTGTTTGAAATATTTAATTGAGATGTTAATCATTCTACGGATCCCACTGGTAGAGACGAAGGTGGTGAAATTTTTTCTCAAACCCACGAGGAGCTGAAATATAAGTACATACATGGTAAGGCGAGTGAGCCATTGTATCCGTCGTGTACCGAGCAACACACAATATTGTATTTTCTTATCAAATTGAATAACATAAGGACAAGACATGGTCTGTCGGACAATCGTTTAACCGATATCTTGGGTTTATTTAAGGAATTTTTGCCCAAAAGGAAATTCAGTACCCATAAAGTATCCAGGTATGAAGAACATAATTAAAGAAGTTGGTATGGATTATAATATCATTCATGCATGCCAAAATGATTGTATTTTATACCAAAAGGAACATGCAAAGAAGGAGAAATTCCCAATATATAACTTATCTAGATATCGATTTAGTTTAAACGGGGAGGGTAAAATACCCTGAAAGATAGTGAGGCATTTTTCATTGATTCCAAGGCTAAAGAGATTGTTTACTATACCATGGATTGCAAATGAAATGCGTTGGCATGCTCGAGACAAATTCATTACAAATATTATGCGATATCCTGTTGATTCATCAGCTTGGAAGTCTGCAAATATGAAATGGCTTGACTTTGCTGCTGAATCGCGTAATGTTCATCTTGCTATAGCTACAAATGGTTTTAATCCATACGATAATCTCATTACCAGTTATAGTTGTTGTCCAATCATTGTTGCACCTTTAAAATATGAAGTCGTCTTTGTGTATGAAAAGAGAGTTTTCCATGTTGTCAGTTTTGATATCTTGGTCGAATGCACCAGGCATGGACATAGACATTTATATTGAACCTTTAGTAGATAAGTTGAAACAATTATGGTTCGAAGGTGTAACGGCATATGACTCCCCCATAAAAACTAATTTTACACTGAAAGCTATGTTATTGTGGTCGACTTTCCTACATATGGCACTTTGTTTGGGTGTACTGTTCATTGTTACAAAGCTTGTCCAGTTTGTACGAAAGAAGTTGACTCAGAATGTATTGGACATAGTAAGAAAATTTGCTACCAGGGTCATCGCAGATTCCTTCCTTGCAATCACAAGTTTAGGTTGGACAAACACAACTTTAACGACAATGCTAAAGATCGCAAAGCTCCATAAAGGTCGTCTGGTATTGAGATTGAACAGAAAGTAGCATGCATTAAGTTGAGAATTGGTAAACAAAAAATTAAAAAGAAAAGGAAACAAAATGGGGAAAACGGTGATTGTGCAAATACAAATATCACAACTCCATGGCCTCGAAGGTCCATTTTATTTGATTTTTCTTATTAGAAAGAGCATGGTGTTTGACATAATTTAGATGTTATGCACATTGAGAAGAATGTTACTGCTCATCTTTTGACAACTATTTTGAACTTGAAAGATAAATTAAAAGAAGGAACCAATGCATGTAAAGATATGGAGGCTATGGGGATAAAAAAAGTTATGGTTGGCCGTGGATGAATCTGGTAAAACTATTAAACCTGTAACTACATTCACTTTAGGTAAAGAAGAAAAAGTTTGGTTCCTTTGTACCTTAAAGGAGTTAAAATTACCGAAGAGTTTTTTTTCTAACTTGAGTAAGAATGTGACTTTAGAACCGTTGGGGTTGAAGGGACTGAAGTCGTATGATTATCATGTGATTATGCAACATTTGCTTATGGTATTGCTTAAAAATGCTTATGCAAAGCATAAGGATTCGTTAGTTACAATTTAGTGGTTAAGCGTTTTTTTCAATATGTTGTGCGCTAAGGTGATAAGGAGGGATGTTCTTCATTTATATAAAAAGGCATTGTTTGAGTCTATGCATGTTTTATAGAAGTATTTTCCACCCATATTTTTTGTTGTAACAATCCACTTCATCATACATTTAGCCGAGGAAGCACTAAAATGTGGCCCAGTCAGATTTAGATGGATGTATCCTTTTGAGAGGTAAGCGAATAACGTGTGATAATATTTTTTAGATCAATAGTACGATTTGATATTTATTTATTAGTTTTAATTATGCTTTTGAGGTCTAGGTTGATGAAAAATTACAAGAAGTGCGTTGTCCACAAGAGGTATATTGATGGGAGCATTGTTAAGAAATACATTGTAGAAGAATTAACTATTTATTACATGGAGTCCATGCCAAACCCATACGAAAGAAATCACAAGTATACGCATGCACCTTTTCTTAATGAAGATGATGAATGTGCCGATAAGGGACCTTTAGTACAGGGGACGAAAGTGAAGTTAGCCATGGTGCAATTTTGAACAAGCCTAGAAATGGGTATTGCAACAACATGATGAAGTGGACGAATGGAAAGTGTGAGTATATTAGTTTTGGTTATGTTTTTGTATTTAAGTTAACACGCATGATATGTTTAAATGTTTTTTATTAGATGTAGGAAGTATGATCTTTACTGGGAATCTAACTTCGGGCGTAATCGGTAAGGGGGTACACAGAAGGAAAAAATGAGGGTTTTGTTCCATAGTTGATTAAGGAGGTTCTCACTTGAGTCGATTATATGAAAAAATTTGGTTATACATTTTTTATATTTAGGTATACTTATTTGTCTTTATATTTTGTAGCTACTAAAAAGGGATCAACTGATACAATATTGTGGCGGTTAGCTAACGGGGCAAAATATGATGCACAATCATATAAGAAGTATCATTTCCAATGGGCTTGAATTTTCTGCATTGGAATATGAAAAGCCTTGGGTAACAAAAAATAATGGTGTGTTTATAAAGGCCATCAGTAAGTTCAGATCAAGAGGGAAAGATACCAATTATAAAGAAGCGGAGACAACATATTACAGAATTATTCGTCACATTTGAGTTGGACTATACGTCTTTTAAGATACTCGTATTTTATTGTGATTGGGTGAAAGTTGAGGAAAAGATTAATAGCTGCAAAGTTGATCCTCACTCAAAGTTAGTGATGTTTAACTTGAGTAAGCTTAAGAGTAAATAGAGAATTGATGATGAGCCGTTCATTCTTACCTCTGAAGCAGCTCAAGTATTTTATGGTAAGGATTTTTTAAATGATGGATGGTCCATTATTTTACATACTCCAAAGAGATTGATGACAATGGTGAATGACGTTAAGGTTTCAGTCGTGTATCATTCCATTCAGGAGGACAATGCCAATCTAAAGGATTTGCTCAATGTTGACTGAACATATATGGCCTTTTGGACATGTTTACTAGTGTTTTCATTTCTTGAGTGATTTGTTTGCTTAAATTGAGTTTTTTTATATGCAAACATCTTCTGTTATTCATCCCAAACTCCTGTTTGCTGAAACAACCCTTTTTATATTACATATTTTGATATTATCAGCTTTTTAATTGATGTTAAAACACCTTTTATAATACATATGTTGGGATCATGGTGATGCTGAATAGTGATTTATATGTTGGGCATTTAATGGCAGTGATGATTTTTTCAAATTCTTATTTTAATTTTGTTATCCTGCTTTGCACTTTAATTTGTATGGTTTAGTTGTTTTGAAGCAGAATTCGATGTCCGTCGAAGGTAATGACATAAGAGAAATAGTTACTATCGATGAGGATAATCAAGTGTTGGGTGAGAAAAAAGGGTCCATATTGTAGGGGGTGTCCCCACAAAAGATTGATTAGCTAATTCGATCCCATATTTGGCAAATAAAGAAGGAAGATAAGGATCAGTTGACGGAGTTCCCCCGAAGAACCTCCATAGACATTCATCGAAGGACTTTTCGCGAAGCCCAAAGTTATTCAAATAATGAAATCTTGTAATATAGAGTATAATGTATTTGATTATGTACTTCATTTATTGAGCAAGCTTATTTTGTAATATTAGCGAGGTTGTTTGGTACCCTCGAGGGACTATGTCTGGTAGGGCATGGGAGAGCTTACATGCTCTATCAAAAGACCTCCTCTTAAGAACCTCGCAGGGATATGGTTTGGAGGATAGAAAGAAAGGTAATGTTGGGAATGCAATAACCAACCCTCTTACCACACTTGGGCAAAATTTCATCCGGTACAAATGGTTGCTCGAGCCATTTATATCCGAGATACCATGATTCAAACATATTCGGGGGAATCTCCTCGAGGAACCCTAATCTTGTATCTTTGGCCTAGAAAGGGTTCTTAAACAAAAAACAACATACTAAATTTTTCAAGCCACTTGCCCATCGAGCCGCCTCAAGTTATACATCATCCATTTGATTGATGCGACCACACATCTAGTGGTGTCACTATTCATCCACTTTATGACGTCATATCGTCTGGCATTGGGGAACTCAAAATTATAGCACTCAATTGATATTATCCTTAGGATGAAAGATCTAGGCCACCAAACCTGATTTCATAACTGTTATAAGGCAAGCCTTTGAGCTGTCACGTCACGTCTCTCATTAATGCCACCATGCTTTTAACAGGTTAGGAAATTTCTCGACAAAATATAATATCCCATGCATTTAATGCAGTATCTTGGATATTAATGCGATGGTACTTTAGCATTTAATGCCAGTCAATCATATTCAATACCAACAAGGTTACTCGATTAACCTTGCCTTCATATATATAGTTCAACCAAATAGTTTACAAGGACGACAATCTTGATCCCGAATTATTGTTCGATTTTCCTCATACACAAGAGATTCTGTGAGAGAACATTTATTGTTCAAACATTATCCTTACATCCATTAACATCCATATCATTGAGCATTAACTGAGCTTGAGGTTCCCGTCTTACCTTTATTGTGCCTGTAGTACTTGATCTTTCTCCCTCTGACCAAGTTGTTTGTCGGTCCCATCTCATTCAATACCAGCTTAAGTGTTGAATAATATTATCTTTCTCACTTACATTCATTGTTAATATTTACTATTGTTCTATGCATTAATCCTGATCTTGATAAGGGGTAATGCCTCACTTGATACTAGGTGTATTCCAAGAACCCACATCTTAAGATAATTTGATCCCATACTTGGCAAATAAAGAAGGAAGACAAGGATCACTAGAGGGAGTTACCACAAACACCCTCCATAGAGTTTCCTCAAAGGACTCCCCTCGAAGGACAAATTTATTCGAATAATGATATCTTGGAATATAGAGCAGAATGTATTTGATTATGTACTTCATTTATTAAGTAAGCTTACTTTGTTATATGGATGAGGTTGTTAGGTACCCTCTAGGACAATGCCTGGTAGGGAATGGGGGAGCTTACATGCTCTATCGAACGACCTCCTCTTGGTAACCTCATAGGGATATGGTTTGGAGGATTGAGAGCAAGGTAACGTTGGTAATATAATAACCAACCCCCTTTGCACACTTGGAAAAAACTTCATCCAGTACAAATGGTTGCTCGAGCCACTTACAGTCGAGATACCATGATTCAAACCTATTTTAGGGAACCTCCTTGAGGAACCCCATTCTTGTATCTTTGGCCTAGAAATGTTTATTAGACAACAAACAACATAATAAATTTCTTGAGCCACCTGCCGACCGATACGCCTCAAGATATACATCATCCATTTGATTGATGTGACCACACGTATAGTGGCGTTATTGTTCATGCACGTTATGATGTCATATCATCTGGTGTTAGGGAAATCAAAATTGTAGCACTCAATTGTGATTATCCTTAAGATGGCAGACCTAGTCCACCAAACCTGATTTCATAGCCATTCTAAGGCAAGCCTTTAAGGTGCATTAGGGGGAAAGAAGCTGAGGAAGTATTGAAACAAGCTCACGACCCAGGACACATTAGTGGTGCCAAACTTTGCAATCAACTTATGACGTTGGGGTATTACTAATATACGATGGAGAAAGACTCGGTGGAATATGTTCGCAAATGCAAGGCTTGTAAGTTGCATGGGAACATGATCCATGTTTCTTCGGTGGACTTGAATTCTCTTTCCACGCCTTTCCTATTTCACACTTACGTGTTTGATCTGGTAGGGGTAATAAACCCCTTTTTGATAGGAAAGATTTGGATACTTATTGCTACTAAATGTTTTATAAAGTTGGCAGAAGCCATACCACTAAAAAGGGCCACAGTGGGGCTGGTCACTCGGTTCATGAAGGAGTATATCATTTACCGTTTAGCATCCTAAAGGTCTTCCTATCAAATAATAGCGATCCTTTCATGAATAGTGAAGTAAGTTTACTAACAGATAAGTACTCCTTCATCCACCACAAGTCAACCATGGCATACACGAAATGCAATGGGCAGGCAAAAGACCCTACAAGACTTTAGTGAACATCTTGGCCAAAATGCTAGAATATTTCCCAAGCATATGGGATAACAAGATCCTCGAGGTACTATGGGCCTATCGAATAACAAATAGGAAACCAATGGGGTATACCCATTTTCCTTAATTTTTGGGCAAAAGTTATTTTGCCAGTAGAACTCACGGTACCTTTTGCTCGGTATAATTTGCAAAGCGTCATGCTCCCCCATAGCCAGCATGTGCAACTCGAATTTCTAGAAGAACATAGAGATAATGCTATAAGGCTCTTCGAGATGTATAGGAAACAATTGTCTAGATCCTAAGACCAAATGGTGAAGCCAACGAAGTTCAAAGAAGGAGACCTGGTCTTGAAGGCTTATCGAGGAACATCAGGGGATTGCCATTGCCTAAGTTTAAAGCCAACAGGGAAGGACCCTACATCATTAGAGCATCTCATGATTAGGGGTACTGAGAGATATCCAAAGTGGAAGATGATTTTACTTTCAAACTAAACAATAAGTGGCTCAAAACTTACTATGTTTGAATATATGCGATTCGCACCCAACACTTCCATCGGTTTCGTTATGTTTTGTTAAATACTTATTTGGGAGAATGTTCCCTGCAACTGTTGAATTATCTATTTAACATGATATAAAGTCTCTTTGTTCTGAAAAATGTGGAGTTATTTATTTAAATTTCTTGGATGTATTTTTCAACCAATATTTAAATAAAGTAGAAAAGGAAGAGAACCAAATGCCAAGAATTTCATTTATATGAAGATATACTGTGATTACATGCCACATAGATCGAAGAATAGAAAAAAATATGGGGGATACAAACAAAGGGGAAACCTAAACAAAAGCTGCTAAGGGCGTCCATTATAAAGCGCAGATTGGCCGATCCAAGAAATAGGTGGTGATGGTGATGAAATATTTGCTCAAGGATACTTTGGTTAGAGATTAGATAAGACAAGTCGTTCTGGCAGCGCTCCCTTCTCCGTTGCACAATATCGAGATCCTGCTCAGACTCTTGTAACTCAGCCTCCACTCGGGCAACCGCATCACGAGCATTCTCCACCTTTTGTTCAGACATAACCAACTTAATCTCCAAGCTTACTAATTCCTCTGAGATGGCTACCTACTAATGATGAGAACTCTGCAGCTAGTGATAAAGGGCAGGCAAGTCAACTTTCTTAAAGTCATACATCATCTGCACTAACCAAGACAGTGAAAACCCATCATTGATAAGCACGTTCACCTTACCCAACAAATCTTTTATTATATTAGGGCTTAGAGACCCCGAAGGAGTGTTGAGAATTTCATCCAAAACGATGGCCAGGCCAAGCAGTTTGCAGGCCATCATCATGGGTATGGATTGGATGTTATGAGGGGAAAATGTCAAAGAAAATTAGGTCAATAGCTTCTCAATTAATGTGTGAGGACCATCAGTCAAGATGTGGGGGAAATTGAGCATGGTCTACCTCACAACCACTTTGGGGGCTGCCTCAAGTGGGTGCACTAAAAATACTATCGCTCGCAAAAGGGCATCGCGTGTGCGAAGCATTATCACTTTCTTTCACTCAGGAAACAACCACCTTAAGCATCCCACCAACACTTGGGCCCATTATTTGAACTTATGCACCAGGTGCCTCGCCCAGTGCTGCTAAACTAGCCACCATCCTTACCTGCGTAATTTCTTATGCGATACCTTCAAATCATGGGTCGCGTGTAGCCGACTGCTCAACTTCAACCTGAAATTTAAGAAATTATCAAGTCAAAAACATATATAAGGTGGCTTGCAAGCATATTAAAGTCCAATATAACTTAGCCCGCCTGACCCTCAATTATGAGAGATTTTAAGACCAATATGATTTGGCCCGCCTGACCCTCGATTATGGGAGATTTTAAGACAATTATGACTTGGCCCGCCTGACCCTCGGTTATGGGAGATATTAAGACCAATATGACTTGGACCGCTTGACCTTCAGTTTTGGGAGATTTTAAGACCAGTATGACTTGGCCCGATTGACCTCAGGTATTGGAGATTTTAAGACCAATATGACTTGGCCCACCTGAACCTTGATTATGGGAGATTCAAACTCCTATTTATTAGGCAATACTAATAACATTTAAATGCAGGAGTCACACAAAATAAGATCATACCTCTAGTTGTGGATCATCCATGAACTGCTTGGTGACCATATTAAATCTTCTTCTTCGTCTAAATCTCCAGGGGCCACGAAAAGATACTGTTGTGAGGGAACAATAACACTATTTCCCACTTCAGTAGCTTCCTCCTTCTCCCTTCCTACCTGACCCACAACAGCAACCTCAGTCCCCTATGGATAGAGGATTGAAATCCAAAAGAGAGTAACAAGGACCTGGTCATTGGAGGGGGAGGGACTAACAGGATAGTTTTAGGAAGCGAAACCTGTGGAGCACAGTAGAAAATTAATATAAGAAAGGAAAAAGGAGATCAGAATATGATTTTTTTTTGCCATAATTGATGGTACAATAATAGCAGAGGATTTGTCAGCTAAATCAACAACATCGGGAGCACCTGCCTCGAGACCAGCCTGCCCATGCTAGAAGGTAGAGTCAAGTGAATAACCACTACTAGATTCAGTAGAAAAAAAGAGATATAACTGCCCCTAGGGGGAATTTGTAGTTACCTGTGAGGTTATATGGGTAACTATCCCCTTAGGTGCAACGTCCTTCGAAGAAGGTGAAACTTCATCTGGCCACTACCTTCAACATCGTCATGCACATCACCTCGAACATCAATCTGAAAAAGAGAAATATGAGTCAATATTATAAGGTAAAAGAGGAAAAGTTAGAAACTTAAAAGGAGAATAACACACATACCTCTTCTTCTAAAACATCCTCTAAAACTTCATAATCTTGAGTAGGTGAAGAAGGCTTTGAAGAAGAAACCATTCTCCTCAACCTACGTCTTCAAAGAAGAGGAAACTCTTATTCCTCCTCTTATTCTTCCTCCACTTATTTCCTTTCTTCTCTTTCCTCCTCCTCCTCATCATCATCTTCATCACCTACAAACTCTTCACTAACAGTTTTCTTTTCTTCCTCAGAATACTCACCCTTGCTCGTCTCAACCGGTTATTCCAATACAATCTTTACAGGGCTAACCAACTTCCTCTTCTTACTAACTTCAACAGTTGGGGGGGGGGGGTATAAGAAAACCCTCTCGAGGACATTTGGGTGGACATGAAAGTGCTATCATCTTTAGAAAAGTTATGTCAAGTTTGTTTAAGTTGGTCGAATAATTGGCTGACTTATTGAGCAACTTTAGAATTCGAAGCTAGATTTTGGGGGACCTCTGGGGAAACCTTAATCTTATTTTTTGGGGCCTTCCTGGTAGCCCTAAAAATTATTTAATCAAAGATATATGAGGAGTATCACACCCTTCAAATGGCCTCGAGGGACCAAGGGTAATGGCAGCTGCTTCGACTGGAAGGGAAAATTGGGTTGCTTTCTTGTTCTTCACCACAACCTGATCCATAGGAAGAAAAGGAGGTAACTCAGTGGGAATAAGACTATTGGTAGTACTTAGAGGGAATTTAGAGCTCAAAGTAGTGAAATTCCTCAACTCTAACTCTGTCGGAGGGTACCTTTTAACATCAGGATAATGAGGCTCCTTAAGAAGATTACTTTGGAAGTGACACTATTGATTCAACCAAAACACTATTAGGTACATCCCAGATTTGCCCCTCGAGCTTCATTTCTTGGTATAATAGGGTCGGCAGGGTATTTAGAACAAAGATTCACAATGGTGGAAGTGAGAAAGTTATTGCATGCAAAAGAAAAGTTGGTTGGTTTCTCTTGGGTGAAATGGATTAATATGGGATTTCCCTGATCGTATTTAAATTTCATAACTACACGGTTCGGGCTATAAATGGAGTGAAAAGAGGACGATTCTATATAAGAAGGTAGGTAAGAGGGAATCAATAGCAGACGGACATTGTTCGCCAGCAAATCTCTAGTCAGCACTTCCTCGATGGGAGCTATGGGGCGCTTCGCATCTGCCGTCTGCAAAGAAATGATTCAAAAAAAATTGAACAACCCAAACATAAGGCGAGGTACTAAATTTTCAACCTTGTCAATTAAAGACATGAATGATTTCTTAGAACTCTTATGATTCCAATAATAAATGCGAGGGACTCGGATGGGATAAGAGCTGGGATAACTGCCTGTCGGGGGATACTCCAGAAAGTGGGCGTATAAAAAGGGTGTCAGTAAGACATGGTTCGCATAATTAGAGACATCAAACTGACTCCGAGATGAGTCAGCTTTCACGCGATATAACCAAATGTATAATGAGCCAAGAGTAATGGCAGCTAAGGGAAGATTGACGTCATTGGCCATGGGAACGACCATATTGATTAGATCCTTCCTAGGGCAGTCATGGGGTTTTCCTAAAAGAAATATATTGGACAGCATAACCTAAATGTAACCCACAAGATCCACCTTCGAATTAAACCCCTTCCCAGATAGTGGGTACTCGAATACTTGCTTCCCTTTTGGGTTCTCCTTTGTCGCCTCGCGCGCATTAATCACAACCTTGTCTTCGATGAGGTTGAAATACCTTATCACGTCTAAGTAAGTACACTTATTGTATGTTAGCATATAGTCTTTCATAACCGCCTCTAGCTCCGGTCTAGTATCTTTCTCGGCACTAGAGATAGCTTCCTCAAAGAAGGTGTCAAAACCTTCTGCTTCCAAACCTAGCAACTCATCGACATCCGTAAGGGTAATGGTGAACTCACTCCAAGAGGCAACGAAGGTGTGGGACCTATGGCTCCAGTGAGCTACAAGTAATTGGAGAGTATTATTATTATTTGAAAGGGTGAGATCACCCAACCAGCTAGTCAACGATAAACCAATCTGAGCTAATTGCACAGGATACTTGGAATGGATGTAGTCGGTCTAAGGACCCAATTCCTCTCAATTACTTGAAGTTAATTCAAGATCCACCTTAGAAAAGGGGTAATCACCTCACTCGATATGGAACCATGTGACGATGGAAGTTGGGTTGTAGGCAAAATCCTCAGTATTATTATTCTCCTCCATCAATAAATTTGCAGGCTCCACCGGCACGAGATCACCGGGGAAATGTTCAGCCACCGACCAGAAGTGATAGGACTTGCCAAAGTATGGTGCACGATGTTACAATTCCCACTGATTTTGATGCGTCTGAGTATAGGGAGAGACGTGTCTGGCGGATTGAGTTTTTTTTCATGATGGTGCCATGGGTACAGAGAAGAAAGTGTGTGATTAGGGTTAAAGAGAAAGCAGAGGATAAAATGCTGGATTTTCTCTCTCAAAAAGCACGATTACAAATAAACCCAAGTGTGAAGATTTGAAAATGCAAGTATGTCCTTTTATAGGGGCAGCAAAAACCCCAACAGGCCACAAATGACAACGTTTTAAGAAACATAGCGACGATCAAGTTATCTCGCGTGGTTTGCATGTGTTCTTAGGGCCAGGAATTCAAAGGCCGTAATGATGACACTTTAAAAAGTGATGTGCCAGTACTATTACGTGAGGAAAACACGCTATCCCAAAGTTGCCACGTGTAAAGCACATAAGTGTGACACCCCGACTAATTAAATACCGGGTAGCTACTCCTTTATAAAATTAATTCAAAATGCCAAGTTGGCTCAGTTAATAGCATCACTGTCGAAAACATTTTAATATTACTAACCACCTAGTATTTAAAAATCAAGTTGCCAAATTTTAATTTAAGTCTGATTAACATGCCACAAAAGTAATGAAGAAATAAATAACACCATTCACCATACTGAAGTAAAACGAATAACCATCACAAATAGAGTAAATAAAGTCTGGAGGAAACCCCTCAATACAATCCCATACTGAAATAAATAACCGAAACAATAAATGCTAAAGTCTGAAAACTGAAATGTAAAAGATGCTCTAAATAGAAATGGGCAACATGCCCTACAACTGATAGATAGTGACTCTGGAATCCAAAAGATAGAAGCGTCTATGAACAAATCCCTGTAGCTTCCACAAACCGCTACAGCTCGTCACCTGAATGAGTACCTATGCTTGGTGTCCTTGTGGCTGGGCACCTAAAAAGGTTTTACAAGAAAAAGATTTGAAAAGCAAACGGGTCAGAGCCCGAATGTGGAGTTATATTTTAAAAACCTGCAAGTGCTTTAAAAACATTTAAAACATTAAATGCAAAGTACATGTTAGGACGTGCACTCACATTATATTCTCGCCTCTCGTCTAACTGTGTACTCCTAACGCAAGTACCCATCTATAACTACCCATACTACTAGCTAAGTGACAACATATCTAGCTAGACTGCCAAAGGTCCTACCAATTATACTTGGTTCCATTTACATAATAATGCTCGTAATTAAATAGGGGTTTAACGTCAACTCAGATACTCAATGTGCAATATTTATAACTGTCAATTAACTCGTTATATTTCTCGAAACAATACCGTAATATAATTACAACATTAACATGGTGATTCTCATTAATTAAATGTATATTATTCACATCATATATATACAATACAAGCACCCCGCAACTAAGCTGTAGTGCACACATACTCTGCTATCCATCCCGGTACATCACGTACATAAGGATCACATATTCCGAATCTCTCAGGAATAGTTCAGATAACACAAATCACAAATAGTGGAGGCGAACACAGTCACCATCACATGGGTCACGCACATACCTACGCTCCCATGATCATGCAGACTTATTAATATCACAATAAGTCCTTCTATGACCTATGTTCATCAAGGTACCAGTCTATATCCCCCCCGTAGGCACACAAGGATTAGAGGGTCCTAAGCGAACGTAACCTCCCGTGATAGCAAGTATGGTAGGTATGTCATACACACAAGATTTTATGCTAAGCATTCACACATCTTAGATATCTCAATATTAATAAAGTCATACTCTACATCATTATACCATTATTCCAAATTCATATATTTCAAGTATCCCGATAATATATAATTTAAATGGTCGACACGTCTCACGTCGTAATTCCTTAAACTTAAAACCTATCTCAAATAGACTATTAAGTCTCCCATAATTCTCACATATGACATCTTTATACCTAAGGTCTTTGCTTCTGCCCCAAACCTTATTTCATCAACTTATTCAAATTTGTACTATTAACCCAAATATTATCTCACATGACAAATTTCATTTATTTAGAAAAATTCCTCAAATTACATTCCAAATAAAGTCCCATCTCATAATCATGCCTACTGGTCTTCCTTAAAGTTAAGGGTATTCATAAAGTCTCTAATAATATTATCCAAGGGTTAACACCACTAAAATTCAATTAAGGGAAAACTTCATTTATTCTGGGAAGGTCGATCGATCGACCTTGACCTTCGATCGATCGATTTTGTCGATCGATCGACTGATGAATGTCGATCGATCGATTACACAGGTATGGTTACGGACTGCTTCGATTTGCAGATTTGAAAACATCCCAAAACTTATTTTTAAAGCATGATTCTCTAATATAACGTTATAGTAATGTCATATAACCATCCTACAATATTACTAACGTCCATAAATCAATATTTCAACAACTAAAGGCTACATATGGATCAATCTTTATCAAAAACCTAGTTTTCTAATTTATCTCAAGAACATTCATAAACTTCATCTTAAATCCGTTTTTGGTATAACAAAAGTCAGTAGTTCTCTTAATATAATCTTTCAGTAACATTCTACATGCAACCTATATCCCAAAATTTAAACTAATAACTCCAATCTTATGGGTTTTTCATTATCTTTCAAGAACACACAAAGTTTTTTGAATAATCTAACATGGAAGAAGCATTCTCCGAAATTTAAATGGAATAAATCACTTGCCTTGATTGTCTCTGGATTTGGTGTTGGATTTGTAAGCTCTTTCTGCAGATTTTCTGCAGAATTCCTCCTCTTTCCCTTCCTCTCTAAGCTTTCTTCTTCCAAAGGTGGCTATGGTGGCTAGGGTTTCCTTTGGGAGAGTTGGAAGACTAAATGATAACCTACGTAGCTTTCTAGGTTAATAAGGGTTGGTTATGGGCTTAGTGGGTCTTATCCACATCAGAATTAATTAACCAAATTTTCGTCACTTTTAATTCCTCAAAACGTGAAATTAACAAAATACCCTTTAAGTTGCCGGTATGGCCTAAAAATACCCCGGGACCCAAACTATACCCCCGGCTAGTGTTTTCTGACTATCTCGACCCTTCCAGACGCGTTGGCGCACTCAAAACGACCATACGGATTATAGATTTTAAATTCACTTTTATTAACAAAATATTATACCGTGACGCGGCGGTCCCACGCGTCTCAACAAAATTTCTAAAATGCCGTATATAAATCTCACGACAAATTTTATAACACCAAGTTCATATATAATCATATATGCACATAATCAAATACTAACTCGTATCACATTAGTATTTATAACCCGGATTAATTTCCAATTAATACACAATTTAATTAATTAATCCCAAAAATAAATATAGCCAAAAGTACGGGGTATTACAATAAGTACAAGGGATAACCTATTTAAATGGGATATGGCCAGAGCAATAAATGGGGCATGCTTGGAGTCTTTTCAACTTTGGAGAGATAAAGTGCTTTGAGGTAAATTTGAATAAAATCTCGTCACTTCCCCTATGACAACTATCACCTGCAATGATAAATGTCCCATCAAGAAATAGTGCTTTCAGAAAAATCTTAAGGCATTTCAAAGAAGGAATTAGTTCAAAAAGAAGGACCAGATGAGTTCCTCACACACACTTCTCTTTAAATAAACAGCCTAATATTTATTATGATATGATTATTTGCCTATGAATATTACTTATTCTTGCATAAAATTTGGAATATCACTCTGTCGTGGTAGCCTTGTCGATATAACTACCCTTCTTAGACATAATATCAGGGTGCTTATCTTTTCAGCTTTGTAGCATCATCTTTGTCTACTGGCATTACTCCATCTACCAACAAGTATATGTATGGTTTCCTCTAGTCTTGAGGTTAATCGATGAAGTTACATTTCGCTGCCTGATAGAATAATTGACATTTCTCGTAGTCTCCCTGTACTACTGCAGCGTCTTGCCTCAATGAAGGCAAAAATTATCCCGCTCTTTGGACCCTTCTGTACAAGGTAACCTCAGTGGTTTTGCAGCTATCTTCATGTACTTTGATCAATCTCCTCTTGTCTTCCTCAGGGTCTACACATCTGGATAGCCAGCCTCCTTTATTTTTGTTGTATAATTTGCCCTTGGCAATAAAATATTGCACGAGATTAAATAAACTCAATGTTCCGTAACTTGTCTTCATCTATTTCCCGATTTTACCCCTCCAATCATCGGTGTCATCTGTGGGCAGCATTTCCAGTATAGTCGAGGGAGTTTTCCTCTTAGTGATTCGAACAACCTTTGATTCTCCATCAAAAGCAATCGTTTGGTTAATGGTGGCATAAACGTCAACATATGGATTCATCGTTCGAGGGTGCCTTTTGATTTTCACCACCTCAAACTCCCCAGTCACCTGTTTAATCACTAAATTGGAGTCCCCTTTTATCGTGAGGACCTGGATGCCCATTTTAAGGGCCTCGAGTAACCCCAGTACGAGCGCTTCGTATTCAGCTTCATTATTCAAACACTTAAAATCCAACTTAAAAGATAGTCAAATTTCTTCCTTGTCCTTCCTCAAGATGATGCCTGTTCCCCCCTTATTTTTAGATTAAGAGACATTAAATTCCATGCTCCATTCGTCCATATTGGCTGCTACAAAATTGTCTTAGAGATCATCACCCAGAAGATCCTCCATAGGTGGCTCGAATGCACCAGAAGGAAAGATAGCTAACAAGTCTGCATAAGCTTGGATGTTGATGGCTCAAGGAACTATGCATTTAAGATCGTATTCTGAGAGGATTAAGAAACATCGGGATGCCATGCCTATTAGTACAATTTTAGTGAGAAAAAACTTTATGGGATCACACCTAGTTATAATATGGAATGTGAATGACAATCGATAGAGTCTAAGTTTTTATGCTACAAGTACAAGGGCTAAACAATGCCTCTCGATGCTAGTATATTTGGCCTCAGGCTCATGTAAAATCCTACTCAAGTAATAAATAGGTTTCTCTACATCATCCATCTCTAGGGCCAGTAATGCCCCAATAGATCGTTCAGTAGATGTGAGATATATACGTAAAGGGATACCTGCCTTCGGGGGAACTATCGTCTGAGGGGATGTGAGGAGCTCTTTCATCTTGTCCATGATGTCCTAGTTCATCTGCTCCCCTGAAAACTTGGAGCCTTTTCTCAGAAGCTCCATCAGTGGGTGTGTCACTTCGTCTAGCCCTGGTACAAACCTCCTCAGGTAGGAGACTTTCCCCAAGAAGCTCTTCAACTCCCTCGTTGATTTTGGCCTCGACATATCAAGGATGGTCCGTTATTTGTCCTAGTCCATCTGAACACCTTGCCTATTCAGCACAAACTCGAGGAACTTTCCATTTGTCACCCAGAACGCGCATTTAAGAGAGTTCATCTTTAACTTGTACTTTATGCATCGGGTGAACACCTTCCTCAAATCATCTAAGTGAGAAGTCTCATTTTTGGACTTGATTACCAGGTCATCGACGTAAAATTCCATGTCTTGTGAAAAAGGTAGTGGAAGATAGCCATCATAGTCCTCTAGTAGGTGGCTCCTGCATTCTTCAAACTAAATGGCATAAGTGTGTACATAAAGTTACCCAAAGGCATTCGAAAAGCGGTCTTCTTGGCATCAACGGGATCTATTTTGATCTGATTATATCCCATATCACCATCCATAAAGTTATACATTTTGTGTCCTACAATTGCATCAATCAGTCTATCAAAGGAAGGCAATGGGAACTCATCTTTTGGGCACGCTCGATTTAGGTCCTTGAAATCCATGTAGATCCAGATCTATCTTTTGTCTTTATTTCCAGTGGGTGCAATGATAGATGGACAAATCGGATGCTGGATAGGGACAATGAAGCCAACTATAAGCAATTTTTGAACCTCTTCTTTGATCTTCAGATCTAGATCTGCCTTGCATGTTCGAGTGGCCAGCTTAACTGGAATAGTCGATGGCAAAACATTCAACTTATGGCATCTCACCTCCTTGTTAACCCCAGGCATCTAGGTATATTTCCACGCGAATACGTCTTTGAATTCCTGGAGCAACTTGATCAGATCCTCTCGAGGTGCCCCTTTCAGGTCTTTCGAGATGAAGATAGGGTTAGGGTCATCACCCTACTTAGTTAATTTTTTTTCTCCAACTCCTAAATCTGCGGCTCGAGCCTGTCCTTCATGCACTCAGGTTCCTCCTCTATCTCTTATACAAACTCTTAGACGTTTGATTTGTCAATCACCATGAATTTCCCTTTGTTATCTACCAAGAAATATTCATAAACTGGGTCAGCCTCATCGTCTAGACCTTCAGCTACCCGCTCATATATTCATAACTTTAAATGATTCTACCATTAGGCAAAACCACTCTCTTGCATTCCCATGAACTTTCCTCCCTATGAGGCCTCTTTTTACAATTTTATTCCAACCCTCTCGCGGAGTGTCTATTGAGAACGCTTTGGGTCCGAACCTGATGTTCAATTGGATCAATACGCGGTGTCATTCGATCACACAACTGCTTTGACAAACTGGGAGGCCTTACTGAAACTTGATCACACTCTTCTTCATAGGTCACCACTAGTCGAGCAGGCATACACACCTTCTCTCGAGTGCTTGGAATTTTTATTCCTCCATTATACTTTGTTACCACTGTGGCTTCCTCGAATAACTTGGTATAAAAGTCAACTTCCACTAATTGAGCTTCTTCTTTTGCGAAGGGCTTTTTAGATGCTCAAATCACCAACCTTTTTCCTTTTATGTTTTCCTTAGCACACTTGTGGTAAGTGGAGGGCACCAACTCATGGTTGTGCATCCACACCCTTCCCACTAGCAGCTAGTATAATGGATCACAGTCCATGATGTGGAATTTAATATGGGAAGTAATATTCCCCATTGTGATTCCCACGCTAATGTATCCTACAGATTTGGATGACTGATTATCATACCCTGAGATTGCCAACGAGTTCGACACTATTCTTATTTTAGATAAGTCAACAACATAGATATATCTGATAGGCATTATGTTAATGAATGCCCCTCCATCCAACAACACACGAGAGAAGACACAATCATTCACAAATACTGTAACATAAAGGGGTCTGTTGTGAGGATACCTGACCAACCTATCTGCCTCCGAGAACGTTACTTCAAATAGATACCTACTCACCGAATTGTCCATGGGCCCTTTCCATTTTAGGTGGGGCACCATGTTTTTCTTAATAATTTGCAGGATGGCTCGAGTGACCTCCAATTGCAAGTGCTCGGGTAGCCCAACCTGATTGAAGAACTAACATAACTTATGTGATCGTGTAATTAACGTGCATTCAACCCAAGGGTTTATTTGTTCTTCTTCAAGTTCATAAGCTTCCTCTATGTCCCTGTAAGCAGCCTCATCATAGGCTATCACTGCGTATACTGGTTCTAGATAAAAAGCCCCTATTTATTTACTCAAACTCTCGACGGGGTCATCTTCGTCTTCCTGCTAACCTTCTTTATCTGACTCATCCTCTAATCGTAGCTGAGCTAGCTCATATATACATTCGTTCAAAGACTCTTCAAAATATTTCTTAAGGAGCCAGTGCTCCCTCAGACATTGTTCAGCTTCTTTATCAAAAGCATTGGCCATGTGGGCCCCATGAGCTGGTAGAGGATTATCATTCATGCTGCCTTGGGGAAATTCAATGTCTCCTTTCTTCACGAAGTGATATATCAACCACCTCAAAGAAGAGCATACCTTGGTCGAATGGTTTACTCTATTGTGGAGTGCACAATAATTTGGCCTCTCTTTGTCCTCTCAGGAAAGTTGCACTGTGCTGGTGTTGACAGGTCTACCTACTTTGCCTCGAACCATGAAATTGTATAAGTTTAGTGTAACACCCCGTATTTTTAATAATTTTAAGTGATGGATTAATTAAATTAAATATGGGAAATTAATTACTTATTAATCCGGATTAAAATAGGCAAGGGTTAGTATTTAGTGGTGTGAATTATATTGAATATTACTTAGTCAGTAAAGGAATATGTGGTTATGTATTTATTAAAATTATCGCGAGTGAAAAATACGACAGTCACAATAATTAAGTTGGGATACGCGTGTCAGTCATGTCGGGACTAAATTTAATGAGATAAAAAGTAATTTACTTTTAAGTCATACAAATGATCATTTAGAGTGCGCCAAAGTGTATGAAAGGGTCGAGATAGTCAGAAAAGTCTACTCGAGGGTTTGATTTGGGGTCTGGGTCAAGTTTGGACCAAACCGGAATCTCGGGGGGCATTTTTATCACTTGTATTTTTGGAGTAATAAGACCTACGAATTTTCTAAGTGTAATATATCTGATAAGAGAAGGTAGTTAGGGTTATAAATGTGAGAAACAAATAGAAGTCACAGAGAGTCCATAGGAGGAAGAGGAGAAGAGTTCCAAGGCTAGAACCTCTATAGTTACACCCCTTGCACCACAAGCACCAGCATTGCGTAGATCGGAGGAAGAGGAACGCACCCATACCATTCTTCTACAAACGATCAGTCCTTCATATTAAGGCAAGTGCTTAATCTTGCTAAATTCTGATCATGTATGATATTCATGTCAGTATACGATAATTAAACCCCTGAATATGTAGAGTTTTGATAAATTTTTGGCAATAAAATTGAGGTTCTTGATTCAGATTCATGTTAGGTTTAATTCTTGATGTAGGTAAAACTAAATTGATGAATTAGAACAATTAATGTGTGAAAAAATCTGGGTTAACTTGAAGAAATATGGAAAAACTAGGGTTCTTGAGAAATCATTTTGATTTACTCCAATTTAATGATTCTTTAGTGTTATGATGGTTCTTATACGTTAGAAATCACTCATGTATATATAAAGTTTAGAATAATTCGTTGGGCATTTGGGAATGATTAATGGAGGTTTTGATCATTAAGAATGGTGAAACCCGTATGTATATAACGAAGAAGACGAAGACCTGTAGAGGGTGAATCTATTTGGTTCTTGGATGAATTGATTCGACAAGTTGAACCGATTCGGATCAGAGCCGAATCGATTCAGCTGCCCAGTTTTGGCCACTTCTCCCCCTTTTGCTTAGTTATTTTGGAAATCGTTCGGGAATCATTTATGGAATTTAATTTTTAAATATAAATGGGATTATATGGAAATACCAGTAGAACTAGGTTGGGTTTTATTCTTGGTCCTATGAGGGGAATTTAAGGGCTGAATTAATTAGGTTTAACTCAGAGGAAAAACCTAAATTGAAGGATAATTTGAGTCACGAGAATTCGAGAGGAACAATGATTTAGACCAGTAGGATAGGAGTGAGTTACCTATTGATATTATATATAGAATAATGGACACACTTCGAGTGGTGGGGCATTCTCGAAAATATGTGATGATTAGTAAAATGACTAATTAATCATACGTAAGGTATTCGATATATATATACATATATTACGTATGGGATTTAGAATATAGGTTGTGTGTATACCTATTGCATGATTTCTTATGTGTATAACATACCTACATTGCTTGCTATCACGAGAGGTTTTTGCATTGGGACAGGCATATCCTAATGAGCCTTTGGGGGGATATTTGAATTGTACCTCAGAATATAGAACCTAGGAAAGGCCTATCTGTGAGAATGATAAGTTGACGGTCATATGGGTGCGTAGGTATGTGTGTAACCCATAGGCTTGGAACTATATTCGCCTCCAATATATGTGATATGTATGTATGGTTCGAGAGAGATACCAAACCAATGGTCCTTTATGCAGTGCGAGATGTACCAGGACATGATAACAGAGTATGGATGCACCACATGTATCTTCATAGGGGTGCTATAGTAGTGTGTGTGTGTATGTGTATATATATATATACACACTTATGATTTAATCCTACTATTTGTGCTTAGTAGAAGAGAATGATAGTGATATCTAAATGTAGATAAGTTTGCGAGAAATTAATATTATATGAGAAAGTATAAATATTTAATAAACCTAAAAAATAAATTACTGTATAGGTAACACACGTGAGCACAGGAAGTTAGTAAACGAAGTAAAATACTTAATTCAAACTTGTTAGATGGGGTAGCATAACTAGGACGGGTTAGGAGTATATGTTAGGCGTGCACACTAGTTGAGGGGTAAGGACCTCAAATGAGAGCCGTGAACCTAACATGCATATAATATATGTAATTTATGCATTTTAAAAACTTGCTGGATTTTTAAATGTTTTACTCGGGTTCTGATACGTTTCTCCCAAATCTATTTTATTGTAAAAATCATTTTAGGTTCCCAACCACGGGGAGGCCCAACTTAGGAGTCCATTGTCATTTGTCGTTGCTGCAGTTACTGTGGTCGATTGCATGATTTACTTGGTAGACGCCTCCATTCATTTTAGATTTGATGCATCCTTATTTGATCTTAGTCGAGCATGTTGCCCCTCTTTCGTTAAAATTTATTATAGATACATTGTACTTCTTTTATTTCAGATGTTGGATTTTGACTTTTGATTATGGATTATTGTGTTAGATTTTCAGACTGGGGTGTTTAATCCCATCATATTTTATTTGATTTCGTATTTCATTAATTGTGGTGTTGATTAATTTAGTATGGTGAATGTGATGTTTAATTTTTTGAAATCATTGCATTTTAATTAAAAGATAAAATTTTGACATCAGCTTTCCAAATACTAGGTGGTTAGTAAATATTAAAAAGTTTTTCAATAGTGATGCTAAGAATGAACCAATCTGGATATTCTGTTTTAATTTAATAAAGGCCTGATCACTCAGTATTTAATTAAGCAGGGTGTCACATTTAGATAGCTTGCTCCACCATGCATTGCATCCCCGGAGGATCCTCCTCACCTTCAAATCTTCTCTTGTTACCTCTGTAAGCACAAATTTCTTATAGATTTAATTTGTTTATATTTGGCTTAATTTCGGACAAAATAAGTTGAGTCTTGACTAGTAATTAATTCGAGATTAAAGAAGTTTCATATTAAAGCCATGAAGATGAAATCAAGTCAAGTTGCAATTTCACATTTTGTTTGTTTTAAGATCACACAGGTATGAATAATCAAAGGAATATGTGATTTAGAATGTTGTTTAAATAATAGATGATTTAAATATTTTTTAATGTTTGGGAATTAAAAAAATTAAAGTTTTGAAAACGCATTTTAATTATATCTGAGCTAATTGTTTTTATACAAGGATAATCATGAAAAAACCGAAAAAGGTTACCATTGTTCAAATGACATGTAAACTCGTTCGAACGACATCACTAGTCGTTTAAACGACAACGTTTGTTGCTCGAACAAGATGCATCGATTTATGTGTTTCCTTCATTTTTGGACTCTGGTTTGCTCAGGTATAAATATTACACTACATAGACATTTTCAAAAGAGAGATGAATAGTTTAAATAATTCCCATTCTGTTTAGTTTTAGCCTTTGTTTATTCAAGATCCTATTATAATAATTCCAAACGTTTGTGATCTTTAACACATTCAAAAGAAGACTTTGTTCGACTCTTTGTAGAGAGGATAAACCTACACCGGACTGAGGTCAAATTGGAAGTGCTATGGTATTTCTTGCTGAAGTTAGGACTACGGTTCTTGTGGAGCTAAAGCGAGTGTTCTATTGCTGACGACATCGACCTACACCTACGGGTATTCGTATGTCATCTTATTTCGCTGTAATCCGAGTGTAAACCGTTTCTTTACAAATTATAGTGGAAATAAAAAGTTTTGCCCTTCGGGGATTTTTTCCTTAATTTGTTTCTTTTATCGAACGCTTGATTTATTCAATGAGTTAAATTGAGTAGATGCATGTTTAGGGTTTAAGAATATAAACTTGGAAATATTTAATTTTGTTGGTTTTACCTAAAGCACTTATTAAAAGGGCCTCTTTAAATTGGTATCAGAGCTTATTGCACTTTTTTACTGTGTTTGATCCTTTGTCTTTAGGTATGGCTTTTGGTAATTTTGATGAGTTTAGAGCTCACGTGTTTGAAACTTTTCACTTGAAATCTTGCATGAAGTCTACTCTTAAATTTTTTTTTAAAAAGGAAAATTGTGAGAAGTATGTTTCTAACCTTAGTGAGAGTGACCCTGAAGAAATTTTTTATCCTACTGAGCGAGAACTTTCCTCCCTTGTGGCTAATCATGTAGGTGATAACGACATACTTTTGCATGATTCTTCTGTAATCACAGGATGTGATACCCTTGAAAGTGAGGGTGATGTGAGTATTGATGAGAGTGAGGATAAGAGAGACTTACCAACTAACTTTAATGAATTGTATGAATAAATATTAAAAGTAAAGAAGGCAAATTTGAAGTTAGGAGAAAAATTGAAAGAATGTGCCATTGAAAATAATAGCTCCAATACTTTAATTGAGGAACTTAGGGAGCATGAGAAGTAAATTCGTGAGAAGCTAGAATATGTCAAGGGTGAGAGAGACAGTCTTCGAGGGTTAATGGAGGCTCTGAAAAAAGAATTACTTGAGTTTGAGGATTCTAGCCATTTATTTGAGTCAAGGATAGGTGAACTTGAGAAGAAATTGAGAGATTCAAGTGAGGTTAAATTTGATTTGGAATCTAGGTCCGAGAAGTTAGATAAAATCTTGGTAACCGTCCAAATCAAGGATAATAAATGTGGTATTGGATTCGATAAACATGTTCCAACCATTCCCAAGGCTAATACTAGGCTAGCTAGAGAGCCACCCAGGGTTGTTAGGAAGGAGCCACATAAGAACATTGGATTTAATCGTCCCGTATCAAACACTCCCCGCCGAATCTACACTTGCACTCATTGTGGTAGGAGAGATCATCTTGGGCATTTTTTCTACGATCTTAAGGACATTCCTAGAAAGTCAAAGTACCCAAACACTCCTTTCTCAAAATCCACCACTCTTCGTTTCACACCCACCTGGATTAGAAAATCAGATTTAGAGGCATTAGGGATTAGACTTGGTGATACGCGTGTCATCTCACATGGATCTCTACATGTCTCATCTTTCGACTACGCATGTTCGTCGGTTTGTTATACTCTAGTTTGTCTTTGCGATATATTGTTTCTCTAGAGTTATGATGTTTATCCAATTGCCATTTTTTTTAGGTTTATTTAAAAAATTACAAAAAGATTTTATTTTGAGTAAATTTTTTGAAATTCACAAAAATATTTTTGGTTTTTGAGTCATGAATCTTCATGTTTAATATGTTTTGTTAGTGTTCTTGGACCCCCATCACTTCATTATCCATGTGGCTAGGGCATTTGGTCATATTCATTGATGCATTAAATAATCTTAACCATTGTCATAATGGAGTTATCTTGAAATCGATATGCATATGGATTCATCTCTGTATATATGCCATTCTTTCACACATGCACGAGCATTTATAAATGTTTGACATCACATCCATATTTGAGTTTGGTGAGACGTTCTTACCTCAATTTTGTCATCTATGCATAAGTAGTCTTAGGAGGAGGTGTGCATGCAAGAACCGTTTACCGTAAGGAATTAAAATTGCAAAATATGATGAGTGTCTACGGGAAAGGGCTGTGAGAGTGAAAAATTAACTCGTCGTAATAGCCACCGTATAAAAAAAGCCCAAAAAAATAGCGTGGCAATAAAAAGAAACGTAGGCCAAATATTGGGCCATTTAGTTTGGATCACCTCAAAAGAAAGAAAAATTAATATGTATTATTTATGAGGGTATTCGGATGGAAAATAAAAACGGGTTCGCACCACGAATCGTAGGGATGAAACATTACATCATGACGATATTGTTTGTAGAATCGTCAAAATTCTATATTTGTGTGTATGATGATAGTTATGTTCATGAATCTCATTTATTAATTATCACACATGGCTATATCATTATTTGTTGACATATTGCTATCATCTAGAGCATCTTGAATGTTTTGATGTATTGAAATTGTGACAAATTTGTTGTATTACATGCCCATTCACTCCATGTCCACGTTTTGAGAACATTAATTGCATGTTAGCCTGGATTTCTTAAAAATTTTAAGTTTGTCCATTTTTTTGTGTTTTCAGTCAATTCCTATTTGGTAAAATTTGTGTGTATTTTGTAATCTCGTCATGTTGCGATAAGTGTCGTTCAAACGATAAATCTTTTCATTCAAACGACACCTATTTTTGTTCGAACGACACTGCTTCAGATTTAAAAAGTCGCATCTGTTCAGTTCGTTTCTTTCTTAAGCTTGAACCCTGGTTAGATGCCTTCATCTTCTACCTTCGGTCGACCCTATTTTTGACCAAACCCCCCCATTTTTAACTCCATTTTTTACCCAAATCAAATACTTTGCACTGGATTTTCACCTCATATTCCATCTCTGTGCTAGTTTGTGGTTTGGACTCTCTGTTGGAAGTAAGTTTTTAAACTTTCTCTGTTTCTTGGTTTAATTTTTTTTAGGTATTTGCTGTGTGTTTTTATTGTGGTTTAAAAAAAATGGTCGAACTCATTTTTTTATGGATGTTTTCCGTTTCCTAATACGATTGATGCATGGGTTGGTGTTCTTTTTTTGAGTTTGAAATCAACATAAAAAGTTGGTATGAAAAAATGTCTCTTTTTGAAATAATTTTTTTTTGCACCTATTTATACCCATTAATTTTGTGAGACATTTTTTTAAATAGGGTGTTCATAATTTATTTCAGAAAAATTCTAATTTTTTAAAAATACCAAATGCTAGTCCTTTTTGGCAACATTATCTGCTTATGATTATTCTGATTGGGTTATTGTTGTGTGTTGGGCTGTTGGTTTTTGTTTTACCCCGGTGGTTCGGATGCATTTGTACGGAGATAGGTTCTAGGCGTCAGTTGTGTCTGCCTACCCTACTCATTTTCACCCGTAATACTTAGTGTCTAGTCATGCCTCCTAGACGCAGGAGTACTTTTTCTCATAGGCAAGACGAGCCTTCCCCCACATTGCGGGATCATAGGGCTAGGAGCTATAGACCACCTTACTCTCATGTACGTTGGTATACCAGTTTGGACTACGATCATTACTGTCATTTGGGGTTACATATTCGCGTTGTAGTTCGGGAGAAAGTATTTTGTGTTGATCAATTTTCTGAGCTTTCTCTTCCTATATGGATGTTTGGCAGGGGATGGGATTGATTATTTGATGCCCATGGCATAGTTTACCCTGACATAGTTAGGGAATTTTATTATAGGGCTCTTCTCACTCCTAGTGGTTTACAGACATCTATTCCCGATACTTATCATTGTCGATCTTATTGCGGAGACTCTTCAGTTACCCTATGTCCCAGATGATATTTTTCCTAGGAGTCCAGAGGGTGGTCCTACTGGAGATCAGATTATTCATTTTTGTTGTTCGGAGGTTCCGCCTGCTGGGACTACATTGTTTCACCAACAATTCCACACATCTTTCCGCATCCTTAATCATTTTGTATCCTCCTCTATCTATCCTGGAGTCAATCATACTCAGATTGGCTTCGATATCGTATATTTTATGTATGTTGTATGTCAGGGGTGGGACATTGATCTACCATCTCTGTTGTTTCGGGTTATGTACTCAATTACCATTCTTGGTAGCTCTCCTGTACGCCCCTCTCTCCCCTACAGTCTCCTCGTATCTCGCATTTGCTTCTTAACTGGAGTACCTATTTTGGAGGATGATGTCTTCCTTTCTACTCCATCCTTCATTGATAGTAATACTTTGACTCGATCTGAGAGTCATTTACCTTCTAAGGCGAGAGCAAAACAACCTATTTCTTCCCCATCATTTTTTGGAGAGCCATCTACTACTGCTGAGCTGAGTTCTCTATCTTCTAGGTCTCGTCCTTCTCCATCTGATCAACCCATTGTAGAGGAGTGTGATGATTTACAGGCACAGTTGGCATCACAGTCATAGATGTACGATGCCATGATGGCTCCTTTTGATGCCGAGGTTGAGGCTAGGGCTCGAAGTGACTCACGGATGACTGTATTTTTTGATGAGATGAGATGACAGCAGATAGGAAGAGGATAAGGTTTATTAGGATTGAGCAACATAGCTGCCACATATGTTGGTTCTGATTATGATTCTGATGTTGATGATGATGACTAGCATACCAGTTGATATTTATATTTTGAGACATTATATTTGTGTCACTTGATGTATCTTGTTATTTATCCTGATATTATGTACTCTTGGTCTTCTTATGCTACATTTTTTTGTGACTGGATATATATATTTCATACTACAGTTATGATATTATTTATTGCCATCTTTCTCATATCCACTATCACATTTTATCATTTATGCCCATTTTCATGTGCTAGTTTTATCCGTCCCGTGATTTGTCTATTCCAGACAAAAAGGGGGAGAGATATGTGATGTAGGGGGAGTTTTATTAAAAATCGTGTTCACAATTTATTGATATATCTTTTATATTTTCTCTGTTCCTCCACACTTCACTTGGGTACATTTGTTTGTGTCTCATGAATGTAGGTATCTATTTTTTAGATTCAGAGATTCACTGCTACACCACGTTCAGAGACAATTCTAGACTGAATGATGCAGCTTCATAGTTTATTTATGTCCCGTATTTATAATTCAGATGTCTAGAATAGGACATTTAATATAGCCACAATATTTTTATTTGAGTTTTATCCCTGAATAGCCAAAGGGGGAGATTTGTAAGCACAAATTTCTTATAGATTTAATTTGTTTATAATTGGCTTAATTCCGGACAAAATAAATTGAGTCTAGACTAGTAATTAATTCGAGATTGAAGAAGTTTCATATTTAATCCATGAAGAAGAAATCAAGTCAAGTTGCAATTTCACATTTTGTTTGTTCTAAGATCACACATGTATGAATAATCAAAGGAATATGTGATTTAGAATGTTGTTTAAATAATGGACGATTTAAATATTTTTTAATGTTTGGGAATTAAAAAAATTAAAGTTTTGAAAATGCATTTTAATTATATCTGAGCTAATTGGTTTTATACAAGGATAATCATTAAAAAATCGAAAAAGGTTACTGTCGTTCAAACGATATGTAAACTCGTTCGAACGAAGGTGCTAGTCGTTCAATCGACAACGTTTGTCGCTCAAACAAGATGCCTCGATTTGTGTGTTTCATTTATTTTGGACTTTGGTTTGCTCGGGTATAAATATTATACTGCATAGACGTTTTCAAAAGAGAGATGAACAGTTTTAAGAATTCCCATTCTGTTTAGTTTCATCCTTTGTTTATTCAAGATCCTATTATCATAATTCCAAAGGTTTGTGATCTTGAACACATTCAGAAGAAGACTTTGTTTGACTCTTTGTAGAGAGGATAAACCTACACCGGACTGAGGTCAAATTGGAAGTGCTGTGGTATTTCTTGTTGAAGTTAGAAATGCGATTCTTATGGAGCTAAAGCGTGTGTTCCATTGTTGACGACATCGACTGACACCTGCGGGTATTCGTATGTCATCTTATTTTGCTGTAATCTGAGTGTAAACCGGTTCTTTACAAATTATAGTGGAAATAAAAGGTTTTTCCCTTCGGGAATTTTTTCCTGAATTTATTTCTTTTACCGCATGCTTGATTTATTCAATGAGTTAAATTTAGTGGATGCATGTTTAGGGTTTAAGAAGATAAACTTGGAAATATTTGATTTTATTGGTTTTACCTAAAGTACTTATTAAAAGGGTCTCTTCAAGATCTTCTTCTTCCTCGGTCGCCACTACCTTCCCCTCTACCTCCATCGTCTGCATAATTTACCCTCGAGGGTATTCCCCTCCCAGAGGTAAGTGATGGCCTTAGCTGTAAACCCGAAAAGGTAGGTGGGGGTGGTGGGGATTTTACCACAAAGGAAATATTACTTATTGCTTTCAGAAATGTCGCGAACGTACCCTCTCGCGTTTCATTGATCAGATGGCAGATATATTCTGGCAACAACCCTTCAGGACGTACTTGTAAGAGCTTATCTTCTCGTGTTTCCTCCCTTACATCCAAGGAGTGCTCGCAAAATCTCCTGATGTAGGCAACAACATCCTCCCCTGACTTTTGTTTCTCACGCGTCAGTTGTGTAAGTGTAAACTTGTCCTCAGCCAAAAAGAACTTTTTTAGGAACAAAAAATGCAACTCTTCCCGAGTGGCCATGCTACCTGGAGCCAGGTAGGAATACCATGTGTAGGCTTTCTCCGTCAGGGATTTTGAAAACTCCCTTAGCCTTAGCTTTTTGTCGTTACAATGGGACCCAAGGCTTTCAATGAACCTTTTCACGTGCTCCTTAGGCTTTACACCTTTACCTGTGTACTTTTCGAATATTGGTGGAATATCCCCTACTAGGTAGGGTTCATTATTGTATTCCTCTAGGTATGAAGTTCGAAAGTCATCATACACCGAGGCAATATCTCCATCTTTGGACACTATTATAAACTTTAACATCTCCTTTTTCATTTCCTCTATAATAGGTGGTGGAGAACCAGTCGGCGGTGTTGTCATGACAGCTGGCATTGCCGATGAAGCAATTGCATTCTTCCCCACACCTTCGATCGTTACCTGTGCCATTGAACCCGTTACCTGGCCCTACGCCATCAGTCCTGTTATTACAGGTGGGATAGTGGGAGGTGAAGCGGTGGGAGGGACGCTTCCAAAGTTAGGTGGAGTAGTGGGAGGAAAACTATTGAAAGCAGGTGTGGCAACTTCACCTATAACAAAGGGAACTGATATCCCCGTCGATGGTGTCATGAATGAGTTCGCCCCTCTAGTGACTCCCAGCATTGCGTGGGCCGCTGGGGTTTTGATGAAATCCGCCAATAACTCCATGAGTCCCACCATTTGCACTGAGCCTATTTCTGCCTGTACATTTACCGTGTCTATCGCACCAGTGGCAGATGTGCTAGGTTCCGTTCATGTAACTCTTAATCCTTCAAGAAGTACAGTGAGATCAGCCTCTTACTCACATTGCATGGCATCAAATTCAATGGTCCTGGAAGTATTATCCTTTGGCATCTTTTCAAAAGAGAATACCTCCCCAACGGAGTCACCAAATGTACGATGTGGTTTCTTAGAATACAGCTAGTATCAAGCGAGGCATAAGCCCTTATCAAGATCGAGATTAACGCATAGGACAGTTGTTAATAATAAGAATGAATGTAAGTGAGAGAGATAATAATACTCAATACTTAAGTTGGTATTAAATGAGATCTTTACACCACAATTGCACTGTAACACAATAAATAGATGGGACCGATAAACAACTTGGTCGGATGGAGAAAGACGAAGCACTCCAGGAATAATAAAGGCAAGGCAGGAGCCTCAAGCTCAGTTAATTCTTAATGATATGGGTATTAATGGATGTAAGGAGAATGTTTGAACAATAAATGTTCTCTCACAGAAGCTCTCAGGTATGAGGAAAATCCAACAAAAATTCGGGATTAAGATTGTCGTCCTTGTAAACTATTTGGTTAAACTATTTAAATGAAGGCAAGGTTACTCGAGTAACCTTGCTGTTATTGAATGTGATTGACTGGAATTAAATGCTAAAGTACCGTCACATTAATATCCAAGATACTGCATTAAATGCATGGGATATTATATTTTAGCGGGAAACTACCTAACCTGTTAGAAGCATGGTGGCATTAATGAGGGACGTGACATGGCACTCAAAGGCTTGCCTTAAAACAGTTATGAAATTAGGTTTGGTGGCCTAGGTCTGCCATCTTAAGGATATTCTCAATTGAGTGCTATGATTTCAAGTTCCCCAACGCCAGATAATATAACGTCATAAACTGGATGAATAGTGACCCCACTAGACGTGTGGTCACATCAATCAAATGGATGATGTACAGCTTGAGGCGGCTCGGTCGGCAGGTGGATCAAGAAATTTAGTATGTTTTTTATTGGCTAAGAACTATTTCTAGGCCAAAGATACAAGATTGGGGATCCTCGAGGAGGTTCCCCCGAATAGGTTTGAATCATGGTAGCTTAGCTGTAAGTGGCTCGAGTAAACATTTGTACAAGATGAAGTTTTGCCCAAATGTGCCAAGAGGGTTGGTTATTGCATTTCCAACATTTCCTTGTTCTCAGTCATCCAAACCATGTCACTGTGAGGTTCCCAAGATGAGGTCGTTCGACAGAGCATGTAATCTCTCCCAAGCCCTACCAGACATAGTCCCTCGAGGGTACCGAACAACCTCTCCCATATTACAAAGTCAGCTTGCTCAATAAATAAAGTACATAATTAGCCGCATTCTGATCTATATTAAAAGATATCATTATTCGAATAACTTTGGCCTTCGAGGGGAGTCTTTCGAGGAATGTTTATGGAGAGTCTTCGTGGTAACTCCCTCGAGTGATCCTTGTCTTCCTTCTTTATTTGCCAAGTATGGGATCAAATTAGCAAATCAATCTTTGGTGGGGATACCCCCTACACATATATGTATCGATTTGGAAAGATAGTTTGTGCTAATGTTCCAATTACAAATGGTAATTGGTATGAAGTTCCATTAAACTACAAAGATGACGTTTGGATACAGATAATGGTATAACATCAATAATATATCTATTTATTTGTTCTTTCCCTAAATGAATTATCTCATATCCTAAAATCTAGCTAATGGTTCCTCATACCAGGCTAGATATGATTGTGGCCATCCCCCCTGGATCCTCGCGGCGGGAGGGAGAATGTGATGGAGGATACTTAGGTCCTGTACGTCCCTCTTGGGAGCGCTTCGACTGGCATCATTTGGGTGAGGTGTAAAAATGTAGAGAGATTAGAGTTGCCAGTCTATTTTACTCAAAATAGACAAAAGAAGGGGATCCATCCCGAAGGACAGCATCCAAAGACATACTGATTCATACGAAACCAAAATGATTCGAAAAGGGTCCTAAGGCTATGTTACGAAATGGGAAGGTGTTAGGAACCCATTCTTCCCTTTCGGTCTCTCATGTATTTTTGTTATTTTCCTTTATTTTCCCCGTGATGTGTGTGTGTGTGTGTGTGTGTGTATATATAGTGGAGATAGGAATTATCGACTTGTACCATGGAAGAGGTAAAGCGAGTCATTCGTAGGAAGGTATAAAAATATTAGAAAATAGGATTTACACGATTATCCCTATGTTGACCGTTATGATGGAACGATAACGCAAGCAGAATAATATGCCACTAAATATATGTATGTATATAATATAAGAGAGTGGAGTTTAGGGAATATAGAAAATGAGAGAAAAAGTAAAAAATAGGACTCGAGTCTCGGGTTTTACCCCAAGACGCCTACGTAGCCTATAGAGGCATCAAAGTCCACGTAGTTCGCATGCAAAACGAGGGGTGGGGTTTATCCCATAAATCCAACCGGGGGGTTCTATTATTTGTGTGTGTAGAAAAAGTGTTTTATTTGTGAGAAAAGTGTAAGAAAAGTATGAGAATTCCCGTTTGGAATTTATGAGCAACCCCTCTTTTTCTTATTCTTTGGGTTTTTATTTATATGAAAATAAGAGATGTGCAATAATACTAAATAAAAAGTATATTAGGATGTGTGAGATGAGATAATAAAAGTTCTAAGTAATAAAACAAGTTATTGCGAATTTATGAGAATTTAATGAGAGAGTTGAGAAAATTGGACCTTCTTGAAGATCTTGAGCTTGATCTTGAATGTTGGAGAGCAACCCTTAGACTTGGATGATGATGGAGGGTAGTGAATTCACCAAGTTTGAGCTTGATCTTTTTATAGGCCCAGGGCATTGCCGATCGACATAGACCTGTTCCTGCTAATTAGTAGGTACGTTTAGGCACATTGTCGATAGGCAGGGTCTGGGACCTGCCGTTTGGCAGTGTCTTTCAGGCCTTTTCAAAAAATCGACCGCAGAACGCAAACTGTTAATCAGAATTGCGCACGGGGTGGACCGTTGGAAAGGTAATTCAGAGACCTTTGAAAGTACTTTGGACTGCTTTCGGGTTCAGGAGATGAATTTGGGTTAAATATGGCTTGGAAGCATTCATTAGTCCATTGGACGAGTAATCATAGGACGCAAATGGATCATTCATCCACAAGGTAAGTTCGAATCACGCATGGGGTGGACCGTTGGAAAGGTTAGGAGATGTAATTCGACATTCCAAAGATTTTGATCTGGTTCAGGGAGTTGATTTTGGTAAACCGGTCCTGGGAAGCATTCAGTGACCTCTCGGAGTAAAACAGAGCGTTCGTCCGTACCGTAAGTTAGAATCGCGCATGGTAAGTCGGTGGCCCTGGAAGCCTTGGGTGGCCTCCTGATTGAGTTTTGAGGGAAAATGGGTCGTTCTTCTGCATGGTAAGTGAGAATCACGCACGGGACGGACCGTTGGAAAGGGGTTTTAGTGCCCTTCGAAGATTCATTCAGTCTCGATCGAGCTAAAGATTTGACTTTTGGTCAAATGGAGTCTGAGAGTTACTTATGGATTCTAGGTCAGTACTCGGGGTATAAATTATGTTTGTAGTGATGAAGGGAGGTGCTAGAGGCCTAAGGAGAGTTTAGGGGGTAACAGAATGGGTTATCTACATAGCCCCTCGACGGGTGAGTTTGGAACAAATGATAGCCATCGAATAGACACTACATGATGCTTTTAAGGGAAGATGACCAACTCAGAGGGTCGAGGCCGATTTTGAGGACCTAAGGAGGGAGGATGACCAATTCAGAGGGTCGAGGCCGATTTTGAGGACCTACGGAGTGTGCTGGGGAAAACCAATTATGTGGGTAGAAGTCGATTCTGCTAGCTTAAGTTGAGATGACCAATTCTGTGGGTCAAGGCCAATTCTGAGGGATTAAGTAGAGATGACCAATTCTACGGGTCGAAGCCAATTCCGCAAGCTTAATTTAAGATTACCTATTCTGCGTGTTGAAGCCAATTTTGTGGGCTTAAGTTGAGATGACCAATTCTGCTGGTCGAAAAGCCAATTCTGCGGGCTTAAGTATGAGATGACCAATTCTGTGGGTCGAGGCCAATTTTGAGGGCTTAAGTAGAGATGACCAATTCTGTGGGTCAAAGCCAATTCTGCGGGCTTATGGTGAGATAACCAATTCTGCGGGTCAAAGACAATTCTGCGGGCTTATGTAGAGATGACCAATTCTGCGGGTCGAAGCCAATTCTGCGGGCTTAAGGTGATGATCTAAGACCGAGGTCAATTCTGACCTAACTAAGGTGATGACCGAGGACCGAGGTCAATTCTGACCTAACTAAGGTGACGATCTAAGGTCGAGGTTAATTCTGACCTAAGAGAGTTGACGACCGGGGACCGAGGTCAATTCTGACCAAACTAAGGTGACGATCTAAGATTGAGGTCAATTCTGACCTAAGAAAGGAGACGATTGAGGATCGAGGTCAATTCTGGCCTAACTAAGGTGACGATCCAAGATCGAGGTCAATTCTGACCTAAGAGAGGTGAAGACCAAGGACCGAGGTCAATTCTGACCTAACTAAGGTGACGATCTAAGATCGAGGTCAATTATGACCTAAGAGAGGTGACAATCGAGGACCGAGGTCAATTCTGACCTAACTAAGGTAACGATCCAAGACCGAGGTCAATTCTGACCTATATTTCCTTTAGGACAATCAGGGATTTTACTGGGGGTAAAGATTAGAGTGTGGATTCAGCCGGGGAATGACGAATGAGCTGGGGAAAATGTAGTGTCCCCCAGAGTTCCGCTGGGGAAATCCTTGTGATTTCGGGGATTTTGCGAAGGAAAGGCAAGTTTGATGTCGTAAACTCCATTGGGGAAGTGATTAGGTGGTCTAGGGTTTGGATGTATTTCTTGAGACCTTTGGGGTATAGGGGGTGATCTTTATAGATCCTCTGGGGACATTGCCGAGAGGAGTTTTACTTGGTTTTTGAGAGTTCCGCTAGGGAAATGGGGGTTCCGATTGAGGGAGTGGTAAATTTTCTTAGGGAAAATGTTCTAAGTCCTTCCTGGGATTTTTAGGAATTTTCTGAGAATTTTTGGTACGAAATTTTAAGGAGGGCGCCGGTCGGCATGGTTTAGAGGGTTCCATTCAGCAGTGGCACGGAATTTTGGACCGCCTCGGGAAGGTAGGGGGTTAGTTCTACTCGGTGGGTGGGGGGTAAATGTCGATCGGCATGACCCTTGGCATCCTATATAGAGGGGGCGAATTCCTTTCATTTTTCACAGCTTCTTGCCTTCTGCCTTTCTGCAATTTTCCTCTACAAATCGTTCTAGCATTCCGATCTCTAAAAAATGGACGCCTTTATGAGCACTGCAATGCATAGGGAATGGTTGACTGTTGATGATTGGGAGAATGTGGAGTGGAGGTCCAGGGAGCCTCTTACTTTGGGGAGTGAGAACTCCTTTGATGCGTTCGAGCCGGTTGCAGATGAGAGGACCTTGCTGCGAGAGCCATCACGTCATCGCTCTTTGAGGGTGGTGAGCCCTGGCGATTATATAAGTAACCTGACTTTTGACATTCTTCTCTTTTTTCTTAATTTTTTCCTTTTGTGGTATTTTGACAAGGTTTCTTCTTTTGACAGTTTGATATCTCTTTAAAGAACATGCGTGCCCGTGGGATGATGGGGCATAAGGATGTCTGGGAGCATCTTCTACCTGTGGTGCGTTGGGTGGTATCATCAGCGGGTTTTGAGACGTTGGCATCCGCGCTGGATGAGACGCCTCGGTCGACAGCAGTCTTATGCGCTTTTGGGGGAGAGATGGTGGGATACTACCGACACCTTCCATTTTGGTTTTGGGGAGATGACTGTGACTCCCATAGACGTGCAGCAGCTACTGGGGCTGCATTGCGATGGGGAGTAGATAGAGGTGGATCGCTCTTTGAGGGTGAGGCCGGAGGCGATGAGGGCGGCGCTCGGAGATGTAGGGAGGATAGTGTCTGGGGATTCCATCCGACTATCCTTGATGAAGGATGTTTTGTTGAGTAGGGTGGTTGATGTGGAGGACAGGCTACAGGTGAGGCAGATGGATCGATTGTTCATATTATTGGTGCTGGGAGGTTTTATGGCGATGTCGAGCGGCGACGTCATCCACTTGTGGTTTTTTGCCGTACTTGAGGATGTTTTCAAACATCCCTCTCTATGATTGGGGGAGCCTGACTTTGGCAACCCTCTATTTTTCTTTGGATGCATTCATCCGGTGCTGTCGATAAACTTTTACTAGAGCCATGTATCTTCTTGAGGTATTTCTTTAATTTTGCACATTTTCCTTTCATGCATTCACATTTTCCTTATGCGTCTCTTTTTTATTGTGAATTCCTATCTTTGGCAGATGTGGTTCTATGAGGTGATTGGATGCAATACCCAGCTTATTGCCTTAAAGGATGATACCATTGGGGACTTCTGCCGATTGTATCGATGGCGCAAGGCCAATTGACAGTCGAAGGGATCTCTCTCTCTGGAGGCGGTGCGTCAGGTCTTGAATGGCCGGACCAGTGGTTAGGTAAGACTCTTTCCTTTTCAGTCTTGGTTTTTAGCATGTTCTGATCTTGTATTAATTTATGCATGCTGGGAATTTTTAGGTGACCTTTTACCCTTGGGGGACAGCCATTCAGGATACGGGGGCGACCGGGGTGAATGCGCAGATGAGGCATTTTCTTGCACATGAGTTCGGCCATTCTTGGTATCTGGGGGAGCAGGTGGTTCGGAAGATTGCGGAGGAGGAGGTGGTGGTGCCACCTGTGCAGCCTCCTACTTCTTTGAGGCGGGACGACTGTTGCCGAAGGATGTGAGGATCGCGGTGATGATCGGCGAGTCCTACCTGTTGTACACTGATACGGCTGTGCCGTATGACTATATGGACTTTGTAACGAGCTGGTTGATGGCGCCCAGCATATATGATGCCTTGCATTTCCCTCCTGCGGTTCGGGTCGGGCGGTAGGGTCCTTCCACAACAGCGGTGGTCCGTCGGCGTCTGTGGCAGCAGCGATTTCAGAGGTTCCCTCTGTGCGATAGCATACCCCTTCGTACAACATCCGGCGGGCTGATGGAGGGATGGTGCCTATGTTACACCGTTAGAAGGAATTGGGTTTGACAGAGGATGTTCTTCATCCTGCGGTATACCTTTCTGTTCTTTTCCTCTTTTTAGTTCCTTTTCTATTTTGATCCTTCTTTGATATTGATTTTGCCTTCTTCTTACAGCAAGTTCAGGTGTCGACCACTTGGTTGAGGGATATTAGAGACTGGGTCTCATCGACGACTGCCCACATTAGGGATGCGGTCCCGGTTCCTTCTTGCTTGGTGCCGTCTGCTTCTTCCGGGGAGGACTTTGGCTTGGGTAGTGGTGGTGCGTCATCTCACCGAAGTGGAAAGAGAGCGCATCGCAGGGGTGGAACTCTTAGAGAGTGGAGTGAATGGTTGGTGAGAGATAGATAGATAGAGAGAGAGAGAGAGAGAGAGAGAGAGAGAGAGAGAGAGAGAATATGGGTTCGGGCTGAGTCCCGTTGTTTTTTGCTTTTCTTTTATTTCCTGCAAAATTTGATGTAACACAGAAGAATATATATAGGCAATGCAATGGGATTTTTTATTATCTTTTGTTAATGGTGAATGAGTGAATGCACATGCGCTTTTTACTTTGCTGCTGAGACCGTAAAAAGAGATATTTTTAGGATTTTTTGAAGGAAAGTTTAAAAAATGGGAAATTAGATAGGGATGGAAGAGGATTTTTGATATTTTGTTGAGAATGTCAATTTATTTTTATTAAGCTTCTGATTTTGGCAAAAGAGGAAAAAAGGAAAATTTCCAAAAATAGGGGGTTGCCGATCGACAAACCCCTTACCCTGCCTATCGACAGTCAAGTCCAGTCCCATCAATTCAAGGCTTTGATTAGTGCCCTCTTCAGCGTCTTGTACTTTGTGGGGTAGGATTCCCTCCGATTTCTACAGGGATTATGTCTTTTGTGAGGGTACTCAAGTATAAAAAGGGGGAGGGGTGGAGTGTTTTCTTCACACCTTCACATTCTTACTTACTTGCCTACTATCTCTTAGTCCTGCAAGATGGATCTCCCTCGTAGCATTGAGTTTGCTAACTATCTCGAAGCCTTGGAAGCGATGTGCTCTTATAATGTCGACTATGATGCTTTCAACATGCGTCGGGTCTCTTTGTGGCGCAGTCGGTCCATGAAGTGTCTGTGACACTCTGTTCAGGTAGGGGAAACTTGGGGAGCCCAGGATGTAGATGATGATGACGAAGCGGGACCCTCTAGTAGCTATGGATAGGAATCCTTGGAGGGTTTATAATGGGGAATAAATGTGGGGATTTTATTTGGCTTTTTTAGGAAGGTAGGGGGAAAGGGATTTATCCTTTCCTTTTCTTATGTAATCTGTACCGTAATTTCTTATTAGTGAAATAAACAAGTTTTTGATCATCCAGCTGTGCCTTTTGATGAATTTGTGTTGTTTGAATTATCTATACCGATCTCTAAGGCATACATGATCCTTTTGTTCAAATATATGTTAGAATTTACTGTTGTTCTCGGAGATAAGAAAAGAATAGTATTTTGTGAAAAAGAAAGGGTCGTGCTTATGTAAGGTGTGTGATCTGCCTACATACCTCTGGGGTTTTGAAAATTTTATACTTTGTTTGAAAATGGTTATTTGCAGAGGATCCGACCCACATAGTTCTGGGTGGGGGAAAATGAAGAGTTTTTTTTTAATAGAAGGGAGGTGAGAAGAGTCATAGCGCGATGAGATTTTGGACTAGGGGTAGAACTTCTAGAGACGGTCCAGGTTGACTGGACGAGCCATCTCTTCCCCATCTAAGTCGGTAAGCATGGAGGCACCATCGGATAAGATCTTCATGACAATGTAGGGGCCGCTCCAATTGGGCTTGAATTTCCCTCTGGGGTCCCAGATGGGTTCTATGATTTCTTTAAGGGCTAGGTCCCCTTCTCAAACACCGCGCTCCATGACTTTCTTATTGAATGAATGTGCTATTCAGCGATGGTACCCCTGTATGTGGTATAGTGCTTTTAATCTCCTCTCGTCTAGGAGGTTCAGCACATCAAGATGGCTTTGGCACCAGTCTTCTTCGCTGACCTTTCTTTCAATCATGACGCGCAACGAGGGTATTTCCATCTCCACGGGTAGGACTGATTCCATACTGTAACTAAAGAGTAAGGGGTAGCCCAAGTAGAGGATCGAATTGAGGTTCAGTAGCCCCAGAGGGCGTACGGGATTCGGTCGGCCCAATCCCGATAGCTTTTGGTCATCTTGTTGATGATGGCTTTGAGGTTCTTCTTGGCAGCTTCAACTGCACCATTGGTCTGAGGTCGGTAGGGAGAAGATTTGTGTCACTGAATCCCATACTCGTTGACCACCTCTGTGACTTTTGCCTCGAAATATAACCCGTTATCTGATACTAGCTCGTGCAGGATCCCATACCGGCATATGATGTTTTTCTTGATGAATTTGGCCACTTTCTTAGCATTCAGTACTGTGTATGACTTCGCTTCGACCCATTTGGTGAAGTAATCAATGTTAACTAGGATAAACTCATTCCCATTGGAAGCCTCCGGTGTAACCTTCCCTATGATGTCGATGCCCCAGGTGGAGAACGGCCAGGGAGAAGTCATATTGTATAATTAGCGCTGTGGTAGATGCTAAAGGTTGGAGAACTGTTGGCATTTGAGGCATCTCCGGACATAGGCAGCGCAATCTTGGGTCATGGTGGTCTAGTAGTAGCCTTGTCGAATGATATTTTTGGCAAGCATGTGGCCGTTCATGTGGGTTTCGCATTCCCCGTTGTGCATTATCTTTTCAATGTCAGCCCCTGCGATGCAGTGCATATGAGTTCCATCAAAGTTTCTTTTTAGTAGTGCTTTGTGACAGATGATGTACTGGGTAGTCAGTCTTCTAAGGGTTGCTCGATCTTTCTTGTTAGAACCCTTGGGATACCAGCCATGCTTAAGGAGGCACCAGATATCATAGTACTAATAATTGGCTATCTCATGATCTTCTGTGGTGACGAGCTCAATGTGGTAGCAGTGGGTTGGTTTGTCTTCCTTTTGAACTAAAAAAGGGGTCATTGTTATTCTTTGCTCGAGGTAGGTAATGGAAAGTGACGTCTTGGAATTGGGAAGCTAGTTCTTCTAGGTGGGCATGGAAGGGTTGGAGTTTCTCGTCCTTAACTCTCCATTTTCTGAGCACTTGACCGATGATGAGGGTGGAATCCCCATAGACATCTAGGCATTGAATACCTTTCTTGAGAGCAACTTTGAGGCCTACCGTGCATGCCTCGTACTCATTCATGTTGTTAGTGCAAGAGAAATCCAACTTGATGGCGATGGGAGTATGGGAGTCATTTGGGGTAATCAGAAGTATACCAATGCCATATCCCTTCTTGTTGGCAGCGCCTTTAAAGAACATTTGCCATCGAAGGTTGTCTTGAGCAGTGAAAAGGATGTTTTCATCTGGGAATTCGGAGATCCAGACATTAGCTTCTTCTATGGGGTAATCAACGAGGTAATATAAAATGGATCTTCCTTTTATGGCTTTCTATGTGACATACACGATATCGAACTCTACTAGAAGCATCAACCATAGGGCCATTCGGTTGGACAAGGCGGGTTTCTCAAGCAGGTATTTGATAGGGTCCATTCGGGATATAAGTCTGATGGGGAAGGCGAGCATGTAGTGTCGCAGCTTTTGGGTGACCCAAACAAGTGCGATACACACCTTTTCCAAAGAGGTGTAGTTAACCTCATACCCGGCCAATTTACGATTGGCATAATAGATGGCTCTTTCTTTGTGGGAATCTTCAAAGTATTAGGCTAGCAAAGCCCCAGCTGTAGTGTCGGTTATGGTTAGGTATAGGAAAAAGAGGAGACCAGGCTGTGGTGGCATGAGTACCGGGGGTTGGGTAAGATATTATTTGACTCGGTTAAAGGCTTCTTAGCAGGCCTCATTCCAGACCTTGGTTGAATCCTTTTGGAGGAGTTTGAAGATAGGTTCATAGATGGAGGTTAATTGGCTGATGAACCGGCTGATGTATTACAATTTCCCGAGGAAAGCTCAAACTTCTTTCTCTGTTATAGGAGGTGGCATCTCAAGTATGGCTTTTAGCTTGGCGGGATCTGCTTCTATCCCCTTCTCACTGACTATGAATCCCAAGAGTTTTCCCTTTGTAGCACCGAAGACGCATTTTTGTGGATTGAGTCTCATCTGATACTGTCACAGTCGTTCGAAGAACTTTCGGAGAGCAGGAATAAGACCTTCTCTAGTTTTGGACTTAATAATCATATCATCCACATAGACCTCAACCTCTTTGTGAATCAGATCATGCAGGATGGTTGTTGCATCCCTCTGGTAGGTAGCCCCAGCGTTCTTGAGACCAAATGGCATGACAGTGTAGCAAAAGGTTCCCCATGGGGTGATGAATGCGGTTTTTTCTTAGTGATCTGGGTGCATTTTAATTTGGTTGTATCCGGCAAACCTGTTGACGAATGATTTGAGAGCATGATTGGCTGTGTTGTCTACGATCATGTCGATATTGGGTAACGGATAATCATCCTTTGGAGAGGCTTTGTTCAACTCCTGATAGTCTACACACATCCGAACTTTTCCTCCTGATTTCAGCAAGGGCACTATGTTAGCTATCCATGTGGGATATTTGATCACACGAATGAATCCTACATTCAACTGTTTGACCACCTCTTCTCTGACTTTGAGCGACCATTCGGTGTGGAGTTTTCTCAACTTTTGTTTGACCAGCTTGTAATCTGGGAGAGTGGGAATATCGTGCTGAGCTATTTCAGGATCAATGCCAGGCATATCATCGTTGGACCATGCGAAGACATCCACGAATTCTTTTAAAAATTCTTTGAGTTGTGCACGCTCATGCTCATTAAGGTTAGCCCCTATCCTAATCTCGCGCAGTTGGCTATTAGAATCGAGGTTAATAAAAATAGTCTCTTCTTCATTAACTTGAACACGATTATGTTTTTTATTATTAACCTTATTTAGATCAGTTAAGAATTGTTCATTTGCAAAATCATCATCATCAAAAGTTTGATTAGAATCCAAACAGTTAATGTAAGGCACAGCAAGATACTCAAAATCCTCGTTTATTTCATTGATAGGAAAAACAACATTGAGAACCTCATCAAAAGAGTAGTCGATTACATTCGAACAAGGATAGACAACATAAGAAGAAATGGGGTAAACATTGGGATTATGGGAGATTTCAGCAGGTAGAACTGGCGCAGTATGCCAGTTGAGGAGAGGTGTATCAACAGCTTTAATCAGTTGGGACGGACTCGGTGATGTAGTGCCTGAGTGAACCATACAGAGTGTCAACCCCAGTGTCTGTAAGTTGAAGGAATGTTCAGAGTCACTTTCCTCAGTATCTTGGGTATCTTTGATGAGCGGTTGTACATGGTGTTAGGAACTCTCGACCCATGGGTAACTGTCTCGGAAAAAGATCTCCATTCCAGGCTTTATCTTCTTGTCTGTATAGTCATACCATGGTTCCAGAAATTCACAAAAGGGGAAGTCCTCACCCTCTTGGATGAATCGTCCGTTCAAGGAGTCACCTAGGATAGTTTGGACACAGTCTAGTCTTCTCTTTGGTCGAGACAGGCGGATCATTCGGAGATCTTGTTCTGACGGTTGATACCCCAAACAAAAAGGAGGGAAAGCCTTATTTAGTTCAATAGGCTTAAGTATGCATTGTTGTCTTCGCCCTAGCCATAGTCCGGGCATAAAATGCATGTTTCTGAACATCTGAATCACATTGACGTTGCCATGAGGGTCGTATTCTGGACAAACCCTTTATTTAAAGTCGTCCCCTATCGGGAGTAGAAGTGGTTCAACTCTAAATCTTGATAGGAGCATATCATTTGACCCGTGCTGTATCTCAAGGATTGGACTGCTGGTACTTACACCATCGGCATTGTCGTCGTCGCCCAAAATGGTAATGACCCATCCATCGGCGAAGAACTTTAATTTCTGATGGAGTGAGGAAGACACGCCCTTGATACTGTGGAGCCAAGGTCTCCCTATCAATGGGTTGAAACAGGTAGGGATGTCAATAACTTGGAATTCGACGACAGGGTTTATAGGGCCAGCCCCTATTTAAAGCTTTATGGATCCCATCACCTCTCGACGGGTATTATCATAGGCACGCACAACAGTGGAGGTTGGAGCGAGGTCTCTTTCTTTCAGGCCTAGACATTTGAAGGTCCTCAGTGGGCAGACATTCAAGGCGGATCCATTATCGATAAGAGAGAGTGGTACAACCTTCCCCATAACTTCGACGGAGATGTTGAGTGCATGATTGTGGTTTGGCCCAATCTTAGGGATTTCTTCTTCGGAAAAGGATAGCATTCGGGTAGAGGACAAGGATCTAACTAAATTTACCACTTCTTCTGGTGTGGTAGAAGGATGAACTGTGGGTCCAGTGAGCAACTTGATCAAAGCATTTCTATGTAGCTGAGAAGACATGAAAATCCCCCATAGGGTGATGTTAGCTTGAGTTTTCTTTAGTTGATCGAGGATCTTGCTCTCCTCGAGGGCCATTTTTGTCATAGGAAGGTTTTCAATGCCCCTCCCTTTGTCATTGTAGTGATCTTGGAATCTGGTAATGCCTCCCTGATCTGGTCATGTGATTTACTAAAGAAGGGAAGAACATGAACCCCATTTCCTCGTCGATCTCGAGTTGTTTCGCCACCTTATTTATTTCTCCGAGGAGTTCTTCGAATGATATCATTCCACACATGTCAGCTACCAAGCCAGTTTTCTTGAAAGCTTGTTCTTCATTCGAATCTCTGAATTCTTCCCCCCATCCGGTGGTAATAATTATGTCTTTCTATGTAAAGTCGATGCATTCCACAACTTCAAAGGCTTCTTCATACAAGTCATCCCATTCCATGGGGATGTGTAAGGGTGAAGGGACCAGGCTCCCCTGTAGCTTCAGACCATCAAGTAACTCGGTCATACTACAAATGTTATTGGTTTGCGTGAATAATTCTGCCATAATCTGGACAACATCATCCAAGCTAACTTCATCTGTTGGTACTAGCCAACTATCTGACTCTCGAGCCCATTTTCGTGCCTCCAAGAACAACATACTGAACCTTTGGCAATCAATGATCATATGTGAGGGAAATTTCATCCCGAACTGTAGGAGTTGGTTTAACACTTCTGATAATTCCATGCTTTCATTTTCAGAATGGGTACGGACAACGATGCATGCTCTGTTAAGGAGTGACAGTGCCTGATCAGCGAGGCTAGCAGGGTGTAGGAGGAGATATAGGCAAATTTGGAGAGGTTTGAGAGAGTATATGGGCGTGATTTGAGTTGAGGGATCGAATTCTAGGTTCTTTTCTAGAAAGATGGTATTGGTATGATTTGGAACTGGGTTGTGAGAAGTGTTTGGCTTAGGATTGGCTGGTGGGGCAATGGTACCCCGGTCAATTAGACCTTGGATTATGTTTCAGAGGTAAAAGCATTGGTCAGTGGTATGGCCAGATGTTTGGTGATAGGCACAATGGTCATTTGCCTTAAAGTTTCTTGGGAGTGGATTTGGCAATAGATGAGGATCCAAAGGTTTGATAAGGTTTCGGCTTAGCAAGGCTTGATAAACTTTGGAGAGGAGAGCATAGAGCTCGGTGTATTCCTTTCGAACTGGGGCAGGGCGGATTTTTGGTGCCCATGAGGTGGTTGGTTGAGAGATGTTGTTGATGGTAGAGACTGTAGCACTGGCAAGCTTATCATATTTTCTGGGGGTAAACTGTCCAATCACCTTCTTTGGTTCGACATTTTTTTTAGCAAGACCCTCCTTGATTTCTACTCCTACTTCTCTGAGAGCTCAGAAGTGGGGATACTATTGTCCTCCCATCGTTGCTCGGACATGGGGTAATAAGTTCTTCTTCAGTATGCTAACTTATTCGTCCTCGAAAGGCCGATTGGTCACAGTTGCTGCTTTTCCCTCCATTGGGCTATGAAGTTACTGATTGATTCCCCAGAGTTCTATTTGAGAAGCTCCAAACCACGACGGGTGACCTCAAGATCTTTATTGTATTTGTACTGTGACATGAATTCTCGAGCTACATCCTCTTAGCTACAAATCTTGGACTCTTCAAGAGATAAAAACCATCGGAGGGCGCTATCCTTCAGAGTTTATTGAAACAATTGGGACATCACTTCTTCAGAATCCCCTAGTAGAGTCATGGAATGGTGATAACTTCGGAGATGAACAATCGGGGGTCCACTTCCTTCATATTTTTCGATATTTGGCATCTTGAACTTATTGGGTAACCTCGCTTTAGTATAAGGAGACATGTGGGTGTAGTCCATGTAATTTCCTGAGATTCTGACTTGGTTAAACTTCTTGGTGATCATCTTGAGGTCCTCTTTGACTTTGTTCATCTCTTCGTCCTTCGGATCAATGATCATAGGCAAATTAGCACCATGATGGGCAAGGTTCGGCATCGAAAGCTGGGAAAGCGGTGACCCATTAACAGGAGGGACACGTGGAGCGTGCCGATACTCTTCGGGAACCCAGATGGGCTCGGGTGGATCCATAGCACGAGGGAATAAGGCCTCGAGTTCTTGAGGAATGGGAACCTGGTTTCGTTGCATCTCTCGAACCTCGGTTTGAAGGTTATCAATCTTGGATACAAGCTGAGATAGGACTGCCTTCAGATACGGCTGCTCAAAGGGTACTTGATATGTGTTCTCCATGGAAAGCGGATGGATACCGAACTCAAAAGGAGTTATAGGGGACTGGACGAAACTCTTGGGTAATTTGACTAAAGACCGAAGCCAATAGGGATCTAGACCAAGGATTTGCGATCGACTTGAGAAGGCATAAAATGGGATTTATTTTTTAGAAAAGGGATGAAAAAAAAGTTTTTCGAGGTGGAAAGACAAAATGTTTTTGGATTTTTGATAAGGAGAGGAGAAATGTTTTAGGATTTTGGATAAAGAAAAAAAGAAGGGAATTTTCCCTATGGAGATGGTCCCAGCATTATTATTATTATTATGTTTTCACTTGTATTAATTCTCCTAAATGCAAAATGAAATGTCGGACGGGACCCGAGCCTGGAAAAATTGGATTTATAATATATGCAAATCTGTGGCTGAACTTGTGACCAGGATCACGAATAGGGTCCCATTTTAAAAATGCCCGAGAATTCGGGCGGCAGGCCAACACAGAATTTTGGCAGAGTTTCGAGTTGAAATCAGTAATCTAACATGTGTATCCTAGGCTCGATAGCTATATGCGTGTATGCAATTAGTTGGGTGAATCGAAAAGGGTTCCCCCCCTTTGGCGTGACTTCCACGATATACATCTTGCTCTTGCGGGCAATCGGTACATGTGGACAAGCCATTTGATATACCTGAGTGTACATGAATTGCCTCACCATATACCTCGTGGGGACGGTATGTGTGAGAGAAAATTCAATATACTCGGCGTACGTGAATGAATTCCCTGCGATATACCTCCCGTCATGACTTCGGTCAAGCGGTACGATGTGGGGGGGGGGGGAACCGTTCAGTATACGTCGAAGGTACTTGGCCAATGGAAGGTGAGAGTCATATTACTTAGGCTAATTACTCCCTGTCGAGCCAGCGCCCATCACGAAGTGACCCTCCAGTTACTGGGTAAAATTTGTTCAATTACAATGCTCTTTGGTGATGTCGTGTGAATCATGCGTGATCCTCTTATTAGTATCTTATGAGAATGTATTTTCTGATTATGCCAAACAGGGAGCAAAGTACAAGTACCAATGGTACACCAAGTATGGATGGGTGATGCGTGTAACATGTGGATATATGTGACCCTAGGTGCACGTGGTGTGAAGTGTACATGGAGAATTTTCTACAAGTGTGAGAATAGAAGCATAAGAATGGGGGTACACATGAGTAATAAAGGGGGAACATGCAAAATTGGGGGAAAATATAGACAAACATAACATCCATGTAAATAGAGTTTATCCCTCATAAGAATAATCCCCAGTAGAGTCACAACTGTAGCCATCCCCCCTGGATCCTCGCGGCGGGTGGGAGACCATGCTGGAGGATCCTTAGGTCCCGCACGTCCCTCTCGGGAGCGCTTCGGTCGACGTCATTTGGGTGAGGTGTAAAAATGTAGAGAGATTAGAGTCGTTAGTCTATTTTACTCAAAACAGACAAAAGAAGGGGATCCATCCCGAAGGACTGCATCTAAAGACATACTGATGCATACGAAACCAAAATGATTCGAAACGGGTCAGGAGGTTAAGTTACGAAATGGGAAGGTGTTATGCACCCATTCCTGCCTTTCGGCCTCTCATGGATTTTTGTTATTTTCCTTTATTTTCCCCGTGATGTGTGTGTGTGTGTATATAGTGGAGATAGGAATTATCGACTTGTACCATGGAAGAGGTAAAGCGAGTCATCCGTAAGAAGGTATAAAAATATTAGAAAATAGGATTTACGCGATTATCCTTATGTTGACCGTTATGATGGAACGATAACGCATGCGAAATAATACGCCACTAAATATATGTATGTATATAATATAAGAGAGTGGAGTTTAGAGAAAATAGAAAATGAGAGAAAAAGTAAAAAATAGGACTCGAGTCTCGAGTTTACCCCGAGACGCCTACGTAGCCTATAGAGGCATCAAAGTCCACATAGTTAGCATGCAAAACGAGGGGTGCAGTTTATCCCATAAATCCAACCGGGGGATTCTCTTATTTGTGTGTGTAGAAAAAGGTGTTTTAGTTGTTAGAAAAGTGTAAGAAAAGTGTGAGAATTTCCATTTGGAATTTATGAGCAAACCCACTTTTTCTTGTTTTTTGGTTTTTTATTTATATGAAAATAAGAGATGTTCAATAATACTAAATAAAAAGTATATTAGGATGTGTGAGATGAGATAATAAAAGTGCTAAGCAATCAAACAAGTTATTGCGAATTTATGAGAATTTAAAGAGAGAGTTGAGAAAATTGGACCTTCTTGAAGATCTTGAGCTTGATCTTGAATGTTGGAGAGCATCCCTTAGACTTGGATGATGATGTAGGGTAGTGAATTCAGCAAGTTTGATGAAAAGGATGATGAAAAGTGAAGGTTGGAAAGGGATTTGGGTGTGGAAATCACACTGACTTCGAGAGAGGTTTTTTGGATCCGCTGAGAGTATTCTCTATCAGATATGGGCTCCCTTGCAAGTGAGGTCAGACCTCCTTTTTATAGGCCCAGGGAATTTTTGATCGGCATAGCCCTGTTCCTGCCAATTGATAGGTGCGTTTAGGCACACTGTCGATAGCCAGGGTCTAGGACCTTCCGTTTGGTAGTGTCTTTCAGGCCTTTTCAGAAAATCGATCGCAGAACGCAAACCATTGATCAGAATTACACACGGGGGGGACCGTTGGAAAGGTAATTCAAATACCTTCGAAATTCCTTTGGACTTCTCTCGGGTTCGAGAGTTGACTTTGGGTCAAATATGGCTCGGAAGCATTCGTCAATCCATTGGACGGGGAATCATTGGACGCCAACAAATCGTTCGTTTGCATGGTAAGTCTGAATCGTGAATGAGGTGGACCATTGGAAAGATTAGGAGATGTACTTCGACATTCCAATGAGTTTGATCCGGTTCGGGGAGTTGACTTTGTTCAATCGGGCCTTGGAAGCATTCGATGACCTCTCGAAGTAAAACGAAACGTTCGTCCGTACCGTAAATCATAACCACGCATGGGGCGGACCATTAGAAAGGGTTTTAGTGCCCTTCAAAGATTCATTCAGTCTCGGTCGATTTGAAGAGTTAACTTAGGTCAAACAGAGACCGAGAGCGCCCTGTGGCCTCCTGATTGAGTTTCGAGGGAAAACGGGTCATTCGTCCGCATGGTAAGTCAGAATCGTGCACGGGATGGACCGTTGGAAAGGGGTTTCAGTGACCTTCATAGATTCATTCAGTCTTAGTCAAGATGAAGACTTTGACTTTTGGTCAAACGGAGCCTAGGAGTGCTTGATGGCTTCTAGGTCAGTACTCGGGATATGACCTGGGTTTGTAGTGATGAAGGGAGGTGCTAGGGATCTAAGGAGAGTTTAGGGGGTAATAGAATGGGGTGTCTACAATGATCTTCCATCATCTCATAAGCAACACTGTTTAAAAAATATAGCCTCTAAATACAAGTCATGGAAATCCAAGTTAAGGGGGTTATATTACAAGAAGTATACAATGGATGCAGAAAGGTTAGCGAATGTACGTCCCTGTGTTAAGTCGGAGCAATGGAGGGAGTTTGTGCAGAATGAGGGTACAAAGGTTTCCAGAAAGAAAAGTGAATTAAGAAAATCTAATAGATCTAAAATTGGTGTTAATCACACTAGTGGGCGCAATGGTCAGGTCTAAGTCAGATACAAACTTGTAAGTGCACATTTTTTTCAAACCTTGTATTCTTTCTCGATGAATTATTTTTTTGTAATCGAATATTTTCTAATCGGTGAATTGAATTCTTTTAATTGAATATTCTCTAATCGGTGGATTTATATTTGTAGAAAAAGAAAAAGGTTGATAATCCAGATTTCAACTCTAATCCCAATTATGACAACTCCGACTTCAATCCAAATGCCAATATCACACGTGTTGATGTGTGGATAGCCTCCCACTCTAGGAAAAATGGGACAGCCTTGGATAGCATTACTTCGAGTATGATAGGTGTTCGAAAACAATAATGACTTAATAGTATAAAGTTTGTGATTAGTTATGTTCAATGATTTGCTAATATTTTTTATTACATAATATATTGTAGGATAAGGTGAAAGAAAAGAATGTAGAGCTTAAAGAAAAAGGTATTGACCAATCCCAATCGTTGGAAACTGATGCGTTGTTCCAAGTATTTGGCATAAATAAAAGGGGACGCACTCGAGGTGTAGGGTCTTCAGTGTCACTATCGTCTATTAAAGCTTCCATGCCAACCTTTGCTCTACTTCGAACTGAAAAAACTGAAAATGAATGTATGAAAGGTCGATTGAACACCATGGAAGTATCTATGAAAGGCATGGAGAACACACTTACTGACTTGGTTACATTTGTAAAGTCTAATATAGGGAAGCATCACTCCAGCCTCGCAAATGGAGAAACTACCATACATGTAATATCTGCTTCATCTAATGCAACATCGTGCATACTAGAAGATGGTGTGTCATGTGAGATTAAAGGTTTTAATGGTAATGTGATTGTTAAGGTAACGATAGGCGCGGCTGTTCTAGAAAAATTGCACTCGAACACCGTTGATTATGAGCAAGAGGTAGTAGTAATACTAGATACGATATTTGACCTCAATGTTGGTCTTTACTTGGGCCAACAGGGAGGAGCTGATGATTTGAGAGGTACTGGGAGTTGGGTTGTGTGGCCGAAAGCACTTGTCAAGCGTGTTTAATGATTTCTAATTTTTTTTTTATATGGACTTTATAATTATGGATTTTAATGGTTTATGCTAGGTGTTGTTGTCTTATATTTTTGTTAGTAACTTTTCATAATGGATTATATGTATTTTGTGTTATTATGTTATATGAATGTTTTGATCTTTAACTAATTTTTTTCTTTATTAGCTAAAACCCTTTTAAATCTGCCAATGCAAATATATATTTTGCATTGCCGATTCCAATCCTAGATAAAGCAGGAAGGAAGAGGTTTAAAGAGTTAGCAGATAGTAAGAAGACCTAGCCGATGTCCTCATAAAAAAGTAAGCATCTATTGATTTGGTTAATTACCATTCTTTTAATTATTTCATATTGATATTGAGAGATGAATGAATTTGTAGGGCATAGGAGAACCACTTCACAACATTGAAAATTCCACTAAAGCTGCTGACATAATGGTAGACGAGTAAGGCCTTCAATTGAATCCTCGTAAGGTTACTGTTTCGGCCAGTGGGCTTGTACCCCAATTGAAACTTTTCCTTCGTGAATCTAATTGTTCTTTAGTAGTTAGTTTGAATGTTACAACCGATGAGGTAATTTCCTTTCAGCCTGGCCGTATGTGTTTGTAAGTGTACCTCTTTTCACAATAAACATTACAGGTAATGTAAGGACATAATTTTATAAATGTACATTATCAATTGAGTATATCATATATCGCTACAACCGTCGAAGAACTGTTTAAGATCATATGCAACAAGACGGATCCGAATATCAAGTTTTCTTCAACATTAAAACCTCCACAAGTATAACTTTGGTAAGGTTGTGTTTTAAGTCCTTAACATTTCACTTAAAATATTGGGATATTTTCTATGAAATATTTTCTAAGTGTTGGAGCAAACTTTTTATGTTTTTCATCAAAAAATATTTTTTGAAGTTTGAAGGCGGAACATTTTATGGTGAAAGGAAAATAAAAAATTATTTTTTAATTTTCTCGTTCGAGCGACATACTGATGTCACACGAAGTCGTTTGAACAACGCGTGTCATCGTTCGAGTAACACTGCGATCTCGTTCGAACGAACCATCGCCTTAGATTTTCTATAAAAAAGGCTTTTCCAACATCGTTTTTAAGAAGATCTGCGATTTTAAATAGAGATGAAACTACTTTTGCAGAATTCTTTGTCTTCGCACTTTTAGGGTTTTAAACCTTTTTGTTGTCAATTCACAAGATCCCAATAGTTTATGTGAATTATTTTGAAACCTAAGAACACATCTTGTGTCAAATTTCTCTTTTAGAGGGGATCTCAACTGCTAATCTAGGTGCTCTTGAGGGGAGTACTGGGCTAAAGACGACTGCGTGTCATACTGGGTTCTTGTAGATGTTCCTGGGCTGAATTGGAGCTGCGGTTTTGGCTGACTCTAGGTTGCATGTCTATGTAGGTTTGCTAAGGTAAACTTATTGCAGATTTCATGATGATTGTAAATTGCTATTTGATTCATAATGAAATAAAATGTTTTGCCCTTCGGGGATTTTTCCTAAAATCTGTGAGTTAGAATATTTGTATTTATGAGGGTTTGACACATGCACACACGCAGTTGTATATTTAAGGGATGGTTTAATTTGATTCAAAAATTGACTATAATTAAATAAATTTGTAAATGGAATATGCGAGTTTATTTGAATCATTATCGCTCACGGTGCATCACTTTTTACAAATTGGTATTAGAGATTTTTTAAAGAGATGGTTTACCATTCTCAAATTGGTATCAGAGCTTTTTTATACCGACGGTTTACCATTCTTAAATTGGTATAAGAGAAGGTTACGCTAATTTATCGCGTATTCCAATTTTTCGCAAAATTGCGTGATATTGATTTTTTTTTACAATCATATTTTTAAAAAATTATCACAATGTTTCCAAGAGAAAACTTATACAATCGGTTGCCAATTTTTGACGGGTTTAATTATGCTTACTGGAAAGCTCGCATGAGATATCATTTAAAATCAATCGAGGAGAGAGTTTGGTTAATTTGTGAAATAGGCTGGATTTCCCCCACTGTCACCGCAAATAATGTCACGAATTAAAACCCGTGTCAGACTGGACTGAGGATAAGTTTAGGTGGAGCACTTTTAATTCACGAGGGCTTAGTACAATTTCCAGACACATCACCCCCGATGAGTTCCGACGTATTATGGTGTTCACCACGTCTAAAGAAGCGTGGGATGTTTTACAACTCACCCGCGAAGTCACTAATGCGGTCAAAGAGTCTAAAATTCAAAATTTAACTACTCAATTTGAAACGATTACCATGCTTGAGACTGAGTGTTTTGATGATTTTTATGCACGTTTGTCTGACATTGTCAACACTAGTTTTAAATCTTGGTGAGCCTATACCTGATTGACGAGTGGTTAAAAAGATTTTAAGATCGCCGCCAAAGCGTATTATCCCTAAAGTGATTGTTTTAAATATCTTAGGTAATTTGAATTGTTTAAAATTAGAAGAATTGGTTGGAGACCTCCAGACAAATGATATTGACATGTTTCCTGACACTGTCAAGCTTAAGGATAGAGGGATAGCACTTAAAAACCATCTAAAAAGAAAAATTAAGTGAGTTTTTGTAAGTCCGAGTCTGTGGACGAGTCTGATTTTGATATGGCCATGCTCGCGAATTTTTTTATAAAGTTTCTCAAATTTTCAAAACAAAATTCTTCCAATAAAAGTTTTTTTGTGAAAAAGAAAGACAAGACCAAAGAAAGTGATGAGAAAGAGAAAGAGGGTGAGAGGGATTTAGAAAAAGTAACTTGTTTTGAGTATGAGGGAAAAGGGCATAAGTCGTTTGAGTGTCCCACTAGACTTAGGAGAGAGGGCAGGAAAGTTTTTATGCCAGTCACCCTCAGTGATAGTGAGGATGGTGTGAAAGATTTCAGGTATGAGTCTTCACAAGGAAAGTTTGTTGCTTTTTCTGCTAGTCACGAGAGTACACCCAGTTTGTCCCACGACGATGAGGATACTTGTGCACGTGAAACACCCGAGGATGATTTGAGTGTTTCTAGTGATGAAGAGAGTGAGTGCGCTAGTGAGGGTGATAGTGAGCTCCAAATTGCATTTAGAGAATTGTACGCCGAGACTTCAAAAACTAAAAAAATGAATAAGGAATTAAGTCTTAGGGTGAGAGATTTGGAGAGAGTGTTAGAAGTTTTGAGGGAGTTTGAGGAAAAAGTGAGTCAACTTGAAAAGGTGAAATCTTCTTTAAGTGAATAGTTGGTAGCTTTAGGCCGACAAAATAGTGAACTTATAACTCGCATGTCACAATTAGAGAAAAATCTTAAACACGCCCTGGAGGTTAAAGTCACTTTGTAAAACACATCTAAGAATGTTGGAAAGATGGTTCTCAATCCCTTTTTGGGTAGGGGTGATTGTTTAGGAATAAATCAAGAGGGTGCATCCACTTCACATATTGCACCCGTCCCGGTTCCCAATTTAGTGTTTGCTTCATATTACTCTCAACCCAACCCACCTAGGCATCCCTACCTGTTAGGAGAGTGCATAGGAGACGTTTTGAGAGAGGTGTACCTAGGTCTGTTTATGTTTGCACGCATTGTAAGAAAAGAGGACACCTTAGATAGTTTTTTTTTAAGTTGGTTCATGTGTCATGATTTGCTACTACATGTGTTCACACACACGCACCAACACCTGATGCTACTACACAAGAGAGTTTGTACATATAAGGGAGCAGGTAAAGTTTTAGATCAAGACTTCACATGATTTGATGGAGATTTTTCATAGGATGTCACCACCTTTGGAAAGTCCACCGCACCTAACGGTTGAGGTGTAGACTTTTTTTCTAGCATAGGTTGATTTGCGTGTTGATATTTTTTTGCCTATTTCTAGCATGTACTTTTTGTATTAGATTTTATTTTTAAAAAATACAAAAAAAAAATTTTGATAAATTTTTTGGAAAAAGTCGAAAAGAGTTTTGTATTTTGTTTTACACCATATACGCATGGACATTTAGGATGACTAAGTCACAATTTCTTCCATACCCATGTGGCGATTTGATAGGGTTTTGATATGCGTCATCATTTTATTTTTGTTCTTTACAATATTTGGAGTCATTGAGATGTGATTAGTTATTACTACCTACATGTTTGAATCATAAGTTCCTTTAATGCTCACTTGCATGGATTTATTTGATTATTGTACTTATTTATCATATATTGGTCGGAGTGTTGTCATCTTAATTTTGTTTTTAAAAAGAACCATATGCGATAAAACTTTACAATGGAAGTAATGCATGTAAAAACCATTTGCCGTGAGGAATTTAATGGCAACAAAATATGATGAGTGAATCACGGGAAATGACTACGAGAGTATAAAATTTACTCGTCGTGAAAGTCGTCGTTTAAAAGAGCCCGAAAAAATTTAAAGGCAATAAAAATATAATTATGCCAAAAAGGGGTCACCTCAAAAATAAAAATATAATTATTATTGTTTATGAGGGACTTTGGATGGAAATAAATGAAAAATAGGTTTGCACGTCCTGACAACGTCATGAAAAAACATTCACAATTTTAGATGTTATTGGTGTGGGAATCATTCCTGACTTTGATGTGTTGATGGATTGAGTCGATGTCATTTAAATTTAACACTTTTAACACCTAAGGATGATTTTGAGATTCATTTGATAGGAGTACACGTCTACATCATGCACATATGTTATGTTTGATTTCATTGATTTCCAATTGAATATGTTCACACCCATTCATTCCGTATCCATAATTTAGTTGTCTTAGTGTAAATTTATGGTGTGTGTTTTATGTAAAATTATTTTTGCATTTTTGTTTGAAAAATTGAAAATTCAAAAATAGTTTGTGGAAGCTTTTGAGTTATTCCTTTGCATGAGCATAGTTTGATTCATATTTTTTATGCATTTTTATTGTGACAACTCCATGTTTATTTTTTTTATTCGTTTCCTTGTCTATTTCGAAAAAATAAAAAGGGGGAGAACGAATTATGGGGGAGTTTTTGCATTATGGGGGATATTTGACTATGTTGGTTGATGTATTTTTTAAATCATTTTAAACTCGATGCGTCACGAGGTATTTTCTTTGTCTCATGTGTGTAGGTACAAAATTGAAAATCATTACATTTCACACCCTGATGAGAAAAGCTTTGAGATTTGAAGATTTGAAGTTGAAGATTTTGGAGAATTGGACTTACATGTTTAGTACCTTTTCAGTTTTGGGTTCATGGGAGGGTATTAGATTTGTATAGGCATTGTGTTTTGATATTTCAGATTTTTTTATTTTGTACCGACATAGACACAGGGGGAGATTTGTAAGGACATAATTTTATAAATGTCCGTTAACAACTGAGTATGTCGTATACCGCTACAACCTTCGAAGAATTGTTCAAGATCATATGCAACAAGACAAATCCGAATATCAAGTTTTCTTCAACTTTCAAGCCTCCGCAAGTTTAAATTTGGTAAGGTTGTGTTTTAAGTCCTCAACATTTCACTTAGCATATTGGGATATTTTCTATGAAATTTTTTCTAAGTGTTGGAGCGGACTTGATATGTTTTTTGTCAAAAAATATTTTTCGAAGTTTCAAGCCAGAACATTTTATGGTGAAAGGAAAATAAAAAAATATTTTTTAATTTTCTCATTCGAGCGGCAGAAGACTTCGCTTGAGCAACATACTGATATCGCGCGAAGTTGTTTGAACGACATGTGTCATCGTTCGAGCGACACTGCTATCCCGTTCAAGCGAGCCACCGCCTTAGATTTTTTATAAAGAGGCTTTTCCAATTCATTTTTAAGAAGAAGACCTACGATTTTAAGCAGAGACGAAACTGCTTTTGCAGAATTCTTTGTCTTATCACTTTTAGGGTTTTAAACCGTTTTATTTTCAATTCACAAGATCACAATAGTTTGTGTGAATTATTTTAGAACAAAAGAACACATCTTGAGTTAAGTTTTTCTTGCAAAGAGGATCTCTACTGCTGATCTAGGTGATCTTGAAGGGAGTACTGGGCTGAAGATGATTGTGTGTCATAGGGAGTGCTTGTGGGTATTCCTAGGCTGAATTGGAGCTGCGGTTCTAGCTGACTCTAGGTTGCGTGTCTATATAGGTTTGCTGAGGTAAAATTATTAGAGATTTCATTATGATTGTGAATTACTATTTAATTCATAGTGAAATAAAAGATTTTGCCCTTCGAGAATGTTTCCTGAAATCTGTGAGTTAGAATATTTGGGTTTATGATGGTTTGACACACGTAGTTGTATGTTTAAGGGCTGTTTTAATTTGATTTAAAAATTGACTCTAATTGAATAAGTTGTAAGTGGAATTTTCTAGTTTATTTGAATCAGTATCGCACATGGCACATCACTTTTTACAAATTGGTATCAGATCTTTTTTAAATCGATGGTTTACCATTCTCAAATTGGTATGAGAGCTTTTTTAAAGCGACTGTTTATCATTCTCAGGTAAGGAACTATGATTGTTTGAGTCACAAGATTTTCCCTTGTAGGTTAATAGTGTTGGTATGTGAAGTTGTTACAATAGATATTCTTCTGCAGAAGATTCTTATAATTCTCATGTATTTGTGTATGTACCAGCTATCACAAACTTTATTCTCCCTACTTCTTCCATTCATGCTTTGATTCTTGTTTAATGATATTTAAAGTAGTTTTTCTTTTGTAGTAGATTCTCGGGGATTGTGGCCAAGCTGTTATCCAAAGACAAGGCTCTACAAGAAGTCCTTTTGGATCCACCTTTGTATATGGTTATCCGAATATTGCATTTGAGGTGGATTACTAATTAAAATTAGATATTTTTCTTATTATCTTGTTGTCTTCTGTAGATTTTATCCTCCATGCTTGTGCGTATATATATATACGCACAAGCATGGAGGATAAAATCTATAGAAGAAACATTAGATCTTGATCTGTACTGATGATTTCAGAGGGTTGACAAAACATTAGATGTAGAGATCAAGCGTTGGGCTACCGGGAAAGAGGGAAATTTGCGAGCGTTACTATCAACATTGCAATATATGCGTTCGATTATTCGCATTTCATTAATCATTTGAAACCTCTTTGATGCTTACTAGTTTTTAGGGTCTTGAATCTTTCAAAAATGAAATCACATATTATGCATGTTTGTGCTCGAGACACGTAATTTTCTAAATTAATTTTGTAACTTTCATATGACTAAGGTTAATAATGTACCCATGTCTGGTCTAGCCAGATCTTAATCATACCCATGTTTGTCTATGTTGTATCTATGGGTTGTTAAAATGTGCCGATTTCTTGAATCATTATGTTTCAATCATCCATCGGATTCGCAAGTTATTCGATTTTATCATTCTTCCATCAGTTTTGACTAAGCGAGTCGTCATAATGAATTACTCAAAAAATTCATATATGTTATGTTTAACCACAAACTTCACATGTTGTTTTCCAGAAATTGGCTGAAGGAATTATCGTTATAAATATCCTATGCTTTCTCTAATATATGCATGTTTCTTGTGATTTTTATTTAGTGGGTTCTTCGTTAGGTGGATGTGAGTTCATACCAGAGGGTAGAAACTATCAACTTTAGGTAACTGCCTCTAGAATGAAATATCACTCATTTTTTTTCTTCAAAATAAGACCTAATGGAGATGTTTTGTTTAGGATCCAACTACTGCTAACTTGGCCAAAATCTAAGGAGCAAAATCATAGTTGTCAGAATCGTATGATTCATTAAAATACATTTTCATTCCCATTATCAGTAGCATCATAAAATTACTATGCCCCAGTTAACATAGTTTCTACACACTATTCAAGAATCTAACCAGGTATTTATCAATCAAATCGTATGAATTAAATCAAGGCTTGTATGGTAAATCATAAGATTCACTTTGATTCATGTTCATTTAAAATTCGCGACATGATTGATATCACTGGCCTATGAATCGTAAATGATATTTCGGTCATCTTCTCTTCGTATTCTTAATTTAAATTATTTATATGAATTTATGAGGATTGATGGTCATTGTATTTATGTTGTGAGTTTGAATCGGCACACATTATTTGTTATCAAGGTGAGCGACTTACTATCAGATGAAGTAATCTGGTTTCACATTATTTGTTAAAGAGCTGCCTAGTTCAGGTAATGTTATTATACGAAATTTGAACTGATGGAGATCACTATAATGAATTTAATTTTACTATATTTAATTAAAACCAAACTTGTTACAATCTTATAAGAATTAATGGTGCATTATTTGTTTTTCCAATAAAAACATTATTCATTGGTTCAGTTTTACGAAAACTTAATGGTGAACTATGTTTATATCTTTGGCCATTTGTAAAATGTTCTTGGGGGTGTTCTTTTATGTGTTTTTATATCAAACCAATTGATTTTCTCTTGAATGATGATCAAGTTCTTTGTCCTAAATCCAGTTGGCAACCTGTTTCTTTGACTAATTTGATTACGAGTGCCTTAATCAAAAAAGTTTATAGAAAGGGAACTTTGTGCATCCATCCTGATAAGGTGCAATAAAAAGGAGCCAATGTCCAACAGAAATATAATGCTAAGAAGGTGTTTGACATGCTCAAGGTACTTATATCAATTTTATGTTATCCTTAACATTTTCAATTTTTTGTCCCCCGTTATTAATAATATGAGTTGGTGCTTGCTATTATTTATTTAAGGGAGAATGTGGCATCTTGAAGAAGAAAGAAACCCATATAATTCACATCGATTGGTCAAAAATTTTCATGTTGAGTAGGATACATACCATCACTATTTTGGATGCATGGTTCATTTTTCTGTATTGCAGAAACATTAACTTTTATGTTATTGAATTCAGTGTTTATTTAATTAAAGACATCACAAGAAGAAGAAGAAGAAGAAGAAGAAGAAGAAGAAGAAGAAGAAGAAGAAGAAGAAGAAGAAGAAGAAGAAGAAGAAGACGAAGAAGAAGAAGAAAATAAGATACATAAAATAATTATAAAATATTACTAATATTGGTGAAGTTGAAGGAATTCTCACTATTACACCATTACCTATATATACTAAAATGGAGTGACCGAAATAGGTGCTATGTCGTGACAGAGTGATATCGATGAGGCTATTGGGAGTCATGAGGAAATTGAGCGTCTGGAGAGGTTGATTTGGAATGATCTCCACAACAAACCCATACCCATGTCCATGTCCATCAACCACTCCCACCGTATCCGTAACACGATTCATAGAATTATGTCCACCACTCACAGGCTGCTCTACATTTACGGCCACTTAGTAACAATTCCAGTTGACCATCCAGTTCCTCCTCCTCCCAGCTCATACACTTAATTTTTTTACGACTTAAAACTCATTCGTAGCCCACAAGGACCAGTTGACCAATATCAAACTTTTTAGGATCTATCCTTTCCCCCAATTCAATTTAGCGGTGAAGAAGCCTTGGGTAAGTTCCTTAACTTACACAAACTCTTTAACCTCTATCTTAATTCTAAACCAATTGGCTCTTCTTCACTTGATTACTAAAAGAGACCAGGTCACCAAAATCAAGAATCAAAATGACCCCAAAAGACTAGGACTAATCCTAGTATTCTTAAAAGAGGAATACATATCTTTATGACATTAACAACTACTATTACTACCCAAAATATAGATACGAGAATCTAGATTTTAACCCCATAATTACATCCGCATCCATCTCAATTAAAAATTACTATTCGAAAGTTAAGAAAAACTTCAACTCTAAATTAAATTTACTGTTAAAATGAATAAGGTTTGAGTTTATGTTGAAACAGTTTTTGAAATGTTCATATTAAGAATATTATATTGTTCTGTAGATCATATTTTAGAAGCGCGTCTTTTAGTTTGAGATGGCCAAAAACGAAATACAACTCTTTATTTGAGACGGACAACATATTGACATTGAAAACCTATTCAAAGATGATAATGGGGATCTATCACATGTTTTGAAGACGTATAACCTAGTAAATAAGTCCTATTAATTATTATATTTTCTTTTTCCTGAGGATAATGTACAATATTTCTTATGTATGCTTTTAGTGCTGTTATCTTTGCACTTTAAGTTGCGAAAGCACTCTGGTTGTACTTGCAGGGAGGTGACAAGAAAATATATTCAATTTTCGTTCACTCTAGACCTGAGTTTCTATTCAACAAGGCGACCACAAGATTTGTTTATTTCTTAAATCGCCAACTTAATGATAGCACACAAGTTTTCCTTATTATATTTCTTTTCCATAATAATATTTCTTCCGAACTTAATAATCCACCTAATATCTTGTTAGTTTTGATCTCTTCGTGATGATAAACTGGTAGAAGTGCATGCCTAATTGCAAGTCAAGTTATTGTGCTGCGGGATCTGTGCATCTAATGATTTAAATAGCTTAATCTCTGAGTGGCCATACCCAATTTAACGGGTACTAGTTATTGGGTGTGTATATCATTTCACCTTCATTTCTAGTTGTATTCTGTCATAACCAAGTCAAAAGTTTTTCTCTAATTTAACAAGTACTTACATACTTCCTCATTTTCATTTCTTGTATGTTGGTTTCACTTTATATGCTACCTGTCCTCAAATTAATTATTCTTCTTTCACTTTTAGGCCAACCCAAATTAATAGTCTTGTCTCTAAAAATAACATATAAATCAAGGTGAGTTTACAAAGTGTTCCATTCAAACAATACCCATATGAGAGAACAATGATCCATTGCATGGGTTACACTCAAAGGTATTCATCATTTTAAAAATGTTGACATTTAAACAACCATTCTCGTTCCCTTGGACAACCATTACCTTGACTATTAGTTTGTGACGGAGGGAGTATATACTCTCTTATAGAATTATTTTAAACAGTACATATTTTGATTGTTTGTGTTATTAGATTTTACAATAGGTTCTGCTGATACATTTTTCGAATATGACCACCTTAATGAGTTTCTCGACGTATTTATATGTTGAATAGATCTTTTTAATTAATTCCTTAGATGAGCTACATATTGGAACATGCCTCTCAAGTTTTTACCTCATATTTCTATGTTCCGTTTACTACTGTAAATTTTGTGAAATTACCCTCATATTATAATTTTTTTTGTGTATAACTAATGGCAGAGCAACACTGAATCTAGAAAGACGTTGGGATCATGACGGACATCCTCTTGCTATCACTGCAGCTAATATTGTTGCATCAAGTGGAGTTTCTCCTTGAAATTCGAGGGAGTCTCCTAGAATTGGTTAGTCAAGTTTCACCATCTTCCTATTTACTCTAAACCCAACGGGAACTTAGTGAAATGTATTTTATATCTTCAGATTGTAATTTTATTCATTATTTTTTTTCCAAATTATATAATTATAGCATGTATATGATTAGGCGTGAAAAGTAGCATCGCGTCAAAACGATAATCGTTGAATTCGTTTCACCGCGTTAATACAAAAACCTAAATTGTGACTACACTTGCAATATAAGTATAGCGGTAAGTCAGGTATCGAGAATCCACAGGGAATGTCGTATAGCTTTTAATAGATTTATTACTTTATGAATAAAAGTGTAAAATGTGATAGGGTGGAAATGGTGAAAAGGGAAAAAGAAAAGCAGTTAACACTATACTACAATCAATTAAAATGAGAGTCGGGATCGCGTCCCCACCATGGGCTAAAAAACTAATAATTAGAATTTTAGGTCGAAAATATTTAACCGGGCATTTTTAGTTAATCATAAACATCATGCGAGAAGAAATTTAACTCAAAGTTGTGAGATAAAACATTTAATGCAAAATGTTCTCACGCGTCTTACAATCGAATTATCAGTATAAACACTAACGTTGCGTGACAAAGAAAGTTAAACGCATAATAATTCCATTTTAATACACGCGATTTCAATTAAATGTGATTTTACACGAAACCTAATTTTCGAAGCTCGACGCCCATCAATGGCGGAAACATGATCCAAACCATAGATAACTACTCACACAACATGATTAAACTAATTAAACAACTAATTAATAACTAAAAACACTAAATAAATAACTACAATTAATTTATCTAGGCATGGAATAATAAATAAACATGGAAATTAATGCAAGAACAAAGCTTAAATAAAAGGAAACTTACATTAATGGTGATTACCCAAAGAAAATGGAGGAGATGGGGCACTCCACAAAATATCCCCAAAATGTTACAAACCCTAAAAACTAAGCAAATGAAAGATATATCCAAAAATAAACTAAGGGCTCCTTTTATAGTAAGTTACAAAAACTAAAGAAATAAAAAATAGGAAAAAGAAAATAGAAAAAGAAAGCAGCAAAATATCGGCCAAAATAGGGGATCGAATCGATTCGGCTCAGTCTGAATTGATTCGGAAATGGAGACTTGCTCACTACTTGTTTGTCGAATCGATTCGTTAAGGTGCGAATCAATTTGCACCTAATACTTTGCAATCTTCCAGTTTCTTCACATCCCAACAAAAATGGACCAACAAAAAATAAGGCCACGACAATTGAGCGCTGCAATTGCAAAAAAAAAAACGCTGCCATTGATAAGGACCTGCTGCATGTTGATGTTTAAGCCGAGACCTGCGATTTGGAAAATGGGACTTGATATCCCATGTTTCTACTATAGAAATAGCAACCAAAAACCATAAAGAACAAAGACCCACAAAATCGAGACCTACCAATGGAGAACCCAAGACCACCATTATAGAATTAGAGACCACCAAGAAAACATTCGTGCGCATTGGACCTGCGAAAAATGGTGAAACCCGAAACCATTAATCCAAGCTAACAAAACCAAGACCTTCATGTCCAAAAATGGCCAAAACCTCCATCTCCATAAATGGCCAAAACCAAGACCCATTTGTAAAATTGGATAACCCGGGACCTATTTCAATATGTGCGTAATAAAACCCGAGCTCCAATTTTGAACGAAAGGCTCCAGTTTTGGACGAAACCAAAACTCGAGCCAAACCCGAGCCAAGGACAAAAATCGCCATTTGAATTTGTTGTTTGTTGCATAAAAGAGAAGAAGGACACAAGGGGTATTAAATAGATTGTTAAAATATTAAATTAAATAACTTATAATTCTTCTTCGATTAAAGGCCCGTGTTTTCTTCATTCGGACTCTGATTCCAGCACTATTCATGGCCACGTGAAGCTTTGACCGAGGGCTACAATTTCCATGAATTTTTTGGGCAAAGATCCCAAAGTGTGAAATTACAAAAATGGCCCTAAACGTGAAAAATCTTACGAAACTTTATCGGAACACGAAGAAACTTCACACTAAGCAGCGTAACACCTATAAATGCCCAATAATACCTTAAATAAAGTATTAGCGAATAAAATGGAGGTTGTATGATTAACGAGCATAAATATAGCAATTACGGTACCCAAGGGGGATAGAAATGCATAAGTATAACGGGCGATAAATGCAATATTTGTGATGTATCACACCACCTAACTTAGTCATTGCTAGTCCCCAACATTGAAATTCAAAGCAAGAAGAACAATAAGAAAATCAAAAGGTAGGAGAAATATACAAAAGCGATAAAAGCCACTTTCGCGGGCGCACGATTGCATTTCACGTATGCAATAAGCCGTTAAACCCCTAGGTTACCCTAGTGGACGAGTGTCGTCTCGTGAGGGTTTTCAGGGATGAAACCCATAAACATCATATGGTTTCCTCAAAATATGCCCAACCTAACATGTGACAAACTCAACAACAACGAAAAAGATTTTAAACATGTTATTAGCATATCGAACGAATTTAAACCGAAGTCCGTTGTTATTAACAGTTTGAATGCACCTCATAGAATTGAAACTTTAAAAATGGGAGGGGGAGAGCACATGCATAGTGTGATTTGGCAAAAACTTAAATAAACTGGATAAACATAAAAGCATGCATATATTAATCCTCAGAAGATATTACACTCAACAAATGAATTCACTATGAAAATGGAGGTAATACACAGGACATGCAGTCACATAGAGTAAATGTAAATGAAAATTGGGTTGCGCACATGTCACAAATGAAGAACGCTATATAGGAAATGAAAAACTGTAATGTGAATGAAAGATAACGCTCATTAAGGGAGGCAAAATATATTTTCACAGATTATCAAAACTATTTCAACTTTTAAATTAAATTCACCGTAAGATCACATATGACTTGAATAGGGTTATAATGTAGGCTAGGCTAGGGTACGAAACAAAGGATATGTATGTACGTATTCAAAGTATTTGCGGATGAAAACTTATAATAATGGGAAGAATGCGGGAAATAATAAAAATGGAAAACAAGTTCCATTATCAAGCATTAGATATAACAATTCTAGAGTAACAAGGTTTATTGAACTCTATGTACACATATACAAACTTTCCCTTTCTTTTCTTTTCTTCTTTTTCTCTTGTTTTCTTTTTTTTTTCTTTTGCTTTTCACTTCTCTTATCATTTTTCACTACACTTTCTTATTTTCTCACTTTTTTCATCCTCAAATTGCAACCACACTACACAACATCATTCAATCCCAAGAAACATTCCAAACAAAGGCATGAAAGGTAATATGTATGGTTTAATACTCTAATGTGGACTTGGTTATGGAATTTTGGGTAATGAAATGAAAGTCTTATATTTAGGCTCAAATGGGTTGCCTAGGGAAAGATAAGGTGAGGTCAAGTCCAATATGGGTGATATAATATTATCATTTCATAAAGTTTACGCAATTGTCGAGTCAAATTTTTTTTTGAAAATCATTCTCAAGTAACACATTTCAAGATATAAACTCAATTAATGAATGATCAAATGAAAGTATAGTGAGATTACTGATGAATTCAACGTTTCCAAAGAGGAAAGAATAATGTATATCACTCACAAAGTAAGAAAAGCCTAAAGCTTACTCGGTGTAAGTATATATAATGAAACAAAAGATTACCGAGTTATAAAAATCTTAAACCAAATCAATAAAATAAGAAAAGTTCATGTGCTCATGGAATAAAGTTTAATTCATTAAGTTATTCATAATATCAATGATTTGAGGACTAAAGTCTAATAACTTCTAAAATCGAGAACATGCATCATTGAGTTGTCAATTGGATCGGACATTTATTGAAATTTATCATCGAAAACAAGGCAAAATGCCCAACAAAAGAGAAAAAGGAAAAAAAATATATTTGAAAATTTTTCATTTTTTTCTAAGAAAGCATACTTAGTATTTAACATGTGATAAAATCCATGGACAAAATAAAGAAATGGATAAAATATCCGACACCCCCTAACTTAAATGTTGCATTGTCCTCAATGCTAATCAAAAACACCACATAACGAGAGGAAAATAAAGATATTACCCAAAACCCGTTGATTACGAGTCCAAAGAATCTACAAAATAAGTTAGTATCGCGCATAACTAAAACAATAAAAAAAATTTAACTAAATACACTAGACAAAACTATAAGGAAATAAAATTAAAAGAAAGAAAGAATGAAAAGCTAACTATTTACAACCTACAATTTGGACTTCTAACTAACTATACACTAGAAGTCTAAATTTTCGAGGATCCACCCAAAATACGATTTGGCTTTGAGGGATAAGCGGTGAACCCTCCCTAGAATGCATGCCTCCCGAAAGATATGAATTCTATTTGAACAGTGGAAGGCATGAGCGTGGTGAAAAAAGTGAACCATCATCAATTTGAAATTTTTGGCAGACGATGGGGGATTTGGATAATAAGGGGGAAAGATACACTTGAGGTCCAAGAAAGATCGACTCATCTCCCAAAGGTTTTTCAATTGGAATGGGAGGTGGTGCACACGTGGGGATAACATCCATCGAAAATAAGTTCGGCAAAGAGTCCTCATCGGCAAAAGGTGCATAAGTTTTAAAAGTTTCTACTGACACATATGAATCAACTGGTAATTCTAATGGTTCAATAACGGAAAACGAATATGGTGATGAAATAAACTTAATCTCAATTAACATATCGTCGGAAGGAGATTCAATTTCTGGGGAGAAAGATTCACATTCGATAAGAAAATGTTTGAAAAATTGAGGTGAAACACAAATTTCCACCTCCTCGTTGTTTAGCACAAAAGAATCATTCTCATCGCAAAGTGATTCAAGTCTCAATCCAGCACCAATAAGGCTTTTCAAAACCTTAGGAGTAAAGAAGAAAAGTTTCTTCCAAAGTAGCCTTCCTCGGCTCTAGAACCTCAAAATCCTCATTTGGTTGAAACTCGTCTTCAAAATTATCGGAATAAAAATTATCATTGGATTCGAATAATGAATCCAACTCAAACTCCCAACAAATATTTTCATTCCGATAAATGTTTTCAATTCTTTCATTCTCAAGAAAATCTTGAAAATGGAAAACTTCAAAACTATCCCCAAAGTAAGAATCATTAGACTAACCGTAATAACTATAATAGTATGACATGATTACCTCATTGCTTGTAGTTGGAGATATCGAGCAAGAAAGTGAGCAACTGCAAATCAAAGTTTCTTAGCGCTCAAATATGCAATCTTGCAAAAAAGTTAAAAACAAAGAATACAAATTCAAAAGAAAAAAATACTACGAAATAATAAAACAATTACAATCTAAAATACACTCCCCGGCAACGGAGCCATTTTGATCGGCGTGAAAAGTAGCGTCGCGTCAAAACGCTAATCGTTGAATTCGTTTCACCGTGTTAATACAAAAACCTAAATTACGACTACACTTGCGATACAAGTATATAAGTAAGTCGGGTATCGAGAATCTAGAGGCAATGTCGTATAGATTATAAGAGATTTATTACTTCACAAATAAAAGTGTAAAAGGTGATAGGGTGGAAATGGTGAAAAAGGAAAAAGAAAAGAAGTTAACACTATACTACAATTAATTAAAACGAGAGTCGGGATCGCGTCCCCGCTATGGGCTAAACAACTAATAATTAGAATTTTGGTTTGAAAATATTTAACCGAGCAATTTTAGTTAATCATAAACATCACGCAAGAAGAAATTTAACTCAAAGTTGCGAGATAAAACATTTAATTCAATATGGTCACACACGTCTTAAAATCGAATTATCGCTATAAACACTAACCTTGCGTGACATAGAAAGTTAAACGCATAATAATTCCATTTAATGTGATTTTACACGAAACCTAATTTTCGAAGCTCGACGTCCATCAATGGCAGACACACGATCCAAACCCTATTTAACTCCTCACACAACATGATTAAACTAATTAAACAACTAATTAATAACTAAAAACACTAAATAAATAACTACAATTAATTTATCTAGACATGGAATAATAAATAAGCATGGAAATTAAAGCAAGAACAAAGATTAAATGAAAGGAAACATACATTAATGGTGATTACCCAACGAAAATGGAGGAGATGGGGCACTCCACAAAATATCCTCATAATGTTAAAAACCCTAAAAACCAAGCAAATGAAAGATATATCCAAAAATAAACTAAGGGATCCTTTTATAGTAAGTTACAAAAACTAAAGGAATAAAAAAACAGGAAAACAAAAATAGAAAAAGAAAGCAGAAAAATATCAGCAAAAATAGGCGATCGAATCGATTCGGCTGAGTCCGAATTGATTCGGAAATGGAGACCTGCTCATTGCTTGTTTGTCGTATCGATTCGTAAAGGTGCGAATCGATTCGCACCTGATACTTTTCAATCTTCTAGTTTTTACACATCCCAACCAAAATGGACCAACAAAAAATAAGGCCACGACAATGGAGCGCAGCAACTGCCAAATAAAAACACTATGCCATTGATAAAGACCTGCTACATGTTGATGTTTAAGACAAAATCTGCTATTTGGAAAATGGGACCTGTTATCCCATGTTTCTACTGTAGAAATCGTAACCAAAAACCAACAAGAACAAACACCCACAAAATCGAGACCTGCCAATGGAGAACCCGAGACCACCATTGTAGAATCCGAGACCACCAAGAAAACATTCGTCCGCATTTGACCTGCAACAAATGGTGAAACCCGACACCATTAATCCAAGCTAACAAAACCAAGGCCTCCATGTCCAAAAATGGCCAAAAACCTCCATCTGCATAAATAGCCAAAACTAAGACCCATTTGCAAAATTGGATAACCCGGGACCCATTTCGATATGCGCGTAATAAAACCCGAGCTCCAATTTCGAACGAAAGGTTCTTATTTTTTATGAAACAAAAACTCGAGCCAAGGACAAAAATCGCCATTTGAAATTTCTATTTGTTGCATAAAAGAGAAGAAGGACACAAGGGGTATTAAATAGATTGTTAAAATATTAATAAAATATTAAATTAAATAACTTATAATTCTTCTTCGATTAAAGGCCCGTGTTTTCTTCGTTCAGAATACGACTCCAGCATAATTCATGACCATGCGTAGCTTGGAACGAGGGTTACAACTTCCATGAAATTTTTGAGCGAAGATCCCAAAGTGTGAAATTACAAAAATGCCCCTGAACGTGCGAAATCTTCTGAAACTTTATCGGAACACGAAGAAACTTCACACTAAGCACCGTAACACTTATAAATACTCAATAATACCTCAAATAAAGTATTAGTGTATAAAAAGGAGGTTGTCTGATTAACAAGCATAAATATAGCAATTACGGTACCCAAAGGAGCTAAAAATGCATAAGTATAACAAGCGATAAATGTAATATGTGTGATATATCACACCCCCTAACTTAGTCATTGCTAGTCCCCAACAATTAAATTCAAAGCAAGAAGAACTATAAGAAAATCAAAAGGTAGGAGAAATATACAAAAGCGATAAAAACCACTTTCGCGGGCGTACGATTGCATTTAACGTATGCAATAAGCCGTTAAACCCCTGGGTTACCCTAGTGAACGAGTGTCGTCTCGTGAGGGTTTTCAGGGATGAAAACCATAAACATCATATGGTTTCCTCAAAATAAGCCCAACCCAACATGCGAAAAACTCAACAATAACGAAAAAGATTTCAAACATGTTATTAGCATATCGAACGAATTTTAACAAAAGTCCGTTGTTATTAACAGTTTGAGTGCACCTCATAGAATTAAAACTTTAAAAATGGGAGGGGTAGAGCACATGCATAGTGTGATTTGGAAAAAACTTAAATAAACTGGACAAACATAAAATCATGCATATATCAATCCTCAACGGATATTACACTCAACAAATGAATTCACTATAAAAATGGAGACAATACACGGGACATGCGGGCATAAAGAGTAAATGTAAATGGAAACTAGGCCGCGTACATGTCACAAATGAAGAACGCTACATAGGAAATGAAAAAATGTAATCTCAATGAAAGATAACGCTCATTAAGGGAGGCAAAATATATTTTCACAGGTTATCAAAACTATTTCAACTTTTAAATTAAATTCACCGTAAGATCACATAGGACTTGGGTATGGTTATAATGTAGGCTAGGCTAGGGTACGAAACAAAGGATATGTATGTACGTATTCAAAGTATTTGGGGATGAAAACTTATAGTATTGGAAAAAATGCGGGCAAAAATGAAAATGGAAAACAAGTTCCATTATCAAGCATTAGACATAACAATTGGAGAGTGATAAGTACCCAAAACTGTACAATTTATACCCCGAATAGACGTACTTTAGTTGCTAATTCTCTACAATATGGATCTTATGCACTTAAATGTTTGTCATGCAAACTTAATTGCAGTTGCGGTGTCAAAAGCTATATTTCCAGGCATTTGCAATTATAATGGCGCTAAATACCTTCCCCCGTAACCTTACCCGAGCCTAAATCTAGCCCAAACCTACCCCAAACCCCGTGTGTGTTTTATTTGTGTCTTTTTATTATTTTTTAGATTTTTAGTTTGAGTCATTTTTATTTTTAAGATTTATTTTAGATTTATCTAGTATTTTCTAGGTTTTATTTTCTATTTTTATTTTTATTTTTATTTGTATAATTTTATTTTATTTTGATTTTTATTAGTTTTTAGTTTTAGTTTTATTTTATTTTATTAGGATTAGAATTTTTAGGATTTCATGTATTTAAGTTTATTTTGATTTCACATATTCTTTTTAGGATTTTAGTTTTAGTTTAATAGATTTCTGGTTTTATTTTTTATTTTCATTTCTTTTTAATTTTATTTGAGTCTTTTTTTAGAATAGGATTTTATTTTTTAGGCTTTTATTTTATTTTATTATTTTTATTAGTTAGTTTTATTTTAAGGGTCCAAATTAAACACACCTACACTTATCCTAAACCCACTCACACACACCTATCCTACACCCTAAGCCACACCAATCTCCCCTACACCTCAACTACACACAACACCAACCCTCACCCTCATACTACTAACCTACACCCACACACACCATAACTCACACCAACCCTTCTTCAACCATCCACCCTTCTCTCTCCTCTCTCCTCATCAACTAAACTCCATTAACAACCCATTACCCCAACAGCCCCTCTCCGGCGACGAAACTCACACCCAAATCGCCGGCTACCATTCACCCAAGACCCACCTCACGTTCACCTCTCTCTCTCGTCCGGCGCCGACCACAATAAACCGCGGCGGAGCCCCCACCGGACGCTGCTGCTCCTACCCACGGTCGCACAACATCCAACCCTGTGATCTGCCCTGGCGACCCATACCACCTACTATAACCCCCTCTTCAACCCGACGACACCATAACCCGTGTCCAACCACCAGCCAACTCGATCCAAGCCAACCAAGATTCAAACCCATTTCCCTTTTATCCTCATTTTTAACCCAAAGCCAAATGCCACGACTTATCTCCTGCAACTCCAAGACAAACAAACCAGTACAAAACCAAATACCCATGTGGCTTAAACCCTTTTTCCCAATATACCCTTAAATACCCCCAACTACCCTTTTAACCCTTTTTTCAAAAACACCCCGCAAACCAAATCAGATTTTATTTCCTCACCTCACTACCCACATGATCTCACCCAAACCACATGCACCCTCCATTAATTCCTAAATTAACCCTCACCCATACCTTTCATATTCCATACACTCTTGTCATCCCATTTTTACCCCTCATGCTCCATGCCTATTATAAAGAGAAGATGAAGACCCCATTTAAAAAGAGCTAGAGATAGGAAAATTCTAGAGAGAGAATTGTAGAGAAAAATACCATTTGTAAATAGCTTTATTTTATTCTTTTTATTTTTTGTTAGATATTTAAGAGATTAAATATTGTAAGAGAGTTAATTGAGTGAATAATTAATTTCAAAGCATTTGGATGCTCAATTGGAGGGATTGTATGCTTCAATTTGGAAAAGTAGAGTTCAACTTTCTCAAAGAGATTTGGTTTGCTTGTTCTATTCCCTTCTCTTTTATTTTAGTAGCCTTGATTATTAATATGTCATGTTTAATATCATGCTAGGCTAAATCCCCTTTCAAGGGGCGGGGTAAAACCCTTATTTGATGTTATTTTATTTTAATTAGTTTAATTACTTGAAAAATCCCTTTGAATGTTAATTTTGATCTCTCACCCTTAGATTTACGCCTCGAGAGAGGGTAAATGATTTTTGAGAGAAAATCGAAATTCTAGTGATAATACCCATTTTAGATTCGAACTAGAGATAGGGGTTTCTTAAGTGGGGTATTATCACTTAAATTTCAACTCTAAATTTATTTTATAAGATTGATATAAATTCTAATTGATCGATCCTAGCGGGTGATTAATTAAAAGGAGTGTGGATCTATTTTTCTAGAGTTGTGGGGTGTTAAACTTAACATTTCTAAAAGATTACTATTATAATTATACTTGCAACGAAAGTTGGTTTGTAATTTCGATATTAATTTGGGAGAATTCAATTAATTAAATTAATTAATTAGAATAACTAAAATTTGTGGTGTAATCCCATTCCTTGATTGTTCTCACAATTATTTACCTTACTTTATCTCTTATTTTTAGTTTAGACCTTATTTTCCATTTTAGTAACTTTCTAGTTAGTTATCTTATCACATTTGTTTAGTTTAGTTTAGTTTAAATCGTCTCACCTCACCCTATTGTTTTAATATTGGAAAAGCTAAAAAAAATTAGAAAAAGTGAAAAAGCACAAAAAGAAAATAAAAGATGAATTACAATTGAATTTGTCTCTAGCTTACTCCCTAGGAAGTGGATTGATACCCTTACTTACCCCTACACTTGAGTTTATTATATTTTGTAGGTATTTGAGGATTTTGACTAACTTGGCTTTCAACGACAACATACACGCAAAAGTTATCAAATGGCGCCGTTGCCTGGGAAATGAAAAGTTAAGTTATCAAATGGCGCCGTTGCCGGGGAAATAAAAAGTTAAGTTATCAAATGGTGCCGTTGCCATTCTTGGGAGCGTGAAGCACTCGGAGCGGATTCAATTTTATGATTCACTTGTATTGCATTTTTTTTTTCATTTTTAGTACCATTTTTGCATTTTATTAGAAGACTTGTATTAGGATTTTTATCATTGCTTGTATTGCGGTGCATAGGACACCTTTATTTTATTTTTCATTTTAAAAATTGTAATAATCGAAGACAAGCGTGATAGGGAAACCGGACAAGGTAGGGAGAGGGCGTCCATTGGCGAGGATTTAGAAGCCTCTCTACCTTAGGTCGGTAGGACTCCCTGGGACGACTGAGATTGGCGTATTCTCCCCCCGGTCGACTCAAATTTTTCGTCACCCCACGGCCTAAAAATCGTGGGAGGTACATTTCTAAACACTCGCGCCTCTCCTGTTAGCGAGTCAATTATTGTGTGTGCTTTGTGTGCTCTTATGTGATTTTATTCTCGCATTTATTTTCGAATGGTGTGAAGAATTAAATTACTAAGACCTACATCCGGTCACTCACGAGAAGGGATTTCATCACCCGACTCACTCGCTTGCCATTGTGTGCTATCCTAGACATCACTAAATTTAAAATCAATCAACTAGGTAGACCACTAGGAGAATATTTTGCAAAGGCGACCACTAAGAATATTTTCGTGATTTTTATCGCCCGCGGACTTAATTAAAATTTGACTACCCTCTCACTAAATTTAAAGATAAAAATTTGCTATGTGCTAGTTAGAACTTTTTCTTGACTTGTGTGTGTGTCCAATTCAATTTTTTGGTAGTCAGGTTTTAGTTGGTTCGTTTCCAATTCAAAGATTCCATATTTTTCCCCACCTTTTCTTCCAAAAAAATTCAAATTTTTTTTTTTTCATTTTTATTATAAAAAAAAACAAAAATATTTTCTTTCTTTATTTCTATAGAAAAATCCAAAAATATTTTCTTCCATTATTTTTAGAAAATCCAAAAATAGTTTCTTTCCTTTTGAAAAAATTTACAAAATCCAAAAAGATATTTCTCTCCTCATGGCCGAAGAGCGTCCCTTACGGGACTACGTTGGTCATTTTTCATTAACACGCGACACGTGTGAGAGTGATCCCGAGCCGTCCCTTTATGATATTCTTAGTCGTTTCGCCTCTCTCACGAGTACCGTTGGTACTCTTGACCCATCCATGCACGCAGCCCCTATTCCATCACCCTCGGTGTCAAGTGTCTCCGTGTCTCATCTTTTGTTGTGCACCCACTGTTATTATGCCGATCACATGTCCCATGAGTGCCCTTACACTCCATATCCATCTGAACCCACTATGGAACATGTGTATCCAAATGACAATGTTTCGGAACCCACCTCAGGCCATTATCCCGCTACACCCAATCCCGAGTTGTGTGAGTCCCCGAGTTATTCGTGGAAACCTGATCACCCTTCCACGCAATACAAATCCCAACTCGATGTTGTGGATCCTCACACATTCCCACAGTCGTCCTGGCATCCTTGTGTACCCATTTTTTATCAGTCCCCTCACTACGCACCCTATGAGTATCAACCAATTTTCCATCACGAAAGTGATCCTTTCGTGTATGATGTACTTGGCCCCACTCCACCCACTTCATTTGAGTATTCTCCATATAGTCATGATTATAGCAAGTTGTGTCCACCTCACCCACCTCCACCACCCTTCATTCCACCATCATCCACCTCCGCTCTCGAAAGCCTCTTGCAAAAGTTCATACTTGAGCAAGAGCAAGCCACTCAAATTCAAACTCAAGCTCTCCAAAGGCTTGAACAAAGGTTAAATGAATTGGAGTGTGAGCGAGAGTCGGATATTCCCATAGCCCCACCCATCGTTGCCACCGAGTGTGATGATGATGTGTCCTCTTATGACACGAATTTTGAGTGTGATCAAACCGACCACCCCGATAATCTCGAAGTTGAGACCATCCCATGGTTCGGGTCCCAAGTCGACAATTGTGTTGACTTACCTTTTGATAGTGAGCCTGATCCAATACCACCATATCCATATGAACCCCACTTTTAGGTTCCCACTCACTTTCCCATAGTATCCCAATATATGTCCGAGTCTACACCTATCGAGCTTCACCCTTGTGTTCCTGAGGAACCAGTTTATCCTAGATTAGCTCCGGCTACGAGTGCTCACCATTTTTTAGAGATAGAATCCGTGATAGTTCCTAACTATTCGGATATGGATGATATCCCTCCATGCATGGATTCCTTTGAGCCCGATATTTCTAGTGATTCCTCTATCTTAGATCTTGGTGCCTCCTCTGACCCACCCACCACATTCACCGATGCTACTCTTGTGGAGAAGTTGATCACTCCATCTTTAGATACCACACTTCCTCCTGCGAGTTCCCTTGTGGATCACTCTGTGCTTCATGAGGAGTGTGTGTCTCCCACGCTAGAGTTGGATAATCTTCCTCCACCATTTATCCCACCCGATACACCATTTATCCCACCCGACCCACCCATTGTCCTTTCAACCCCACCATCTGGTTTGGATCTTGATTTTGCACATTTCAAGTTTTCCTCTACATTTTTAGATCCTAACCTGAAACCATCCTCCATCTACGAGAGTATTTGTGGTGATACTCTCTACCACCATGACATCGAGCTTGTTCCTCCATGCTCACCACTTCCTTGTGGTGTTAATTTTTCCCATCGACAGCTCCCTGGCGTGTCACGGTGCGACCCATATCATCTCCCATTCATAGAATGGTCGTGTCCTTTCTATGAGCCTCACCCCATCACTATTTCCACACCATTTCACCTTATCATACAACTTGAGCACCATGCTTATAGGGCCCTTGTTGGCCTCACCTTTAAGCTCAACAAGGCCCATGACCGATACCTTTCCACCCTCACCTTAGCCCTTTTCCCACCCGCCCATGGTCCACCGATGCTTTGCATCGCGTGATGCATTTTGCTATACAAGTTCATTGACCATTCTTTGCCCTTATCCAACAAGACTGGCGCTTCAATCTTGTTTGGGGGTGATTCTCATCACCCATTCTTCTGCTGCCCTGCGCTTTCATAGTTCTTATCCTTAGGGTGAGAATGGTTCGGTCTGGCTGAAGACATTAAACTTAGCTCTACCAGGAGGCAGCCCGCGTTTCTTGTACTAGTCTCATCCTATTTGGGGGTGGTGTTTCACATCACCCTATGTTTTGTCATGTTTATAGACTTGTACATTTTTTTTCTCTCACTTCTTATTCAGGTTTATTCTTGGCTATATATGTTCACTTCGTTAGCGGTTGATTCTGGTAAACTCTTTCCTACCTTATGCTCTCAATTTTAAAAATTATTTTATCTAACATCGAGGACGATGTTCCTTTTTGTTTGGGGGTGGGGAATTTTATCAAAATCGTACCTCTTTTGAAAAATTTTGAGTTTTAAACCTGATTTTTAAAATTTTGTGCAGTTTCTTTCATCTCAATCATTGATGTGAATTTTCTATCATCCATCTTTTCAAAGTCTAGGAATCAAGCTAGAGAATATTTTTTCTAAATAGCTTATGTAATACGTAACAAGGCATTTTGCACCATGAATTTTTAGACTCAACAAAAAATTTACGCATTTATCACGTCACTACGGTTTAGAGTGAGGAGTACTACAATTCTAAAGATAACCTTAAGGATCACTAGTAGAGACTTTAACCCATGAGATTTGTGCCTTTCACCCTTTTAGAGTGTTTTACGCAATATCCGAGTCACAAGTTGATTGAACTTCTTTTGGGTCCGCACTAAATTGTTGTATGATCTCATTCTCTTTCATAAAATTTTGGTTGATCACTGAGAACGACATCATTTTCGAGTTGTAAGAAATGCGTGTCTTGAAATTTGTCCCGAATACTAGATTTTCATCCATACACTTACCACTTTTCCATATCACATTTCCATTCACTCACCCATTACATTCCCATATTATTCCATATTCACATCTATTCCCCTCACCATCCACCATCTATCACCTCCATTCATATACCATCTTTTTTTTTTTAAAGAGTGTGATTTCAAATGTAAATGTCTTCATTGTTAGTTTGAAAAGAGAGAGAAAAACAAAAAAATAATAGCAAAAATAGAAAAAAAAAAGAATATATAAGAAAAAATAGAAAAAAAAAATCGAAGAAAAAAATCGAAGAAAAAAAAAGAAAAAAAAAATAGAGAAAAGAAAAGAAAGAGAGTTTGTAGTCAGTAGTTATTTTGAAATAAAGACATTTATGCCTAAAGTATAGAACACTCCTCTATCATATCCATTCATATATCATCATTATATCCTACATACCACACATCCATCATACCACACCTCATACCATCCTTCCTATTTCATTTTCCCCTCACCCATAATCATTCATATTTCCCATAGGTGTTCGGGCAAATGAAAGTCAACGTGGTGAATAACTCGACGTTCTCACTATAGTGGTTAGCATTCTTTCATGAGATCATTTTTTTTTCTAATTGTTCGTTCTTTCTTATATGTGTGTGAGACGTTTGAATTTGCTTACATTTACTCACCTCCCTACACACAAGAGTGATACACTTACCCTAATCTCGAAAGTTCATTTGAGAGAGTTATATTCCATGAGATTTTGAAGTTGAAGCGTTGATTCCGACAAGGCAATCTAGGAATTACTCTTGTGATACTCGAACCGTTTTGACTGATTCACACTACACACGTTGAGTTCTAGGAAGGATGTGCCTTGTGTATTTACTTAGCTTAATCTTTTTACACATTCTAGCTTATATTTCTGAAAATATTTTCTCATATGATGGATTGTGCGATTGTTCTATGTCTAATAAGAGATTGACTGCCTTTTGCAAATAAGAATTTTGTGGGTATATTCCCTGAAAACCCTCACGAGACACAACTCGCCCTGTAGGGCAACTTATAGGTTTAAAGGCTTGTTGCACATGCTAAGTGCAATCGCAAGTGCTCGCGAAAGTGGTACACTTTTGGTTTCTTATCTTTCTCTTTCTCTTTCTCTCTATCTTATTGCTCGAGGACTAGCAACGCTCTGTTTGGGTGTGGTGTGATAAGCACCAAAAAACTTTACAATTTATACCCCGAATAGACGTACTTTAGTTGCTAATTCTCTACAATATGGGTTTTATGCGTGTTGATGTAAATAATTAGACCACTCTAATTATTCAATCACAGATAAATGAATGAGACAAAATATTTTTAAAGTGTTTCAGCCTTATATGAATGGCCTACGTCCACTGTTATGTTATTGCTAAGTGTTTGGGAATTCTCGATTACAAGTGCTATCAAGAAATTCCCCTCATCTTGAATGAGGGTGATACAAGGTATTTATAGCCCTTAGGCTGTACATGAAGGGGTGTTACATTAAATGATACACATATGAAAGGGTAATTCATTTAATGCTCTTCAAACGTGTGCGTCAAGATAATAAGCATTCAATGAATAGTTGAACCGTTGATTATCTGGCAATTAATGCTGCGGTCGAGATGCAGCTCGAACCGCCTTAGTTGCTCGTCGTCCAAGAGTTCCTCGGAGCATTGGAGTTCCTCGGAGGACAAGAGTTCCTCGGAGGGTTGGTGTTCTTCGGAAGATTGATGTTCCTCGGAGTACACCTGTTGCTCGAAGTGAGTATGTTGGTCGTGGGAATGATCTTCCTCGTTGCTATTGTGCCACGTAGATTGACACGTGTCTTCTTATTATTTGTCCACATCAGCATACTAATTTTGGTATCAACAGAAGCCCCCAATGTTTCATATTTTGAACTTTGAGGAGTATGGAACATTCTTTCTCGGTATATGGCAATATTAAATGACCTTCCTGGGTTTTAGGAGCCTTTTCTTCGTATTTGAATTTCCTTCCAAATTCGCAGAATCCGCCTTTTTGTATTTTTATAAGCGCTTCGATCTTCGTGCCCTTTTTGTCCTTTTAGCCGACGGTAGTGTAATAGTTTCTTTTTTGTAATCATTTCTTTCGCCGTTTCCCAAGGCAAAGTATTTAAGCCTCAGAGGCAATCCCATCGTCTTCTACCTTTTCAATTTCTGCTTTCGAGTTTTCTATAGCTTTTCTCTCTCCTGTGCGTTTATCCCTTTCTTCGTTTGTTTATCAACAGATCTCCTTTTTCCTATAAGATTTTCTTCCTTCTCCTTCATTTCTTTTTATTCACCATGGTTTATATTATCGAATCTCTTGAGAAATTTCGTTCTGACTTTTCTATTCCTTCTTGGGTAACTTTGGAAAGTCTTTCTGAGCCTTCAAGTTATTTTGATTTAGCTGAGGGACATTGGTTCCCTAGACTCTTTATTGCTGAATGTGGATTTTCTTTTCCACCAAACCCTTTGTGTTTAGAGTTTTGTCAGTATTTCGATGTTGTCCCTGCAAAAATAGCCCCCAACACATGGAGAATAGTTAATGGGGTGTATAGGTTAAATCAAACTCATGGAACTCGTATAGGAATTCCTGAGATTATGTACTGTTATATATGGGCTGTTTTAGACAATGTTTATTATTTAAAAACTAGATTTTTGAATAGGGCTCTAGTAGTCAACCTCCCTGATGCTAACAGGGATTATTTTGGATATGGAGTAGTTATAAAAAATTGGCAACATGCCCCTTTAGTTGGAGATGCAGTATATGAGGGTCCCAGATGCCCCCCATATGGCAATGGGATAGGTTATTTTCATCTTATTTTATTTTTTGAAATTATGATTTCATTGTGTTTGATAAAATGTATGACTGATATTTCACTATGTTTTTATTTGCATTCGACAGCAAGAGAAAAACTCCAAAAGAAACAGAAGTTAATATCAAGCATTTAAAACATATCTGGAGTTTGCATCAGAAGGTTGCAGACGAGCACGTTAGGTCTGCTTCATACTTGCTGCAGTACAGGAGCTATACATCCTCTTTTACTGCTCGTCCTGTGGTTAGCATTAGCGAACCATTGCCAGCTTCAGAAGACTCTTCACCTGACTCTCACATTCCTTTGAGTCAGAAGATGGGCAAGAGAAGAGTTCCTGCTCTCTTTGAAGAGACCTCCTCTGCTGGAGATGTAAAGAGAAATAAAGCTGATGTCCCAAAGGGGACAAAGAAAGTGGATGTTTCCCCTTCTGTTGCTTCTCAGAAGGCCGCCGAGAAGCCCCCAGTGGCTCCTGTACAGAAGGATGCGCCTGTGGAAGTAATCACTATCTCTCCAACCAAAAGTTCTTCTTTGGTTGAGGTTGTTGAGAAGACACCGAGGAGATTGAAGAAGTCCTCCTTGGTTAGTTTTTCTGAAGTCATTCCCCAGCTCCAAGTTAGTGGAGCTGGTGTTCCAACCATTATTCCCCCGAGCTCTGCAATGAGCTCGGTAAAGACTTTGACTATTCCTGAAGTCCAGGGAATCGAGGAAAACATGTCTAGGGATATGCTGACATCCCTAGCTACTCGTCACATTGCTTCAGTAAGTTTCTTCTTATCTTGAATTCTTCTTTCCTTCTATTAATATATGTATCTCGGCACTAAATCATCACTACCTTCTTTTTCAGCTGGTGAGTTGCTTTAACTTCCATAGTGAAGAAAGATGAGGCGCTCAAGGCTTCAAGCTCCTCGTCTGGAGTAGAGGATGCTTTTCAGGGTTTGGCCCAATCTCTGAAGAAATCTCGTCAAAAGTACGATGAGGATAAAGGTGAATGGGAGAAGAAATTGACTGTATTTGAAGCAGAGAATGTGCAGTTGGGAAATAAAGTGAAGGACTTGGAGAGGGAGAATAAGAAATACGCCGAGAAGCTCACTACCTTCGGGGAGCTTGAAAATAAGCTGAAATCAGCTGAGGAAAAGCTGACCCTTCTGTGCGAAGTAAATTGTCAGAAGGAGGAGTTGGAGGCCAAGTTGAAAGCCTCCGAGGACCTTCTATCCGAGAAGCTCTCCTCGGAGAAAATGAAAAGAAATATGGAAATAAAGAAGTCTTTCAACACAGGTTGGGACAAAGGGTGGAACAAGGGAGTAGCTGCCATGATGACTCAGGTGCAATATGGAAGTTTGAAATACTTCTGAGATGGCTGGGTCGCTGCTTTACAAGAATTGAAGGTGAGCGAGGACTCCGAGTTATTTCAACAGCATCTCCCTGGTCCTCCCCCAGCCATCGAGGATGAAGAAGAGGACGAAGATGCCTCAGAAGAATCTTCACTGGTAGTGGGTGATCTCATCCTTACCCAACCTGCTGACGAGGATCTTTTATCTCTGCCAGCTCCTCCAGAACAAGTTCTAGCTCCCGCCGACCAACTCATTATTTCCACCGAGCAACCAAGCTCCTCGTCCCAGCCTCCCGCGAAAGTCTTGGGAGACAAGGAAAAGGTGTGAAGTTGTTCGGTATTCTCTTTCTGTTTTTCTTTTACTTATACTTTGTATCCCAGATCTTTGTAACTTTGCCTTATGATCTAATAAAATTTGAGTTCTTTTCTTCCATATGATTGTCTCTTCTTTATCTGCACTCTGTCTTGATCTTCTTTTTCTTTCTCTGTTAGTTTCTGGCCAGGATGGATCTTCTGTCTGCTAATGACACAAAGTTGATGCAGCAATGCCATGAATATTATAAAGCTGGTCACACAGACCTGAGTGCATCAGAAGTTGCCGGCATCCTTAGCCATGGTGCTTCAGAGCAGGCAGTAGAAGCTTATCAATACCTGAAGGGCTTACTTGATCGAGCTGTGGCCAATAACGTGGCTTACTATGATATGATCGAGGAGCTTCAATATACTCTAGAAGATCTTCAGACTCAGTACAAAGAATCAACTGCCCTGTTACATGAGGGGTATGAAAAGAAATATCAACAGATTTCTGCCGAGAAGGGCTACGACAAACTCCTTACTGGGTATGATGTCAGGGAGAGGACCCTAAAGGGAGAAGTTGAAGCTTGTAGACAAATTGCTGAACTGCTTGAGCAAGAGAATAATAATTTGCAGAAAGAGCTAGCACAATATAAGTCTGCAGCCTCTTCTTCAACAGCGATAATCCCAGTGACCGATGAGGGATTTTCCTTCTTAGAGGTTGAGAATTCCAAATTAAGGCAAGAGTTGGATATCCTAAGAAGGTATGGTACTTCTACTTCTACTCGGGGACGAGGAAGAGGTTCTCGTGGGCGAGGAAGAGTTGCCCAGGATGTTGTCGAGGAACGAAGTACTCCACCTTCTCGGGGTCGATCAAGAACTCCTCGTAGTATTGAAGAAGCTCGTACTCTGTCAACATTGGAAACTCAAGCGTACCAATTGAATGCAAAAGATCGGGCTTTATCTGAAATGTCCAAGAAAATTAGAGACCTGGAACTAGAAATCTCTACAAAAGAATACGAGTTGGAGACTAATAAACTTTTTATCCAGAATCTTCATGAGAAACTTGAGAGGTTAACATTCCAATTCCATAAACAGCCTAGGGAGTTTTGGATGGCTGGATATAACGAGGCGCTATTCCATTTAGATGCTCGTATCCAGAATGCCAATAATGAGGACTACAAACAAGGCTGGCAGAATGCCTTATGTGTGTTGAAACTCGAGCAGGGACACTATTTATGGGACTACTATGATCCTGGATTGCTTGATTTTCCTGTACCACCGTTTAATTTGGAAATGGAATGGATCCCAGCTCGTGCCATTCCTCAGAGCTTACTTGCTAAATACCTTGGTGACTATAGTTTGCATTCTCAGTTTGAAGTATCTCGTCCTGAACATCTCCTAGATCGACCTTCTGTGATGAACGTCAGGATGCTGAAGGACTTGAATTTCATTAATTCTCCTCAGACTTTAAATGATCCGCCTGCTGGCGAGGAACCTGTATCGAAAGCTGAGGGAAAGAAACCAATAGAGTAGGGATCTCAATGTAATAGTTAGTACACATATGTAAATTGTAATTCGTTTTGAATTTTAATGAAAGAATTTCATTTTCTATTTGCAAATCTGTATTGCTATTGTCTTGTGCTTGCCAAAGACTTTATATTTGTGCTTGCATAACAGTATTGTGTGGTTCCTCGACCAACTTAGTAATAAAAAATTACAAGTATTAGTAATGTTGCTCGATCACTTAATAATAAAGTAATGAGTATAAAAATGTTAAAAATTTCTGCAACCAACCAAGGTTGTCAAATTGTGCTCGTCGACCAATTATAGTTAATGGGTTTTTATCCCCGACCAACCATACTTGGTAAATTTTGTCTTTTTCATAAAGCGTGCCCGACCAACCAAGGTAGATGATTTTTCCTCGTCGACCAACTACAGTTAGTGGGTTTTGATCCCCGACCAACTATACTTGTTTCAGTTTGGAATATTTGTTCTTCGAGGAACTTTTATGTAATAAACTTATTTCCCGACCAACATAAGTTGGCATTTGAGAACATATCTTGTTTCCTAACCAACCGAGATTGGTCTTTCGTCGATAATCTTTTGTTCTCGCCCTTTTACCAACCGGAGTTGGTCGTGGGTCTGAACTATCATGTCCACTAGCTCTTTTACCAACCTTAGTTGGTCACACTAGTGTACGCCTCCTAACCAAAGGAGTATAGTTTGTTCTCGCCCTTTTACCAATCGGAGTTGGTCGTGGGTCTGAACTATCATGTCCACTAGCTCTTTTACCAACCTTAGTTGGTCACACTAGTGTACGCCTCCTAACCAAAGGAGTATAGTTTGTTCTCGCCCTTTTACCAACCGGAGTTGGTCGTGGGTTTGAACTATCGTCCTCTTTTTACTGCTGAGCAGCGTTGCGTACCGAGCAGCGTAGTGTTAAACACACTAGTATTCCCCGAAAAACTTTCAATAAAAGGAGAGAAGATTGTGAAATATCATCTTTTTTATTCATATTGATGGAACTTCTTTACATTTTACATCACTAATAATACTTGCGTAGGTGTTCAGCATTCCATGCATTCTTAAATTCCTCTCCTTCTAGAGTTGCTATTCGGTAAGTTCCTGGTCGAACAACTGCAGTAACTCGGTAAGGTCCATGCCAGTTTGCTTCCAACTTATTGTGCTTCTGAATGACCTTCTTTAGCACGTAATCTCCTTCTTTTAAGTCGCATTTTTTCACCCTCTTGTTGTAGAACAGGGTTGTTCGCTGTTGATAAGCAGCATTCCTAATGGCTGCCTCTTCCCTAACTTCCTCGAGCATGTCCAAATCTAATCTCCTCATCAAGTCGCTGACTGGGGAATTGAAATTCAGCACTCTGTGTGTTGGAAGACCCAACTCGGTAGGTATTATAGCCTCACTTCCAAATGCTAGCATATATGGTGATTCTCCAGTTGCTGCTCGGGGAGTTGTTCGGTAAGCCCACAATACTGACTGTAGCTCATTAATCCAATTAGCTTTAGCCTCACTTAGCCTCTTCTTCAAACCATTTAGTAATGTTCTGTTCGTCACATCAGTCTGTCCGTTGCTTTGAGGATGGCCTGGTGCTGAATGAGTCTTCAAAATGTTTGATTGACGACAATAAGCAACAAACTCCTCGTTATCAAATTGCGTTCCATGGTCTGTGATGAAGGCATGAGGGAGACCATATCGGCAGATTATATTCTTCCAAATGAACTGGTATACCTTCTCGTACGTCATATCAATAAGTGGCTCAGCTTCTACCCACTTAGTAAAATAATCCACTGCCACGACGAGGTACTTGAATCTTCCTCGGGTCGTTGGCAGTGGTCCAACCAGATCAATTCCCCACATGGAAAATGGCCAAGGGGAAGTTATGGGTGTCAACAATGCTTGTGGAGTACGTCGGATGGAAGAAAAATGTTGGCATTTATCACATTTCTTAGCATAGGCTATACAATCAGCCCTCATCGTTGGCCAGTAGTATCCTTGCATCATCACCCTTTGCAAAAGTGTCCGACCTGCTACATGGGCTCCACAGGACCCTTCATGGATCTCTTCAATCAATTCTTTCACCTCGGAGGGATGTACACATCTCTGCAAACCTACCATAATTCCTCGTCTATACAAAACACCATTAGTTAGTACATACCGAGCAACTTTAAACTTCAATTTCTTTGCAGCGAGCTTATCCTACGGCAATTCTCCTTCTTCAATATATGCCCTGATGGGATCCATCCAAGATGGTCCTAAATCAAGGGTTATAACATTCATCGTCAGGTCTTCATCTATGCTTCGACTTTCTAACACCTCAATTGGTATCGTTCTTCGCAACTCAATACGAGTAGCTGATGCTAGTCGGGCCAGTGCGTCTGTTTGTGCATTCTCCATTCTTGGTATTCTTATCAACTGAATGGCATCAAATTCTGCCAACAACTCCATCGCCTTTGCATGATACTTGACCATTAATTCTCCTTTAACTGCATACGTTCCCATCATCTGATTCATAATTAATTGAGAATCACTGAATATCATCACTTATTGCGCTTCCATAATCTTTGCTAAATTAAGACCTGCTATCAAGGCTTCATACTCAGCCTCATTATTGGAAGCTTTGAATTGGAATCGTAAGGCATATTCCACGTCAATCTCGTCTGGGGTGTTCAAAACAATCCCTGCCCACAACCTGTTGTGCAAGATGACCCATCTACATATAATCTCCATGTAGGTAACTCGTCTTCAAATTTCTTATCTGACAGAGTTCCTCGGTGAAATATCTGATGTTTCCTTTCATCCTCCCCTGGTATTTTTTGTTCTTCGTCGACCATCTCTTCTCGCCCTTTTACCAACCGGAGTTGGTCTGGGTTTGAATTTGATGATCTTTCTACATCCACAAGCCCTTTTACCAACCGAAGTTGATCTGGACTCATGTCTGTTGATCCTGTAACATCCACAGGTTGGTTAGTGAGCAACTTTTGCTCCTCGGGGGTATCAGGATATGTAAATTCTTCTATAAAGTCTGCTACAGCCTGCCCTTTTAATGACGATCTGGGTTCATATATAATACCATATTCACCAAGCTCTATTGCCCAATACATCAGTCTTCCTGATTTTTCTGGCTTATGAAGGGCTTGTCTCAATGGCATGTCGGTATACACGACGATGGTATGGGCCTGGAAATAAGGCCTCATTCTTCTACTTGCTTCAATTAATGCCAATGCCAATTTTTCCAGCTTTGGGTACCTGATCTCTGCACCTCGAAAAGCCTTACTTGTGTAATAAATTGGCTTCTGGACTCTATTCTCCAATCTGATCAATGCCAAGCTGATTGCATTCTCTGATACTGTCAGGTACAAGTATAACTTTTCTCCCATTACTGGTCTGGACAACAGTGGAGGTGCTCCCAAATATTTCTTCAAGTCTTGAAAGGCTTTTTCACATTCATCATTCCACTCGAAAGTTTTCCGAAGTGTCTTGAAGAATGGGAGGCATCTATCAGTTGCTCGGGATACAAATCTGTTGAGCGCTACAACTCGTCCTGTAAGACTCTGCACCTCTTTCTTCGTCGTTGGATATCGCAACCCTAAAAGAGCTTTGATCTTTGCTGGATTTGCCTCAATGTCTCGTTGGTTGACGATGTACCCGAGGAACATTCCTTCTCGTACTCCAAAGGTGCACTTTGTCGGGTTGAGCTTCATCTGGTATTTATCCAATTGATCAAAGGTCGGACTTAAATCAACTAAATGCTCAGCAGCTTTGTTGCTCTTTGTCAGCATATCGTCGACATAGACTTCCATATTGCAACTGATTTGTTCGACAAAAACCTTGTTCATCAGCCGTTGATATGTCGCTCCTACATTTTTCAAACCAAAAGGCATAACATTATAACAATAAGTTCCCCTAGGGGTAATAAAAGAAGTGATTTCCCTGTCTTCATGTTTCATTTTGATCTGGTTGTAACCAGAGTAAGCATCCATGAAGCTGAGCAGCTCGTGCCCCGAGGTAGCATCCACTAGTTGATCAATTCTGGGCAATGGAAAGTGATCCTTTGGGCATGCCTTATTGAGATCGGTGAAATCAACACACATTCTCCATTTATTATTTTTCTTTTTTACCATCACCACGTTTGCTAACCAGTCTGGATACTTCACGTCTTCAATGAATTGGGCTTTCTAGAGCTTGTCGACCTCCTCTTGAATAGCTTGATTCTTCTCGGGGCTAAATACCCTTCTTCTCTACTTTACAGGCTTGATCTCCTTATTCACATTGAGCTCATGATATAAGAAGTTTGGATCTATTCCTGGCATGTCTTCATGACTCCACGCAAAAGTTTTCTTTCTGTTTCTCAAGAAAGTTATCAACTCCTATTTTATTGAAGCATCCAACGATGAACCTATTTGAGTTGTTCGTTCAGGGTATTCGTCGTCCAGAATAACATTTTTTGTAGATTCCACCACCTGTCCTTTTACAAGTTGGGATTCATCTCTTGGATCAAGTGTTTCAATTTCTGTACCTTCATCCACCTGGTAAGTAGTAGTCTTTTTCCTTGACTCTTCAAGCTCCTCTTGCTCGGCAGATGAATAATAGCATTCTCGAGCTACTTTTTGATCACCTTTCACCACTCCCACTCCGAAATTTGTTGGGAATTTTAAACATTGATGTACTGTAGATGGGACTGCTTCGAACTTCTTCAAACCAACTCTTCCCATGATGATGTTGTAGGCTGACTGCACATTCTTATCCATCACAAAGAAGCGTATTCTCTCTGTTCGACAAGCAGGCCAAGTTCCAATGAATATATCCAACTTGATCGTCCCAAGTGGAAAAACTTTCTCGCCAGCGAAACCCAGAAGAGGTCTGTGATAAGGTTCCAATTAAGATAATTTCAAATTTAAACTGTCAAAGCATGAATAGTACATGATGTCTGTCGAACTGCCATTGTCTACCAACACCCTTGAAATCACTACTTCTTTCATCCTCATTTTGATCACCAAAGGGTCGTCATGAGGGTAAAGAACACCTGCCAGGTCATTTTTTGAAAAGCCAATAACCAGCTTCTCCTTGTTTACCTTCCTCGGACGATCCTCCTCGGCCAAATTTATTCACTGAATGTACGAGCAAGCTTGTGCCTCTCCGAGGTAAGCTTTTCTTTTTGCAGTAAGATCTCCTCCTCCTGCATCTCCTCCTGTAATAACATTACAATCAAATGACCCAAAACGTATGGAAAATACCTCTCGTTCTGGCTGCCTTGGTTTCTTGGGAAGATCGGGGTCATCCTCGGCATCATCTTCATGGCCTATCTTCTTTTTCTCCTCTGCTCGACGAGGAGATCTAGATCTTTCTCTAGTTCGATCATTATTTCTTCTTTCACCTCCCCGATCAACATACTTTGCTAGCTTTCCTCTTCGAATGAGTGTTTCAATCTCGTTCTGAAGAGCTATGCAATTTTTAATCATATGGCCATGATCTTTGTGGAACTCGCAATATTTATCCCTGTTCCTCGCATCAGGGTCTGACCTCAGTTTCTTCGGCCACTTTACCTCCTCGCTATTCTTGATTTCTTCCAAGACATGATTAATACCCATTTTCAAGGGAGTATAATAATCGAATTTCTTCAGGACTTCCCATGACGACCTATTATTCTTGGAATGCTTGTCACCGCCATTGCCCTTATGCTCTTTCTTCTTGGATTTGTCATCTTCCACCTTGGTTTCTTTATCCATATTCTTCTTCGCAGCCATAGCCTCCTCGGCATTCATGATTTTGGCCACTTTTGCCATCAACTCTGACATAGTTGTAGGTGGATCTTTGGCCAAAGTGTAATACAACTTGTTAGGTAACAACCCACTCATCAAGGTGGTGATTGCTGTCTTTTCCTCATAATCTATGACTTCCAGTTTCTCGTTATTGAAACGAGTTATGTAATCTCTAGTGCTCTCACCTGACTTTTGTCTAACACTTAACAAGTGTGCTACTCTTTTTACTGGCTTTGCCCCAAAACAGAAATTGCCGATAAACAACTCAGCCAACTGAAAGAAAGTTGAAACCTTACCCCGAGGAAGATTATTGTACCATATGTGGGCAGCTCCAGTAAGAGTTCCTGAGAATGCTCTGCATCTCATCTCATCGGGGACAGCATAGATATCGGCGGCAGCTTGATATTGCTCTATGTGTAGAACAGGATCTGTCTTTACATCATATTTGGGGGTCTCCATTGGTGCTTTAAACTTTGATGGGGTAGGAAAACCCACAATGGCCTGAACAAAAGGTGTCCCTTGAACAAAAGTTCGTTGTAATGGATTCTTCGCCTTAACCATTTCTCCCAATCTATCCTCCAAGCGCTGAATGGAACCTTTCCACGCATCGTTTCCTTCCTCGGGCTTATTAGTTCGAGCAATTGATTGTTCTGATGTGGCCTCTTGAGATCTATCTTGACGAGTAACTAGTCGTGATTGTGTTGATCCTTCTCTTAGATCTGATGGTCGTCGAAAACTCCTCGACATGGTCTTAGGTGGACTCCTATTCCTCCTAGGGCCTAATCGACTGAAAGGAGACACCCTACTCAGTCTTTCCAAGGCACTGGGTCTTTCTGGAGAGAGAGTGATACGTTGATCAGTATCTGTAGCCCTTATTGACGAAGTTCGCCCAGGTTGATAAGAGAAATCATCAGATTCCTCATTACGATATGACTCAGTATGCCTGGATCGTGAAGAATGTAAGTAGGTTTGCCTCTGACCATTTCGCTGTCCTGAACGCGCAGGTGCACCACCATGAAGGGTTTGTATGAGTTGTCGCATTGTTTCCTGCATGGCGGTTTGTCCATGAGCCAGATTCGTCATAATCCCAGCCAGATCTGGAGGTGCAGAGGGATTTGAAAGATTTCCAGCATTTCTAGCATTTCGATTGCTGGATTTCAGATTATCTGCCATTGATGATGAATGATTTTTGGTGAAAAACGATAATAACAATCGTTCCCACAGACGGCGCCAATCCGTTGATGTAAATAATTAGACCACTCTAATTATTCAATCACAGATAAATGAATGAGACAAAAGATTTTTAAAGTGGTTCAGCCTTATATGAATGGCCTACGTCCACTGTTATGTTATTGCTGAGTGTTTGGGAATTCTCGATTACAAGTGCTATCAAGAAATTCCCCTCCTCTTGAATGAGGGTGATACAAGGTATTTATAGCCCTTAGGCTGTACATGAAAGGGTGTTACATTAAATGATACACATATAAAAGGGTAATTCATTTAATGCTCTTCAAACGTGTGCGTCAAGATAATAAGCATTCAATGAATAGTTAAACTGTTGATTATCTGGCAATTAATGCTGCGGTCGAGATGCAGCTCGAACCGCCTTAGTTGCTCATCGTCCAAGAGTTCCTCGGAGCATTGGAGTTCCTCGGAGGACAAGAGTTCCTCGGAAGATTGATGTTCCTCGGAGTACACCTGTTGCTCGAAGTGAGTATGTTGGTCGTGGGAATGATCTTCCTCGTTGCTATTGTGCCACGTAGATTGACACGTGTCTTCTTATTATTTGTCCACATCAGCATACTAATTTTGGTATCAACAATGCGCTTAAAAGTTTGTCATGCAGGCTTAATTGCAGTTGCGGTGTCAAAAGCTATATTTCCAGGCATTTGCTGTTATAATGGAGCTAAATACCTTCCCCCGTAACCTTAACCGAGCCTAAACCTAGCCCAAACCTACCCCAAATCCCGTGTGTGTTTTATTTATGTCTTTTATTATTTTTTAGATTTTTAGTTTGAGTCATTTTTATTTTTAAGATTTATTTTAGATTTATTTAGTATTTTCTAGGTTTTATTTTCTATTTTTATTCTTATTTGTATAATTTTATTTTATTTTGATTTTTATAAGTTTTTAGTTTTAATTTTATTTTATTTTATTAGGATTAGAATTTTTAGGATTTCATGTATTTAAGTTTATTTTGATTTCACATTTTCTTTTCAGGATTTTAGTTTTAGTTTAATAGATTTCTAGTTTTATTTTTTATTTTCATTTCTTTTTAATTTTATTTGAGTCTTTTTTTAGAATAGGATTTTATTTTTTAGGCTTTTATTTTATTTTATTATTTTTATTAGTTAGTTTTATTTTAAGGGTCCAAATTAAACACACCTACACTTATCCTAAACCCACTCACACACACCTATCCTACACCCTAAGCCACCCCAATCTCCCCTACACCTCAACTACACACAACACCAACCCTCACCCTCATACTGCTAACCTACACCCACACACACCATAACCTACACCACCCCTTCTTCAACCTTCCACCCTTCTCTCTCCTCTCGCCTCACCAACTAAACTCCATTAACAACCCATTACCCCAACAGCCCCTCTCCGGCGATGAAACTCACACCCAAATCGTCGGCTGCCATTCACCCTAGACCCAACTCACGTTCACCTCTCTCCCTCGTCCGGCGCCGACCACAACAAACCGCGACGGAGTCCCCTCTGGCCGCTGCTACTCCGAGCCACGATCGCAGAACCTCCAACCCGGTGACCTTACTCGACGACCCATACCACCTGCTATAAGCCCCTCTTCAACCCGACGACACCATTACCCGTGTCCAACCACCAGCCAACTCGATCCAAGCCAACCCGGATTCAAACCCATTTCCCTTTTATCCTCATTTTTAACCCAAAGCCAAATGCCACGACTTATCTCCTGCAACTCCAAGACAAACAAACTAATACAAAACCAAATACCCATGTGGCTTAAACCCCCTTAAACCCTTTTTCCCAATATACCCTTAAATACCCCCAACTACCCTTTTAACACTTTTTCCCAAAACACCCCTCAAACCAAATCAGATTTTATTTCCTCACCTCACTACCCACATGACCTCACCCAAACCACATGCACCCTCCATTAATTCCTAAATTAACCCTCACTCATACCTTTCATATTCCATACACTCTTGTCCTCCCATTTTTACCCCTCATGCTCCATGCCTATTATAAAGAGAAGATAAAAACCCCATTTAAAAAAAGCTAGAGATAGGAAAATTCTAGAGAGAGAATTGTAGAGAAAAATACCATTTGTAAATAGTTTTATTTTATTCTTTTTATTTTTTGTTAGATATTTGAGAGATTAAATATTGTAAGAGAGTTAATTGAGTGAATAATTAATTTCAAAGCATTTGGATGCTCAATTGGAGGGATTGTATGCTTCAATTTGGAAGAGTAGAGTTCAACTTTCTCAATGAGGTTTGGTTTGCTCGTTCTATTCTCTTCTCTTTTATTTTAGTAGCCTTGATTATTAATTTGTCCTGTTTAATATCATGTTAGGCTAAATCCCCCTTCAAGGGGTGAGGTAAAACCCTTATATGATGTTATTTTATTTTAATTAGTTTAATTACTTGAAAAATCCCTTTGAATGTTAATTTTGATCCCTCACCCTTAGATTTATGCCTCGAGAGAGGGTAAATGATTTTCGAGAGAAAATCTAAATTCTAGTGATAATACCCATTTTAGATTCAAACTAGAGATAGGGGTTTCTTAAGTGGGGTATTATCACTTGAATTTCAACTCTAAATTTATTTTATAAGATTGACATAAATTCTAATTGATCGATCCTCGTAGGTGATTAATTAAAAGGAGTGTGGATCTATTTTTCTAGAGTTGTGAGGTGTTAAACTTAACTTTCTAAAAGATTACTATTATAATTACACTTGCAACGAGAGTTGATTTGTAATTTTGATATTAATTTGGGAGAATTAAATTAATTAAATTAATTAATTAGAATAACTAAAATTTGTGGTGTAATCCCATTCCTTGATTGTTCTCACAATTATTTACCTCACTTTATCTCTTATTTTTAGTTTAGACCTTATTTTCCATTTTAGTAACTTTCTAGTTAGTTATCTTATCACATTAGTTTAGTTTAGTTTAAATCGCCTCACCTCACCCTATTGTTTTAATATTGAAAAAGCTAAAAAAAATTAGAAAAGTGAAAAAGCACAAAAAGAAAATAAAAAGTGAATTATAATTGAGTTTGTCTCTAGATTACTCCCTAGGAAGTAGATTGATACCCTTACTTACCTCTACACTTGAGTTTATTATATTTTGTAGGCATTTGAGGATTTTGACTAACTTGGCTTTCAACGACATCATACACGCAAAAGTTATCAGAGAGTAACAAGGATTATTGAACTCTATATACACATAAACAAACTTTCTCTTTCTTTTTTTTCCTCTTTTTCTCTTGTTTTCTTTTCTTTTCTTTTCTTTTTCTTTTAACTTCTCTTTTCATTTGTCACTACACTTTCTTATTTTCTCACTTTTTTCATGCTCAAATTGCGACCACACTACATAACATCATTCAATCCCAAGCAACATTCCAAACAAAGGCATGGAAGGTAATATGTATGGTTTAGTACTCCAATGTGGAGTTGGATATGGAATTTTGGGCAATGAAATGAAAGGCTTATATTTAGGCTCAAAGGGGTTGACTAGGTAAAGATAAGGTGAGGTCAAGGCCAACATGGGTGATATATTATGATCATTTCATAAAGTTTACGCAATTCTCGACTCAATTTTGTTTTTGAAAATCATGCTCAAGTAACACATTTCAAGATATAAACTCAATTAATGAACGATCAAATGAAAATATGGTGAGATTACCGACGAATTCAATGTTTTCAAAGAGGAAAGAATAATGTATATCACTCACAATGTAAGAAAAGCCCAAATTTCACTCGGTGTAAGTATATACAATGAAACAAAAGATTACCGAGTTATAAAAATCTTAAACCAAATCAATAAAACAAGAAAAGTGCATGTGGTCATGGAATAAAGTTTAATTCATGAAGTTATTCATAATATCAATGATTTGAGGACTAAAGTCTAATAACTTCTAAATTCGAGAACATGCATCATTGAGTTGTCAATTGGGTCGGGCATTTATTGAAATTTATCATCGAAAAACAAGGCAAAATGCCCAACAAAAGAGAAAAATGGAAAAAAAAAATTGAAAAATTTCCAATTTTTTCTAAGAAAGCATACTTAGTATTTAAAATGTGATAAAATCCATGGAAAAAAATGAAGAAATGGATAAAATATCCGACACCCCCTAACTTAAATGTTGCATTGTCCTCCATGCTAATCAAGAACACCACATAAAGAGAGGAAAAGAAAGATATTATCCAAAATGGAGCAATCCCCATTGAGTACTAGTCCAAAGAATCTACAAAATAAGTTAGTAACGCGCCTAACTAAAACAATAACAAAAAGTTTAACTAAATACACTCGACAAAAATATAAGGAAATAAAATTAAAAGAAATAAAGAATAAAAAGCTAACTATTTACAACCTACAATTTGGACTTTTAACTAACTATACACTAGAAGTCTAAATTTTTGAGGATCCATCCAAAATACGATTTGGCTTTGAGGGATAAGTTGTGAACCCTCCCTAAAATGCATGCCTCCTGAAAGATATGAATTCCGTTTGAACAACGGAAGGCATGGGGGTGATGAAAAAAGTGAACCATCACCAATTTGAAATTTTTGGCGGGAGATGGGGGATTTGGATAATAAGGGGGAAAGATAAACTTGAGGTCCAAGAAAAATCGACTCATCTCCCAACGGTTTTTCAATTGGAATAGGATATGGTGCACACGTGGGGATAACATCCATCGAAAACAATTCCGGCAAAGAGTCCTCTTCGGAAAAAGGTGCAGAAGTTTTAAAAGTTTCTACCGACACATAGGAATGAACTGGTAATTCTAATGGTTCAATAACGGAAAACGAATACGGTGATTAAATAAATTTAATCTCAATTAATATATCATCGGAAGGATATTGAATTTCTGGGGAGAAAGATTCACATTCGATGATAAAATCTTTGAAAAGTTGAGGTGAAACACAAGTTTCCACCTCCTCGTTGTTTAGCATAAAAGAATCATTCTCATCGCAAAGTGATTCAAGTCTCAATCCAGCACCAATAAGGCTTTCCAAACCTTGGGATCAAAGAAGAAAAGTTTCTTCCAAAGTAGCCTTCCTCGGCTCTAGAACCTCGAGATCCTCATTTGGTTGAAACTTGTCTTCAAAATTATCAGAATACAAATTATCATTGGATTCGAATAATGAATCCAAATCAAGATCCCAATAAAGATTTTCATTCCAATAAATGTTTTCAAGTCTTTCATTCTCAAGAAAATCTTGAAAATGGAAATCTTCAAAACTATCCCCAAAGTAAGAATCATTAGAATGACCGTAATAACTATAACAGTAGGACATGATTACCTCATTGTTTGTAGTTGGAGATTCCGAGCAAGAAAGTGAGCAACTGTAAATCAAAGTTTATGAGCGCTCAAATATGCAATCCTGTAAAAAAAGGTTAAAACAAATAATACAAATACAAAAGAAAAAAATATTACGAAATAATAACACAATTAATGTTGATACCAAATTCAGTCTGCTGACATAGACCAATCACCTGAAGACACGTGTCAGCTTACATAGCAAATACCCATACTCCAGACGAGCAACTCAAGACCACCGAGCAACTAAGAAGCCACGAGGAACTCAGGGGGGACCCGAGCAGCTCTAAGAGTGTCGAGATACTTAGGCGGTCCGAGCAACCGAGGAGCCCCGAGCAGCTTAAGCGTGCCGAGAAGCTTAGGCGGTGCGAGCATCTTAAGTGGTCTGAGCTACTTAGCGTACAGCGCACCCAAAACAAGATAATCAATCAAGACGACTGTGCACTAAATACTCTTTATTATCATACAGATGTATATGTCTACTAGAGAACAACGCATTGTCCTTTCATTTGTATAGCCTCAAGGCTATAAATACATTGTAACCTCATCATTAGCAGGGGACTCGAAATTTCTTGGTAAATCCATTATATACATTTCTGGGCAAACAATCATCAATACAAAAACAGTGGACGTAGGCCATTCTCACAAGGCTTAACCACTTTAAAAATCCATTGTCTTATATTTTTTATATATTAATTTTTATCTGTGATTAAATAATTAGATCAAATCTAATTTTTTACATCAACAGATTGGCGTCGTCTGTGGGAAACGACTGTAATTATCATTTTTCACCAAAACAATTCATCACCAATGGCTGATCATCCTGAATCCAGCAATCAAAATGCTGAAATCCCTCCAAATTCATCTACTCTCCCAAATGTCCAAGATCTGGCTGGTATAATGGCTAATTTGGCTCAGGGCCAGACTGCCATGCAAGAAACCATGCGACAACTCATGCAAACTATCCAGGGTGGAGCGCCAACCCAGTCAGGACAACGAAGCATTCAGAGAAATACCCGATTGCCTTCTTCGCGAACTAGACGAACGTTACTCCCGGAAGAATCTCATTCTAGACGCACCGATTCATCTCATACTGAGAGATCCAATGATCCTTCTTATCATCCTAGAAGGACTTCCTCAGTACGAGCTACAGACACTCAATAAAACATCACTCTATCTCTAGAAAGGACTAGTGCTCTTGAAAGATTGAGTAGAGTTTCTCCCTTTGATCGTTTGGGTCCTAGGAGGAATAGAAGTCCCCCTAGGATGGTGTCGAGGAACTCTCAACGACCATATGAGTTAAAGGAAGACTCTGCCCAGTCACGACCAGTTGCTCGTCGTGAAAGATCCCAAGAGTCAAATTCAACACGATCAATTGCTCGGACCAATAGGCCCGAGGAGGGAAATGATGCATGGAAGGGATCTATTCAGAGGTTGGAAGATAGGTTAGGGGAAATGGATAAAGCCAAGAATCCTTTACAATGGAATTTTATCCGAGGAACACCATTCATATAAGAAATTGTAGACTTCCCCACACCGTCAAAGTTCAAAGCCCCAATAGTAACACCAAAATATGATGGAAAAACTGATCCTGTTCTCCATATTAAACAATACCAAGCAGCTGCTGATATCTATGCTATTTCAGACGAGATGCGATGCAGGGCGTTTTCAGGAACTCTCACTGGATCTGCTCAAATATGGTACAACAATCTTTCTCGGGGGAAGATTGCAACTTTCTTTCAACTGGCTGAGCTCTTTATTGGAAACTTCTGTTTTGGAGCAAAACCAGTTAAACGAGTAGCACACTTGTTAAGTGTTAGATAAAAAGCAGGTGAGAGCACCAGGGATTACATTACTCGTTTTAATAACAAGAAGCTCAAAGTTATTGATTACGAAGAAAAGACATCAATTACTGCTCTGATGAGTGGATTGTTGCCAAATAAACTGTACTACACTCTAGCCAAAGATCCACCCACAACCATGGCAGAGTTAATGGAAAAGGCAGCCAAAATTATGAACGCCGAGGAAGATATGGCTGCGAAAAAGAATATAGACCCCAAAGAGACCAAGATTGAGGGTGATAAGGCTGAGAAGAAAGAGCAGAAGAACAATGGTGGTAACAAGCAGTCAAAAGCAAAGCAAGTATTGGACCAGTTGAGGAAATTTAGAAACTATACTCCTTTGAAGGTAAATATAAACCACATTCTGGAAGAGATCAAGAACAGCGAGGAGTTAAACTGGCCTGAAAAAATAAAGACAAATCCTGACAAGTGGGATAAATCCAAATATTACGAGTTTCATAAGGATCATGGTCATACGACCAAAAACTGCATAGCTCTCCAAAATGAAATTGAAGAGCTCATCAGGCGGGGAAAATTGAACAAGTATGTGGATCGCCGAAAGGGTGGAAAGAGCAACGATCGAGAAAGGCAGAGGTCTAGATCTCCTCGTCGAGAAAAAGAAGACAATAAGAGAAATCATGAAGAAGACCTAGATGATGATCAAGACGACTCTGATCTCCCAAAAGACCAAAACAGCCAGAATGTGAGGTATTTTCTATCCGTTTTGGATCATTTGATTACAAAGTTATTACTGGTGGAGATGCAGGAGGTGGAGACCTTACTGCAGAGAGAAAATCTTACCTCAATGAGGCTCAAGCTTGTTCGTATATTCAACGGATAAATCTAGCTGAAGATGATCGCCCGAGGAAGGTGAACAAAGCTAAATTGGTGATCGGTTTCTCTAAGAATGAGCTCGCAGTTGTGCTATATCCTCATGATGACCCATTGGTGATCAAAATGAGGATGAAGGAAGTAGTGATTTCGCGAGTATTGGTGGATTATGGCAGCTCGGCAGATATTATATTCTACCCATGTTTTGATAGTTTGGACCTAAAGTTATCCCAGTTGGAGCCATATCATCTGCCCCTCCTCGATTTTACTGGCGAGAAAGTTTTTCCACTTGGGACGATCAAGTTGGATATGTTCATCGGTACATGGCCTGCTTATCCAACAGAAAGAGTGCGCTTTTTCGTGATGGATAAAAATGTCCAATCAGCTTACAATATCATCATGGGAAGGGTAGGTTTGAAAAAGTTCGAAGCAGTACCATCTATAGTACATCAATGTTTAAAATTCCCAACGAACTTTGGAGTAGGAGTGGTGAAGGGGGACCAAAAGTAGCTCGGGAATGCTACTATTCATCTACCGAGCAAGAAGAGTGTGAAGAATCCAGAAAAAAGACTACTACTTATCAGGTTGATGAGATAGAAGACGCAGAGATTGAAACTTTAGACCCAAGAGATGAGTCTCAGCTCGTTAAGGGTCAGGTCATAGAGGCTACTGAAAATATCATTCTGGACGACGAGCATCCAGAACGAACAACTCAAATTGGTGCCTCACTAGATGTGTCAATAAAACAAGAGCTCATAGCGTTTCTAAAAAGTAAAAAATAAACTTTTGCATGGAGCCACGAGGACATGCCAGGGATAGACCCATCTTTCCTATGTCACGAGCTTAATGTGAATAAGGAGATCAAGCCAGTAAAATAAAGAAGAAGAGCGTTCAGCCTCAAAAAGAACCAAGCTATATAAGAAGAAGTCGAGAAGCTCCAAAAAGCCTATTTTATTGAGGATGTCAAATATCCTGATTGGCTAGCTAATGTGGTGATGGTAAAAAAGAAAAATAACAAATTGAGGATGTGTGTAGACTTCACCGATCTCAATAAGGCATGCCCAAATGATCATTTTCCTTTTCCCCGAATCGATCAGCTGGTGGATGCTACCTCAAGGCACGAATTACTAAGTTTTATGGATGCTTATTCTGGTTACAATCAGATTAAGATGAAGCCTGAGGACATGGAGAGTACCTCTTTTATTACCCCAAGGGGAACCTATTGTTATAATGTTATGCCTTTTGGACTTAAAAATGCAGGTGCGACATATCAGCGGCTGATGAACAAGGTGTTCGCGGAGCAAATCAGTCATAACATGGAGGTTTATGTTGACGATATGCTGACAAAGAGCAAGAAAGCTGTTGATCATCTAGTTGATTTAGGCCAGACCTTTGATCAACTAGAAAAATATCAAATGAAGCTGAATCCCACCAAATGCATATTCGAAGTACGAGAAGGCATATTTCTCGGATACATTGTTAATCAACGAGGAATTGAGGCGAATCCTAACAAGATCAAAGCCCTATTAGAACTGGAATCTTCGATGAAAAAGAAGGAAGTGTAGAGTCTCATAGGGCGAGTTGCAGCACTTAATAGGTTTGTATCACGAGCAACTGACAGATGTCTACCATTCTTCAAAACAATCCGAAATACTTTCGAGTGGAATGATGAATGCGAGAAGGCCTTTCAATAATTAAAGAAATACCTGGGAGCACATCCATTGTTGTCCACACCAGTGATGGGAGAGAAACTATACTTGTTATCTGGAAGTTTCAGAAAACGCAGTGAGCTCGGCGTTGATAAGAGTGGAAGATAGAGTGTAAAAACCAATCTACTACACTAGCAAGGCCTTCCGAGGAGCAGAGATCAGATATCCAAGGCTGGAAAAACTTGCACTAGCGTTGATCGAGGCAAGCAGACGGATGAGACCATACTTCCAAGCTCATACTATAGCTGTGTATACAGACATGCCGTTAAGGCAAGATCTGCACAAACTAGAGAAATCAGGAAGATTGATGTATTGGGCTGTAGAATTGGGACAATACGATATAATTTATGAGCCTAGGTCGTCACTCAAAGGGCAAGCAGTGGCATATTTTATCACAGAGTTCACATATCCGGATACCTCCGAAGAGCAGGAGTCGAATACCGACTAACTTGTGGATGTTACAGGATCATCAAATTTAAACCCCGACCAACTTAAGTCGATTGACGAACAAGAGAAGTTGGTCGACGAGCAACAAGAAGTGTTGAAGGAGGATAAAAGAAAGCATCAAATATTCCACCGAGGAACTCTGTCTAACCAAGAGTTTGATAATGAGATACCTCTGTGGAATTTATATGTAGATGGCTCTTCTTGCACTACGGGTAGTGGAGCAGGAGTTATTTTGAATAGCCCCGATGAGATCGATGTGGAGTATGCTTTGCATTTTCAATTTAAGGCCCCTAATAATGAAGTTGAATATGAAGCTATGATCGTGGGTCTCAGTCTAGCCAAAACTATGAAAGCAGAGAAAGTCGTTGCATTCAGTGACTCACAGTTGATTGTAAGCCAAATGTTGGGAGTGTATGCAGCAAAAGGAGAATCAATGATCCAATATCATGCGAAAGCAATGGAGATGGTATCGATCTTTAACGTAGTATAGTTGATTAGAATACCAAGATTGGAGAATGCAAGAGCAGATGCATTATCTCGGTTAGCCTCAGCCACGCGCACCGAGCTACGAAGAACAATCCCAATAGAAATCTTGGCTAGTCGGAGCATTGACAAATATTTGACGATGAACTTCATTGCCCTTGATTTAAGACCATTATGGATGGATCCTATCAGGGCATATATTGAGGAGGGGGCTTTACCAACTGATAAACTCACAGCCAAGAAACTAAAGTTTAAAGCTGCTCGTTATGTATTAACTAATGGAATTTTATATAAACGAGGAATTATAGCAGGTCTGCAAAGATATGTGCATCCCTCCGAGGTGAAAGATTTGATTGAAGAGGTCCATGAAGGGTCTTGTGGAGCTCATGTAGCAGGTCGGATGCTTTTGCAAAGAATAATGACGCAGGGATATTATTGGCCGATGATGAGGGCTGATTGTATAGCCTATGCCAAGAAATGTGACAAATGTCAACGCTTCTCTTCTCTTCGAAGAACTCCCCAGACATTGTTGACACCCATAACATCCCCTTGGCCATTTGCCATGTGGGGGATAGACTTGGTCGGGCCACTCCCAACGACCAGAGGAAGGTTCAAGTACCTCGTAGTCGCTGTGGATTATTTTACTAAATCGGTGGAAGTTGAGCCTCTTATTAATATGACTTATGATAAGGTGTATCAATTTATTTGGAAGAATATCATTTGTAGATATGGTCTTCCCGATGCATTCATCACAGATCATGGAACTCAGTTTGAGAACGAGGAGTTTGTTGCATATTGTCATCAGTCAAACATATTGAAAACCCACTCTGTACCAGGCCATCCCCAGAGCAATGGACAAACTGAGGTGACAAACAGAACGCTGCTGAATGGTTTGAAAAAATGACTGGATGATGCAAAGGCAAATTGGATTAACGAGCTACATTTTGTATTGTGGGTTTATCGTACTACACCACGAGCAGCAACAGGAGAATCTCCATACATGCTGGCGTTTGGAAGTGAAGCAGTTATACCTGCTGAGTTAGGTCTGCCCACACACAGAGTGCTGAATTTCAATTCTCCTATCAGTGACTTGATGAGAAGATTAAACTTGGATATGCTCTAGGAAGTTAGAGAAGAAGCAGTAATCAGGAATGCTGCATAACAATAACGAATAGCTCTATTCTACAACAAGAGGGTAAAGAAGTGTGATTTGAAAGAAGGGGACTATGTGTTGAAGAAAGTAATTCAAAAGCACAACAAACTGGAAGCTAACTGGCATGGACCCTACAGAGTAACAGAATTTGTTCGTCCAAGAACCTACAGTATTGAAACCTTGGAAGGAGAAGAATTTAAGAATGTATGGAATGCAAAACATCTACGCAAATATTATCAGTAGTTGGGATTCCTATGTAAATGCAGTTTTCTTCAGTATGAATAAAGTGGTGAAATTTTTATCTAGTTCTCTCCTTTTGATGAATTTTTTTTGGAGTATTAGTGCTACACACTACGCATCAAGTTCAGAATTCCAACTCCGGTTGGTCGGTAAATAAAATCCACCCACTATGGTTGGTCGGTAAATAAAAATCCACAAACTACGGTTGGTCGGTAAATAAAATCCACCAACTACGATTGGTCGGTAAATAAAACTCCACCAACTACGGTTGGTCGGTAAATAAAATCCACCAACTACGGTTGGTCGATAAATAAAAATCCACCAACTACGGTTGGTCGATAAATAAAAATCCACCAACTACGGTTGGTCGGTAAATAAAAATCCACCAACGACGGTTGGTCGGTAAATAAAATCCACCAACTACGGTTGGTCGGTAAATAAAATCCACCAACTATGTTTGGTCGACAAAGAAGAATCCACCAACTCCGGTTGGTCGGCAAATAAATCTCCTCCAACCACGGTTGGTCGGGAAGCAAAATATCGCCAACTCCGGTTGGTCGACAAATTATTATCACCAAATCCGGTTGGTCAACAATGAATTTTCACCAACTCTGATTGGTCGACAATTTAAAATAACACAGGATATTTTTGTCTTTTTACAGATATACATATACATTCATCACTAAAAAAAAAAGATATTTCATAAAATATTTCCAAACCCATAACAATTGCAAAGAAAACTAAAGATTTCTTCATTAAAACCAGAGCAGATTACATATGATAAATTGTAGATTACATAAATGAAGTTCATTACGTAAACAAACCCTATTCTATAGGTTTCTTTCCCTCTGCCTTTGACACAGGGTCTACCCCAGCTGGAGGATCATCAAGACTATAAGGGAAATTTATGAAGTTCAGATCTTGCAACATTCTGATGTTCATTATAGAAGGACGATCAAGCAGATGTTCTGGCCTAGATATTTCAAAGTTTGAATGGAGACTATAGTCATCAAGATAATTGGATATTAGAACACGAGGAATGGCTCGGGCTGGAATCCAACTAAGGTCAAGCTTGAAAGGAGGCATAAGTAGATCAAGAACTCCAGGAGTGTAGTAATCTCATAAAAAATGACCTCTCTCCAATTTGAGAACACAAAGAGAATTCAACCATCCATGTTTGTACCCTTCGTTGTTCGACTGTTCTAAACGGGCATCAAGATGGCAGAGTGCTTCATCGTAACCAGCCATCAGAAACTCTCTGGGCTGTTTATGGAATTGGTAAGTTAACCTCTCCAGTTGCTCGTGAAGATTCTTCACCAGAATTTCTTTATTTTCTAGAGCTTTTTGTGGAAAGTTGCTCGTCGAGGTTCATAATCTTCTTGGACATCTCTACTAAGGCTTGGTTCTTCACCATCAACTGGAATGCCTAATTCTCCAAGGCTGATTGGGTCCTCACCTCTTCAATTAAGATTCGAGCAGCCCTTGCTCGACCGTGAGCAGAGGTGGAAGGTCCAGCTCTTTTTAAAGTTTTTAACTCATCTCTTAAGTTGGCATTTTCAACCTCCAAGAAGGAGAAACCTTCATCAGTAACAGGGACAAAGGCTCCCGAGGAAGATGCTGCAGATTTTAGTTGGGATATCTCTTCTTGCAAAATATTATTTTCCTGCTCCAACAGTTTAGCGATCTGCCTATGCTCCTCGACCTCAAGCTTTAAAACGCTCTCTTTCTTCTTATGGGTAGAGATGAACTTATCATATCCTTTTTCATCACTGAGTTGTTGATATTTTTTTCTCATACCCCTAATGCAAAAGTGAGGAGGACTCTTTGTACTGCTACTGAAGTTCCTCTATTATTCTTTGGAGATCCTCAATTATCTCATAATAGGTTACATTATTGGCAACAGCTCGGTCGAGCAAGCACTTTAGATATTGGTAAGCTTCCACTACTCGCTCAGAAGCATCTGAACCTAGGATATCAAAGATTTGTGACTCATTAAGATCTGCACGACTAGCTTCAAAGTAGTCATTACATTTTTTCACCAGTTCTGTGTCATGAACTGATAAGAGCTCCATCTTGGCCATAAACTAGTAAAGAGAAGAGATAGAGAGAATCAATAAGAATGCAGACAAATCGAGTAGAAGAAAAAGTCAATATGAACAACCAAAAGTTCGAATTTTTATTCGTCAAAAGGTAAATACAAAGCTCAGGGTTACATTCAAAAGAAATAATAAAATTAAAACCCGAGTAATTTTACACCTTCTCCTTGTATTTTACAACTTCCTCGGAAAGTTGGGATGAGGAGGTTGGTTTCTCGAAGGATAGTGGCAATTGCTCGACTGTGGTACTGGTGGGATGAAGTTACTCGTAGAAAGTTTGAACAACTGGAATAGTAGGAACTTGATCTCCAATCATCATGGAGGATTCCTCTGAGGCAGCTTCATCCTCTTCTTCTTCTCTGAGAGAGGGAGGAGGACCATGAACATGTCGCTGAAACAGTTCAAAATTCTCAGCGATCTTTAACTCTTGCAGAGCTGCAACCCATCCATTCCTGAAGTATTTAAGCCTAGCAAACTCCATTTGAGAAGGCATAACAGCTAGGACCTTGTTCCAGCCTTTGTCCCAACCAGCGCTAAAGGACTTTTTGATAGCCTTTTTTCTCTTTTCTTTCTCCGAGGAGGTCCTTTCCCTAAGGAGCTCCTCGATAGTTTTCAACTTCCCTTCCACCTCCTTCTTCTGGCGATCAACCTCACGAAGTCTACCAACTTCCTCTTCAATAGTTTTGAGCTTATTCTCAAGCTCCTCAGCATTCTTGAGCTTCTCCTTAAGCTCTTTATTGTTTTTCTTGAACTCTTTCACGTTTTCCTCTAAATCTTTAGAGACCTCCAGAGCTTGATCTCTCTCTTGGTCGACAGACTTAACCTGCTTCGCCCAAGTAACTTTATCCTCTTCATACTTCTGACGAGAATCCTTTAAAGACTGGGCTAATCCAGTAAAAGCCTCATTTACACCTCCTGAGGATATTGACTACTTGATGGCTTCGTCATTCTTCATAATAGTGTTGAAACATGTTACCAGCTGAAAAGAGAAATAACTTTGAGTCAGTACAGGGACATAGCAGTGAAAAATGAAAACTTAGACTAGTAATACTTACTGAGGCAATATATTGAGCTGCCAAGGTAGTGACCCTATCCCGAGGAAGAGTATCTTCAATACCTTAGATTTTTGGGATAATCTAAGACTTCACAGAGTCCATGGCAGAGGTCGGAGGAACAAAAGTGGGAATACCACTTTCAGCATTTAAAGTCTGAGAGACAGGTTCAACAGGTCTCTCAGACGAACTTTTCTTTAACTTCTTTGGAGGAGCAGGAATATCTTCAACCAAAGAAAAAGTCTTGGTTGGTAAAATGACAATAACCTCACTAGGAGGAGAGATAACCACAACCTTGCTCAGATCCATTGGGGGCTTATCAATAACTTTCTTGGCAGAAACTAGAGGGGGTGCATCAATGTTTCTCGTTCCTTCCACTGGAACATCCTGCTTATTTTTCTTCACCTCCACATTGGCAGAGTCTGATTTGTCAAAGAAAGCAGGAGCTCTTCTTCTCTTCATTATGTTACTAATTGGAATATTTGACTCTGAAGAGGAATCCTTTACGCTAGTATCAGCAGCTGGTACTTGGTCGATGTCAACCACCACTGGACGAGCAGTAAAGGATGAAGTATAGCTCTTGTACTGCAACAAGTAAGAAGCCGATCTGATATGTTCATCAGCAACGGATTGGTGTAAACTCCAGATAAGTTTCAGATGCTTCAAATTAACCTCTGTCTCCTTTGGATATTTTCTTTTTCTGTCAACTGCAAATAATCAAAAATCAAATATCAGTGAGACATTTTATCAAACATGAAGAAAACATAATTTCAAAAATAGAATAAAAATAAAAATAACCTATCCCATTGCCATACGGAGGACGTTTAGGACCCTGATATACATCATCTCCATTTAATGGAGGGTGTTGCCAATTTTTCATTACCACTCCATGTTCAAAATAATCCCTATTGGCGTCAGGAAGATTGACAAGTAATGCCCTATTTAAAAACCTAGTTTTTAAATAAAAAGTACTATCACTAACAACCCATCTGTAACAAAACATAATTTCTGGAATTCCTAAACGGGTTCCATGAATTTGATTTAATCTATGGACTCCATTAACTATTCTCAAGGTATTCGGAGCTATTTTTGCAGGAACAACGTCAATACTGACAGAAATCCAAACATAAAGGATTGGGAGGAAAAGAAAAGCCACACTCGGCCACAAAGAGACTTGGGAACCAATATTCCTCAGTCAAAGAAAAATAGTCAGAAGGTTCAGAAAGTTCTTCCAATGTGACCCAAGAAGGAATTGAAAATTCAAAACGAAATTTGTCAAGCAATTCAACAACGTAAACCATGATGAACAAAGTAAATAAAAGAAAAGGAAGAAAATCTTACAGGAAATGAGTGAATCAGTTGACAACGAACGATGGAAGAAACGAACGCATAAGATAGAGAATGGATGGGAGTTCAAAGATACAAATTTGAAAAAGTAAAAGACGATAGGATTTTCTGTAGCGCTTAAATACTTTACCTCGGGAAAGGAGAAAAACAATGATTACCAGGACGAACGATTGTGTATCCGGCGGCTAAAAAGAAGAAAAGGGCACAGAAAATGAAGCGGTTCTGGAAATTCAAAATATTTATGAGGATTGATACTGTGCATCTAAAAAGGAGTTGTATACAACAATACCTTCCTAGAAACCATACAAACCAAAAATTTAAGCAGCAGAATGTTCCATACTTTTCTTCAACATCAAACCACGAAACATTGGGGGCTTCTGTTGATACCAAATTCAGTCTGCTTACATGGACCAATAACCTGAAGACACATGTCAGCTTACATAGCAAATACCAATACTCCAGACGAGCAACTCAAGTCCACCGAGCAACTAAAAAGCCACGAGGAACTCAGGGGGGCCCCGAGCAGCTCTAAGCGTGTCGAGATACTTAGGCGGTCCGAGCAACTGAGGAGCCCCGAGCAGCTTAAGCGTGCCGAGAAGCTTAGGCGATGTGAGCAGCTTAAGCTGTCCGAGCTACTTAGTGTACAGCGCACCCAAATCAAGAGAATCAAGATAGACGACTGCGCATTAAATGCCATTTATTATCATACAGATGTATATGTCTACTAGATAACAGCGCATAGTCCTTTCATTTGTATAGCCTCAAGGCTATAAATACATTGTAACCTCCTCATTAGTGGGGGACTCGGAATTTCTTGGTAAATCTAATATCGAGAATTATGGGCAAACAATCATCAATACAATAACAGTGGACGTAGGCCATTCTTACAAGGCTGAACCACTTTAAAAATCCATTGTCTAATATTCATATATTCATTTTTATCTGTGATTAAATAATTAGATCAAATCTAGTTTTTTACATCAACAATTACAATCTAAAATACACTCCCCGACAACGGCGCCATTTTGATTGGCATGAAAAGTAGCGTCGCGTCAAAATGCTAATCGTTGAATTCATTTCACCGCGTTAATACAAAAACCTAAATTACGACTACACTTGCGATACAAGTATAGCGATAAGTCGGGTATCGAGAATCCATAGGCAATGTCGTATAGATTTAATAGATTTATTACATCACGAATAAAAGTGTAAAAGGTCATAGGGTGGAAATAGTGAAAAAGGAAAAAGAAAAGAAGTTAACACTATACTCCAATTAATTAAAACGAGAGTCGGGATCGCGTCCCCACCATTGGCTAAACAACTAATAATTAGAATTTTGGTTCGAAAATATTTAACCGAGCATTTTTAGTTAATCATAAACATCACGCGAGAAGAAATTTAACTCAAAGTTGCGAGATAAAACATTTAATGCAAAATGTTCTCATGCGTCTTACAATCGAATTATCAGTATAAACACTAACGTTGCGTGACAAAGAAAGTTAAACGCATAATAATTCCATTTTAATACACACGATTTCAATTAAATGTGATTTTACACGAAACCTAATTTTCGGAGCTCGACGCCCATCAATGTCGGACACACGATCCAAATCCTATTTAACTACTCACACAACATGATTAATCTAATTAAACAACTAACTAATAACTAAAACACTAAATAAATAACTACAATTAATTTATCTAGGCATGGAATAATAAATAAGCATGGAAATTAAAGCAAGAACAAAGCTTAAATAAAAGGAATTATAATAATGGTGATTACCCAAAGAAAATGGTGGAGATGGGGCATTCCACAAATTATCCCCAAAATGTTACAAACCCTAAAAACTAAGCAAATGAAAGATATATCCAAAAATAAACTAAGGGCTCCTTTTATAGTAAGTTACAAAAACTAAAGGAATAAAAAAATAGGAAAAAGAAAATAGAAAAAGAAAGCTAAAAAATATCGGCCAAAATAGGGGATCGAATCGATTCGGCTGAGTCCGAATCGATTCGAAAATGGAGACCTGCTCACTACTTGTTTATCGAATCGATTCTCAAAGGTGTGAATCGATTCGCACCTGATACTTTGCAATCTTCCAGTTTCTTCACATCCTAACCAAAATGGACCAACAAAAATAAGGCCACGACTATGGAGCGGGGTAACTGCCAAAAAAAACATGTTGCCATTGATAAGAACCAGCTGCATGTTGATGTTTAAGCTAAGACCTGCGATTTGTCAAATGGGACCTGTTATCCCATGTTCCCGTTGCCGAAATCACAACCAAAAACCAAAAAGAACAAATACCCACAAAATCAAGACCTGCCAATGGAGAACCCGAGACCACCTATGTAGAATTTGAGACCACAAGGAAAACATTCGTGCTCATTGGACCTGCAATAAATGGTGAAATTCGAGACCATTAATCCAAGCTAACAAAACCAAGACCTCCATGTCCAAAAATGGCCAAAAACCTTCATCTTCATAAATGGCCAAAACCAAGACCCATTTACAAAATTGGATAACCCGGGACCCATTTCGATATGTGCATAATAAAACTCGAGATCCAATTTCGAACGAAAGGTTCTTATTTTTTATGAAACGAAAACTCGGGCCAAGGACAAAAATCGCCATTTGAAATTTCTATTTTTTGCATAAAAGAGAAGAAGGACACAAGGGGTATTAAATAGATTGTTAAAATATTAATAAAATATTAAATTAAATAACTTATAATTTTTCTTCGATTAAAGGCCCGTGTTTTCTTTGTTTAGACTTCGATTCTAGCACCGTTCACGGACACACAAATCTTGGCTCGAGGGATATAATTTTCGTGAATACTTCGGGCAAAAATACCGAAGTGTGAAATTAAAAAAATGCCCTTGAACTTGGGAACTCTTACGAAACTTTATCGGAACGCGATGAAACTTCACACTAAGCACCGTAACACCTATAAATACTCAATAATACCTCAAATAAACTATTAGCATATAAAACGGAGGTGTTATGATTAACGAGCATAAATATAGCAATTACAGTACCCGAGGGGGATAAAAATGCATAAGTATAACGGGCGATAAATGCAATATTTGTGACGTATCAGTATACTTGGTCAGAATTTTAAAGGTTCAATTTTACACTCTGAATAGGTGAAAATACTTTCCACCATTTTTTTTTTTAATTTAGGTGAAAAATATCTTACCCGTGCCGAAAGGGGCCTAAAGAATAATACTCAATCCGTTCCCAATTAATAGTTGCCATTTGAAAGTCAAACATTTTAAAAAGTATTAACTTCTAAATTTATCCTCATAAAAATGATGAATACCTTTGCAGCAAGATGTGAACTTGAGAGGGTGGAGGGCTTATTTTTGTCTTCTCGGTTCCTGCGAGTTACATATATACAAAACATCATGTTATAAGATTTTTACCTCAGATAAACCAAGTCACTCACTTCAAACAATCTCACTCACTTTCAGGATTCAAAGTTATTCAATGAAATGCGCATTGCGCATTAGAAGGTGTACACTATGTAGGTGAGGCAAATACCATTTGGGGTTAGTTATGTTTTACAATTGAAGTTCACACTAATCGAGAATAGATGTGTAACATGTTAAGAACTTGCAACGACTTCCATTTCATTGTTAATAATCATTGGTATTACCGTGTATTTGACTGGTAACATATATCAACTTGCAGGGTTCTAGACAATGGGATCATGGCAAGCTAATCTACTATTTGAGTCACTTCTAAAGTAAGTATCTAATTTATTTTTTAAAAACAAAATCAGATTTAAGACCATTCTAATTCCTTATATTAAATTTTAGGTTTCATGGCATATTATCACTTTGAAGGCTGCTGATATGAAGTTGCTTTTATGGAACATTGACAGTCAAGGACATTTGGAAATTGGAGTTGGGTTGAATGATTTTAGTTACTAATTTTTTATCTTCTCAGTTAGACTTTTGAAGTTGGATTGCATATTTTTTATTACTACTTCTTTGTTTACATATGGATGAATTTCAGCACTACTTTATATATGAAATTATTTCTACTTTTAATTTAGTTTCTAGCTTCTAATTCTGAGTTGGATTTTAATTGATATTCTGCTTATGTTAGGGGTTGTATTTCGATATGATCGAATTTCTTTGGATGAGGCCTTACTAGTTAAATAATTTTTTTTAAAATTATATCAATATTGGTAACGGTTTAAAACACTAATAAAGTGACAAACAATAACAGTTATAAACACTAATAAAATCTCAAAAAGTAACGATTATAAACACTAATAAACTGGAAAACAGTAACGATTTGAAACACTTAAAAAACATCAAATAGTAATGGTTCTGACAACTTAAAAATTATAAAATAGCAACGGTTATAAACACTTGAAAATGTCAAACAATAACAGTTTTAAACACTTATAATGGGTTAACTATATAACACATACCTCCGAAAATATTCACTGATTGAACCGTTACTAATTTCAATTTGTAAGTGTTTTGAAAAGTTACAAAAGAATTATAACCCCTCCTTTTATAACAGTTTAAAATAGTTACTGTTTGATTTGTAAGTGTTTAAATCACTTATAAAACAACGAATTTGGTGTAGTGCCACATGCTCAATGCTTAATCATGTGGCACGTCTTACTCCCCTTTCCTGGAATATACCAAAATCATGGCCTGTGCATTTGCTCCAAAACTGCGCACTTTCTGGGCACTTTTCGTCTGGTACAAGTCAACATCTTATCTATGCGCAAGCCACTCTAGGCATTTGACTAAGTGAGGTTGCATTCTACTTTTTGAAATTGTGGGGTTTTCCTCTCTTAAAGGATACCTTTTATATATGCCTCCATTGTCTTTCAACTCACCTCTGTTGGGATAGTTCCCCTTGACATACACATAGTCTAACTATCTCCTTTTCTCAAACGAAGTTTAGTCCACCATACCATTCCACTTATGTTTCTAACTGTCCCACAGGCATACATTCAACACATTTATAACCACACCCCCAATCTCGAACGATATTAAAAGTCAATCTAACTAGGGCACCCAGACGACATATATTACATGCACATTTACACAATCATTACCACCACCGTCACATACGTAACATACTTATCTCAAGCTCGTACCCGCATTTTCGGTGTGATTATACAGTGAGGTTGTACTCAGTTTCCTAACTAATCATGACTAATTTATCCTTGGGATTGCTCCACCTATGAACTATTGGTGCAAAAGTTTCCCAGTGCTTTCTACATAACATTACCGGCTTCATGGCCACATATAGTATAAAAGCTCCCAACTCAAAGTGTTTTCTCTACACGTTCAATGATCTAATTTTCAAAACAGCTACCCTGGTATCCAATGTCTCTCCATTATTGATGTTTATAACGATTCATGTGTTGAACCTCCAATAACCAAACTCAAATAAGGAACTCCCCTGATGTACTATCACCTAGAATTATTGATTATCGAGTTCTGTAGGCCCAAGGCATATAATTGGGACACTCAAAATCATTTCTCTCATCGTATAAGTTTGATCATAAACTTCTAAATCTCTCAAGGAGTCAAATAACACTATGCTCACACTAACACTAAGTCCTCAATGATAATTCAATAACGAGCTAAATCTCTCCACTCGATAGAAAACTCGTTATATGGTGAATCAGTTCAGTAGGGTCCCTACACACTGGGATCAGATATAATAAGAAAAATATAATCTTTGAAGTCTCCTCCACAATATGATATAGATGCAAGCTCAACTTTCTTCTAGGCGAGACATCATATAACAACACATCCAGCCCTGGAACAGCGAACACAATAACCCTACTGTAACAACCCACCATCGCTCAAACCATCGCTAATTAGTCCATACCCAGGATAACATCACGTTCAAATATCATCTCTCAAAACGAGATAACCCACTAAAATTTATCCCCTTAGTGTCCACACCCGCTCCCCTGTAGATGGAACCAAAGAGAGCCCCGCAACTTAGCGGTAACTATATACAAGTTATAGTACTATTAACGATACCTATACTAAACCCATTTTATGCGCAAATCTAGTGCTAACTAACTATTATGACTCGCTCGTGTCACATAAAACATACCTCATTCGTCCTAGGATAAAACTCATACTTTGAATTGCCAATAGCACTGGCGGTTCAAATGGTTCTTGGACATAACATTCTCTTCCTAACTGAATCAAAATCTTCTATAACTGTTGCCCCTGCTGGGCATCTCGCTCCTATCCCCTAACTCACTTCATGCAAGTTCAATACAGGTGGCTCTACTCTCCACACATAGGACACCTCTTTGTGTCATCCCCCTATCTCTATCCCCATTGGATATGTTGTGGTTGTCCTTATCTCAAACTTGGTATTCTTGGTTCCGATTCCTACCCTCATTATTCGTTTGGCTCTGCTGGCCCTGTGGCACACAATTTTGGCCCTGAATGAATATACCATCACTTGGTAGGAATTACTTTGATCTGAATCATTTAAATGAGTCCCCTTCTGGGTATCCACCTGTGGTGCCTCACTATCACCAATTACATTCATTCTTGTTCTACTGACTAAACTCTTCAATCTCGTAGCTACCTACTCATGGAAGCAATGATATTATCGCTGTAATAGTAGGACATTGAAGAAATCACCATCACTCATCCCAGTTAGATTTTACCTTCAATGCTAGAGTATTCTACCCATGAGTCCATCGTCATCTCAAGTACCCTCTTATCGGGTTCGAAGTTCGCTAAATAAGTAAATTCTCCCTCCTGTTTATCCACTGTCTGACACTCCTATAATAAGTTATGGAATTTCCTTCACTTCTTTGTTAAAATAGTTGATGAACAAATTTGCAGTAAAATCGCACCCCAAATTCCTCGATATTCATGGTATCTCTCCTCAAATGTGGTGACTAACTCCCACCACTACAATACTGCTCCTATGATCTAAAAATTTTGTCCAAAATTTTATTCATAAGTGCCACTGCATTCCACCATACACAATTTCCTTTAGGGGATCTCCTTTCATTGGCTAATCACACTTTCACACTTTCCCCGAACTCTTACAGATGACCCTTCAGGAAAACCTCTTCGACTCTCTCCCTTACCGAATATATTGGTAGAATCTGAATTTGTGCCACTATTAGCTATTATGGTACTTGGGAAAACTAATGTGCCCTAACGGTTATCATCACGGAATCCACTGCTCGAACAATAATAGTTATGATGTCTACTACGGTTACCGTCCACATAATATTCTATGGCTTCAACTGAGCCTCTCCTCATGAAGTCCTCCTAAGGGCCCTTGCTAGTCATGATACACGAAGCCCAACCAAACTCGTATGTGATTCCATAAATTTTACTTAATAGTAGGATAACGTAAGCCACATTAGGAATCGACAATCCTAAGCATAGGGATCTATATCAAATAAGAGCAATGCTAAAAACGTAGTAAGAAGCACATATCCTATGGACTCTAGAACCTGATGCTCTGATACAATCTGTGACACCCCACCTATTTTAACCATGGGTGATTAGTCCGTTATGAAAATAAATAGAAATATCATTTGGTTCATTCTTAACATCGCTATCGAAATTTTTTTAAATTACTAACCGCCTAAATTAAATTAAGTCAGTGCCTAATTTTATCTTTCATTAACATATAACATCAGGAGAAAATTAAAATAATAACACAACCATCCACACAAATTTATAGAAGTTTAAATCATCACATGATAAATAGATAAATGATAAATACTGAATAAACTATCGGTTCCAAAGGAATATCCAAACCATAAATCTACTAAAATAAAATTGAATCTAAATACATGGTTACATAAATAAAACTAAATGAGTGTATCAATTGAAGGGGCGACATGCCCAAATGAAATAATGAATTATATATCCTAATCTAAGAATGAATAACTAAAGCGTCTACACAAATTCCGCATGCCTCCATAAGTGCTACAACTACGCATCCCTGGAATGAGTCATCAATCTTGGCGTCCCTGTGGTTGGACACCTAAAATGTTTTAGAAAATAGATCTGACCCGGGTCAGAGCCCAAAATCTTTGAAAAGCATTTAGCAAGTAATTAAATTGCAATTATAAAAGCAGTTATTAGATACACACATTAGTCAGTGTACACTCCCTTGAGTTCCTCACCTCTCATCTGTAGTGCACACCTAATGTCTCCTATTTTGCCCACCTAGCTATGCTATCTTTCCTAACTAGCCCAAAGTATCTAACTAACCATACCAGGTTAAGCTCTCCCGTATCACCCATACGATACGCTACCGTTAAGCCAATAATTCATTTTAATCAAATATTATTATTGCACCATATATTTAAGCTTGATTTTATATATACACTATTTATCTTTTCTGCCATCACACACAAGTAGAATGATCACATATGTGTATATTTATCACACTATAATATATACAACTACAACATCCCCCGGAATGGACACCGCGATGCAGGCATACTCTGCTATCAAGTCCATGTACCTCTCGTACCAAATTAGGGACTATCGATTCAGAATGTCTCTTCGAACCACAAATTACATAACAGATAATGGAGGCGAAGATAGTTCTAAGCCTTTGGGCTATGCACATACCTAATATACCCAAATGACACGTCAGTCCTACTATCACACAGCACATAATGAGCTACCATAATATCTATGTTTTGGGGTACACATCCAGACCTCGCTGGAATCGCCAAGGTGGGATAGCCTTATGTGCGGAACCTCCCGTGATAGGAGGTAGCATAGGTATGTTCACACATATAACAAATCACATAATAGGTATTCACACAACATATATATATATATATATATATATATCCCATGCATAGTATTTATATTTCTCGAATACTTGACGTACTAATAACTCACACATATTGTTATTTTCATATTTTCTGAGTATCACTCACTGTCCTAAGGGTACCAATTATTCCTTAAGTTATTGCAGTAGTTGACACATCACTATACTACCGGTATTTGCCTTAGGTCATGATTTACTCTTCCCGCCACCCAATTTGTAAATTCCCTATACGCATCTCAATCGGTTGACTATCGTCAGTCCTAATCCCAAAATTATCTTCGTTAAGATTAATCGAGCCTTAACTATATGTCTACTAACCTTCTCTAAGTCTTTATTGAGTTACTAAACTATCACCTAAGTTTCTCGTAATTAATCTCATGAGGAAGTATAAAAAAAATGGTAAATCTCAACAAAACTGGGTATCTGAATCGATTCGGTAAGTATATTGAATCGATTCGCCCACCGAATCAATTCACACATGATATTATCGTCTTCTTCGTTGCTGTTACGTGTTTTTACCATTAAAACCTTATCAAAACTCCATGAAACTTCTCAAACTCCTATCCAACATACCTAACACATTAAATATATGTGTAGGGACAATTCTAAACATAAATAACACATCAAGACTATAATAAATCTGCCCAAGAACAGATCAAAACCCATAATTCATCAAAATCCCAGTTTATGTGTTCTTCATGCATATTCATCAATTTACCCAGATATATTTCATGTTAATCATCCCATATTCTCTAATTTCATGTTATTTGCATATAATGGATTTTCTCTACATGAATTCTTACCCCAAATCATGAATTTCATCCAAATCCTAAGAAAACCATTTAAATCAAAAATTTGAAACCCTACACTCCATAGGTATTATAACATGCTTAAAATAATACAAGATAAACACTTGCCTTGATAAAGTAGGTCTAATTTCATTTTGAGATGGTGAGGATGTTCTTTCGTTGCTCCGTTCTCAAATCCGGCAACGTTGGTGGTACAAAAGGCTATGGAATGACCTAAGTTTCTTCTCCTCTTCCTCTCCTATGGCCTCCTATCTAGCCCAAGTGTTGTAACACTTTCCCATAAATCAAAGGAGCTGATATAACACTCTAATTTTTGGAGTTCCTTCTACCCTAGGCTCTTAAATGACAAAACACCCTTACATGATGCCAGGTTGGTTTAAAATCGCCTTAAAACCCAAATAGTACACCCGAGTACACAATTCTGACTATTTCGACCCATTCGAAATCAACCCTGATCTCAAAATTACAATTAGAGTCACTCTACATAAATTTTCTATCTAGACCTCAATATAGTCTACACGTAACTCCCGATTCAGAGATAAAACAATCACGTCGATATCACTTGCTGCGACGTATAATAATTATCACAAGTTATTTACTACTCATTTAGTAACTTTATTCCATAACTATTAATTATTATCTTTCCCGATTAATATTTTAAACAAACACACATGTAATTTAAAATAACTAAATTAATTAAATTCTAAATATTTAGAAATACAGGGTTTTACAATGGACACATTTGAGGAGAAGCCCCGTGAATGAACGTCGGTAGAGTTTGCATTCAGATTTAAGGCAAAACCTCAACAATTGGATCTTTAATTTGTGAGCTTACTTACAATATGATGGTAAATTATCGTTCCTTAAAAGGGATATAATCAGGTCCATCCACATGGGCGCTAGCTGGATCTAGATGATTTCTGAAGATGACTTTGGCTCATCGATTTGAGGATGATCTACATATTCTACTTTGATCGTTATCTTTAGGTTGATGTCAATGGATGATGCCAAAGTAGCCAATGCATCAGCATAATTATTTTCATTCTTGGGTAGTTGCTCCATGGTGGACGATCTAAATTGTTTGACAAATTTTTTTACTTTATCCCAACAAGTGAACATCCTAGTGTATACACCCCATTCTAGTACCCCCTAAACTCTCCTTAGGTCCCTAGCACCTCCCTTCATCACTACAAACCTAAGTCATACCCCGGGTACTGACCTAGAGGCCATCGGGCACTCCCAGGCTCCGTTTAACCAAAATTCAAACTCTTCATCTTGACCAAGATTGAATGAATCCTCAAAGGGCACTGAAACCACTTTCCAAGGGTCCACCTCATGCACGATTCTGACTTACGGTACAGACGATGATCCATTTTCCCTCAAAACCTTACCTAGAGGCCACCGAACGCTTTTGGGCTCCGTTTGACCAAAGTCAGCTCTGTATCTCAACCCAGACTGAATGAATCTTTAAATTTCACTAAAACACCTTTCCAACGGTCCGCTCTAGGCCCAATTCTGACTTACGGTACGAACAAATGATCCGTTTTACTCTGAAAGGTCATCAAATGCTTCCAGGCCCAGTTGACCAAAGTTAGCCCCCTGAATTGAGTCAGACTCTTTCTAATGTCAAGGTACATATCCTAACCTTTCCAATTATCCACCTCGTGCACTATTCTGACTTACCATGTATATGAACGATCCGTTTGTGTCCGACAATCCGCCGTCCAAAGGACCGACGAGCGCTTTCGAGCCACTTTTGACCCAAAGTCAACTCCCGACCCTTGAAGTGGTCCAAAGGACTTTCTAAGGTCTCTGAAATACCTTTCCAACGGTTTTCCCCGTGCATGATTCGAATCAATGGTTTGATCTCTACGACCAATTTTTTGAAGGAACCTGAAAGAGACCGCCAAACGATAGGTTCCAGACCATGCCTATCGGCAGTGTGCCTAAACACACCAGTCGATTGGAAGGACCAGGGCTATGCCGATAGGCAATGCCCTGGGCCTATAAAAAGGAGGGCCTGACCTCATTTCAAAGGGACCCAAGATCTGAAATCCATCACTCTCAGTGAACTCAAAAAATCTCTCTCGAAGTCAGCGTGATTTCCACATCCAAATCCCTTTCCAACCATCACTTTTCATCACTTTTTTCATCAAACTTGGTGAATTAACTACTCTTCATCACTATCTAAGTGCAAGGGCAGCTCTCCAACATTTAAGATCAAGCTTAAGATCTTCAAAAAGGTCCAACTTTCTCAACTCTCTCTTCAAATTCTCCTAAATTAGCATTAACTTATTTTATTACTTAGCACTTTTTATTCTCTCCATCTCACATATCCTAATATACTTTTTATTTAGTATTATTGCACATCTCTTATTTTCATATAAATAAAACCCAAAAAAACAAGAAAAATAGGGTTTGGTCATAAATCCTAAACGAGAATTCTCACACTTTTCTCACAACTAAAACGCTTTTTTACACACACATACATATAAGAGAAGTCCCCGATTGGATTTATGGGGTAAGCCCCACCCCTCGTTTTTCATAATAACTACGTGGACTTTGATGCCTCTATGGGTTACATAGGCGTCTCGGGGTAAAACCCGAGACTCGATTCCTATTTCTTTTCTTTCCATTTTCTATTCTTCTAATTCTTTAATTTTATTCTCTTCGATCCTATAAATTTGCATATATATATTTGTTCTTAGTGGCGTATTATTCCACATGCGTTATCGTTCCTTTATAATGATTAACGTAAGGATAATCACGTAAATCCTATTTTCTAATATTACTTTTAGGAACATTCCTATGGATGACTCACTTTATCTCATCCATGATACAAGTCGAGGATTTCTATCTCCATTAAATATACACATGCACACATATCACGGGGAAATAAAGGAAAATAACAATAATTCATGAGAGACCGTAAGGGCGGAACGGGTGCCTAACACCTTCCCATTTCGTAACTTAGCCTCCGGAACCTTTTCAAATCATTTTGGTTTCGTATGTATCAGTATGTCTTTGGATTCCATCCTTCGGGATGGCTCCACCTTCTTTTGTCTGTTTTGAGTAAAATAGACTGGAAACTCCATCTCTCTACATTTTTCATCTCACACATCACCGACGTCGGCCGAAGCGATCCCGAGAGGGATGCACGAGACCAAGAACCTCTCACCGCGGAGATTGATCCCTCTCTCTCTCTCTCTCTCTCTCTCTCTCTCCCTCTCCCCCGTGAGTCATGGGATGGCCACAATGGCGACTCCGTTGGGGATATTTCTTTCAAGGGCTGGACTCTATTTACATGGGAGTTTTATTTTCTTGTATATCCCCCTATTTGCATGTCCCCCTTTTACTATTCATGTGTACCTCATGCTTATGCTTCTATTCACACACTTGTAGAAGATTATCCATATACACTTCACACCACATGCACCTAGGATCACATATATCCATATGTTGCTCGCATTACCCACCCATACTTGGTATACCGTTGGTAATTGTACTTTGCTCCCTGTTTGGCATGATCAAGAAAGATACTCTCATCATAAGATACTAATAAGAGGATCATGCATGATTCACATGACATCACCAAAGAGCATTATGATTTACCAAATTTTGTCTAGTAACTGGAGGGTCACTTCGTGATGGGCGCTGGTCCGGCAGGGCGCAGTTAGCCTAAGCAATATGACTCTCACCTTCCATTGTCCAAGTACCTTCGACGTATATCGAACAGTTCCCCCACATCATACCGCTTGACCGAAGTCATGATGGGATATATATCGTAGTGAACTCATTCACGTACACCGAGTATATCGAATTCACTCTCACAGATACCGTCCCCATGAGGTATAAAGTCAGGAACTTCACGTACACTCAGGTATATCAAATGGCTTGTCCACACGTATCGATTGCCCTCAAAAGCAAGACGTATATCGTGAAAGTCACGCCAAAGGGGGGAACCTTTTCCAATTCACCCAACTAACTGCATACCCGCATATAGGTGTCAAGCCAAGGGCACACATGTTAGACTGTCGATTTCGACCCAAAACTCTGCGGAAATTCTGGGTCGGCCTGCGGCCCAAATTTTTGTGCATTTTTAAAACGGGACCCTGCCCGTGATCCTGTTTACAAGTCCAACCATAGCTTTGCATATGTTACAAACCTAACTTTTCCAGGCTCGGGTTTCGTCCGACATTTCATTTTTGCATATAAGAGAATTGAATACAAGTGAGAACATAATAATTATAATAATTATGCTGAGACCCATCTCCCAAAAATATTTCTCCTTCCTTTATCAAAAATCCAAAAACATTTATCCTACCTTTATCAAAAATCCAAAAACATTTCTCCCTTCTTCATCAAAAATCCAAAAACATTTATCCTCTCCTTATCAAAAATCCAAAAAAATATTTTGTCTTTCAATCTCAAAAAGAAAAATATCAAAAATATTTTCATTCTTTTTCTCCAAAAATAAATCCCATTTTACGCCTTCTCAGGTCGATTGCATGCCCTTGGCCTGGCTCCTTATTGGCTTCGATCTTCAGTAAAGTCACCTCAGAGTTTCATTCGTTCCCATGCTACTTCTTCTAAGTTCGGAATCCATCCACTTTCCATGGAGAACACAGATCAAGTACCAATTGTACAGCCAGATCTGACGACAATCTTAGCTCAGCTCGTGTCCAAGATTGACAACCTCCAAAATGAGGTTCGAAAGAGGCAACGAAACCAAGTTCCTGTTCCACAAGAGCTCGATGCCCTATTCCCTTGTGCTATGGGTCCACCCGAGCCTATTTGGGTTCCCGAAGAATATCAGCACGCTCTATATGCCCCTCCTGCAAATGGGTCGCCGCCTGCCCAGCTTCCTATGCCAAACCTTGCCCAGTCTGGGGTTATCTTGCCTATGATCATTGATCCAAAAGAAGAAGAGTTGAACAAGGTAAATTAAGATCTCAAGATGCTAACTAAGAAGTTCGACCAAGTCAGAATCTCAAAAAAATACATGGACTACACCCATATGTCTCCTTATCCTAAGGCGAAATTCGGCGAAAGTGGGCCCCCAACTATTCACCTTCACAGTTATCACCGTTCTATAACTCTCCTAAGGGCTTCTGAAGAAGTGATGGCCCAATTATTTAAACAAACATTGAAGGATAGCGCCCTCCGATGGTTTTTATCTCCCGAGGAGTCTAGAATCCGTAGCTGGGAGGATATAGCCCGAGAATTCATGTCACAGTCCAAATATAATGAAGAGATTGAGGTCACTCATCATGATTTAGAGTTGCTCAAACAGAACTCTGGGGAATCAGTGAGTAACTTCATAGCGCGATGGAGGGAAAAACTAGCCACCATGACCAATCGGCCATCCGAGGAAGAACAAGTCAACATTGTAAAGAAGAACTTCTTACCCCATGTATGAGCAACAATGGGAGGACAATACTATCCCAACTTCCGATCTCTTAGAGAAGCAGGAGTAAAAATCGAGGAAGGTGTTGCTAAAACATAAGTTGAACCAAAGAAAGTGTGCGGACAGTTCACTCCCAGAAAATATGATAAGCATGTTAGTGTTGCAGTCTCAACCATCAACAACATCTCTCAACCAACCACCTCATGGGCACCAGAAAATTGCCATGTCCCAGTCCAAAAGGAATACAACGAGCTCCAAGCTCCCCTTTCTAAAGTTAATCAAGCCCTGTTAAGCCGAAACCTCATCAAACCCTTGGACCCACGTCCATTGCCAAATCCACTTCCAAGAAACTTCAAAGCAGATGCCCATTGCGCCTTTTACCAAACTACTGGACATATCACCGACCAATTCTTTCACCTTCGAAACATAATCCAAGGTCTAATTGACTGGGGTACCATCACCCCACCAGCTAATCCCAAGTCAAACACTACTCACAACCCACTCCCAAATCACGCCAATGCCATCTTCTTAGAAGAGAACCCAAAATTTGATCCCTCAACTGAAATCACAACCATATTGTAGACACCCCATTATGTTACCCCCCCCTAACTCTCCTTAGGTCCCTAGTACCTCCCTCCATCACTACAAACCCAGATCATGTCCCGAGTACTGACCTGGAGGCCAGCGGGCACTCCCCGGCTCAGTTTGACCCAAAAGTCAAACTCTTCATCTTGACTGAGACTGAATGAATCTTCTAAGGGCACTGAATACCCTTTCCAACAGTCCGCCCCGTGTGCAATTCCGACTCACCATGCAGACGAATGATCCGTTTGCATCCGAAACTTGACCTAGAGGCCACCAGGCGCTCCCGGGCTCTATTTGACCTATGTCAACTCTTCAGATCGACCGAGGCTGAATGAATCTTTAAAGGGAACTGAATACCCTCTCCAACGGTCCATCCCGTGCGCGATTCCGACTTTCCATGCGAACGAATGATCCGTTTGACTCCGGGAGGTCACCGAATGCTTCCCGGGCCCGATTGACCAAAGTCAACTCTCCAAACCGGGTCAAAAACATTGGAATGTCGAATTTCATCTCCTAACCTTCCCAACGGTCCACCCCGTGTGCGATTCGTACTTACCATGCGGACAAACGATCTGTTTGCGTCCGAGCGATTCCCCGTCTAATAGACTGACAAATGCTTCTGAGCCATATTTGACCCAACGTCAACTCTCGAACCCGGGAGAGATCTAAGGACTTTTGAAGGTATCTGAATTATCTTTCCAACGGTATGCCCCGTGCGTGATTCTGACCAACAGTTTGCCCTCGGCGGCCGATTTTCCAAAAAATCCTGAAGCGCACTGCCAAATGGCAGGTTCCAGACCCTGCCTATCGGCACCTGTCGATAGGCAGGAATAGGTCTATGCTGATCGGCACCTACCTGGGCCTATAAAAGGAGGCCTTCACCTCATTTGCAAGGGGAGCCCAGATCTGATAAAAATCTCTCTAAACGAATCCCAGAAACCTCTCTCGAAGGCAACGTGATTTCAACTTCTAAATCCCTTTTTTACTTCCACTTTTCATCATCCTTTTCATCAAACTTGGTGAATTACCACTCTCCATCATCATCCAAGTGCAAGGGCTTCTCTCCAACATTCAAGATCTTCAAGAAGGTCCAACTTTCTCAAACTCTCTCTTAAATTCTCTTAAATTCCCCATAACTTGTTTTCTTATTTAGCACTTTTATTATCTCATCTCACACATCCTAATATACTTTTTATTTAGTATTATTGTACATCTTTTATTTTCATAAAACCCAAAAAACAAGAAAAAGAGGGTTTGCTCATAAATTCCAAGTAGGGATTCTCACACTTTTTCCACACTTTTCTCACAACTAAAACACTTTTTCTACACACACACACACACACACACACTTACAAATAAGACATTCCCCATTTGGGTTTATGGGATAAACCCCACCCCTCGTTTTGTATGCGAACTACGTGGACTTTGATGCCTTTATAGGCTACGTAGGCGTCTCGGGGTAAAACCCAAGACTCGAGTCCTTTTTCTCACTTTTTCTTTCATTTTCTATCTTCTCTAAATCCATTTTCCTTATATTCTATATACTTGCTCTTAATAATGCATTAATCCATATGCGTTATCGTTCCATTATAATGATCAACGTAGGGGTAATCGCGTAAATCTTATTTTTTCTAATATTATTGGTATATCTTCCTATGGATGACTCACTTTATCTTTTCCATGATACAAGTCGAGGATTCCTACCTCCATTCTGTATATACACATGCACACATATCACGGGGGGAAACAAAAGGAAAATAGCAAATATTCATGAGAGACCGAAATGGCGAAATGGGTGCCTAACACCTTCCCATTTCATAACTAAGCCTCCTAACCCTCCTCGAATCATCTTGGTTTTGCATGCACCAGTATGTCTTTGGATGCCATCCTTCGGGGTGGATTCCCCTTTTTTTTTGTCTGTAATGAGTAAAATAGACTGGTGACTCTGAATCTCTCTACATTTTTACACCACATCCCAAACGATGCCGGCCGAAGCGCTCCTGAGAGGGATGCGCGGGACCTGAGGATCCTTCCTCCGTGCGCTCGCCCGCACGGCGAGGATCGGGGATGGCCACACATATATTCTCCCGAACCTCTCCAAGCTTGCCCATATTTCCTCCTACACCCTGTTATCCTCGCTGATCAGGAACTGTCACTCCTTACCAGAGCATGCATCGTTGTCCGTACCCGTTCTGAAAATGAAAGTATATAATTATCAAAAGTATTAAACCAACTCCTAGAGTTAGGGCTGAAACTGCCCTCGTAGATGACCATTGATTACCAGAGGTTCAGTACGCTATTCTTGGAGGCACAAAAATGGGCCCGAGAGTTAGACTTTTGGGTAGTACCGACCGATAAAGTCAGCCTAGATGATGTTGTCCATATCATGGTAGAATTATTCAGGCAAACCAATAATATTTGCAGCATGACCGAGTTACTTGATACTCGGAAGTTACAAGGGCACCTGGTCCCTTTACCCTTACACCTCCCCGTTGAATGGAAGGACCTGTACGAAGAAGCCATTAAAGTTATGGAATGCATTGACTTTACATGGAAAGCTAGAATTGTTGCCACCGGATAGGGGGAAGAATTTGAAGATTCAAATGAAGAGCAAGATTCTGATAAAATTGGCTCGTTAGCCAACATGTGTGGGATGATATCATTTAAAGAACTCCTCAGAGAAATAAATAAGGTGGTAGAGCAACCCGAGATTGACAAGGAAATAAGATTCATATTCTTCCCTTCTTTAGTGAATCACATGACCAGATCAGGGAGGCATTACCAGATCTCACGCTCACTACCAGCTAATGACAAAGGAAAGGGCGTTAAAAACCTTCCTATTCCATGAATTAAAGATTTAGAAGATGAAATCCTCCAGCTTGAGCTTAATTTCGAATTGGACTGTAATGACTCTAATAGAGAAGCCCTGAATAAATGCAGAGCAAAGCTAATGAATGCCTGTGCAAATGAAGAGATCTATTGGAGACAGAAATCGGCTGCTAAATGGCTTAAAGCTGGTGACTCAAATACAAAGTTCTTTCATAATAGTGTCAGGGCCAAAAATCATAAACTATTGATTCAATCAATCAATGATGAAGAGGGCAATATATTGGAAGACTTTGAAGATATTAAGGCTCACATTGTCCAATTCTATGAACACCAGCTCAAGGCAGATACTTTCATTCCTTTCTCTGATGTCAGTGATACCATTCCTACCATCACTACCTCTGATCTTAATGAAAATTTGGAAGCTTTCACCAACGAAGAGGAGATTTTAGCAGCTATCAATGATCTTAATGAAGAGTCTGCTCCTGGTCCTGATGGATTTGGAGGCTACTTCTACAAGATCTGCTGGAATATCATTAAATATGACTTAGTTCTTGCTATTAACTCCTTTTTTGCAGGTAATGTTCCTCCTCGTAGCTGGACAAGCACATCTGTGGTGCTTATTCCCAAGGTCAAATCTCCAAAAACTTGTGGTGATCTAAGGCCCATTAGTCTATGCAACTTCTCATTCAAAATCATTACAAAAATCTTATCCATAAGGCTGGCTAAAGTTCTCCCAATGCTTATATCTCAAAATCAGAGTGGATTCCTAAAGGGAAGGGCTATTCAAGACAATGTTCTTCTTGCCAAAGAGATGGTGCATAATCTTGGGAAAAAAATTCATGGTGGTAATGTCATCATTAAGTTGGACATGGAGAAGGCTTATGACAGGGTCCACTGGGGTTTTCTAATCCAAGTTCTTCGTGCTTTTGGATTCGGTGAAAGATGGATTGATTATATCTGGAGGAGCATTTCCAACAACTGGTTTTCTTTAGTAATCAATGGGGGTCAGTATGGCTACTTTAAATCTTCTAGAGGCCTTAGACAAGGGGATCCATTGTCCCCAAGTCTATTCATTATTGCAGCTGAGTATCTGAGTAGAGGATTGAACAGATTAATGTCTTCTGGAGCAGTCAACCCATATTATCTTCCTAGTGGCAGTCCGTTGGTATCTCACCTTGCTTTTGCAGATGATCTTATTGTTTTTTGCAGAGGTGACAAAAGATCTCTCAAGAAAATAGGTGACTACATCCAGCAGTATTGCTATTTATCTGGTCAAAAAGTGAATACAACCAAAAGCTCATTTACTCTGGATTCTAAAAGTAAACCTCAATTGAAGTCAAAAATTGCTTCTATCTCTGGCCTTAACCACAAGGAGCTGCCCCTTAAGTACTTGGGGTGCCCTTTATTTAAAGGTAGAAACAAAATCAAATTTTATGACAGTCTTATTATTTCTTTGAGGTCGAAAATAGCTGGATGGCAATCTAAATTCCTTTCAAGTGGTGGTAGACTTATTCTTCTCAAGCATGTTTTGTCTTCTATCCCTTCTTATCTTCTGTCTTCTTTATCTCCTCCTAAAGCTGTTATTCTTAAAGTCCATGCTATCCTCAATAAATTCTTCTGGGGAGGTTCTGTAGATCTTGGTTGGAAGCACCAATGGAAGAATTGGGAGGCTATGTGTAAAAGCAATTCTGCGGGTGGCCTTGACCTGCCCAATTTCAATTATATATCTAAAGCTTCTTTCATGAAATTGTTTTGGAAGTTGAATACTGAAAAGTCTCTCTGGGCCATGTACATGTCTAATAAATATATGAGACATGAAGCTAGTTATTCTAATGGTTCTCATACCTGGAAAAGCTTATTGAGGGTGAAAGATAATTGCCTTCTTCAAATGCAATGTATTGATGGGAAATGGATATGGACTTCTGAATCTTCAGGTGAATTTTCATTCTCTTCTGCCTATGCCTCTTGTCTTGATAATCATCCTTCTTCCACTGTCTATAGCATTATTTGGGATAATAATATTCCTAAAAAATGCTCTATTAATATGTGGAAAATTATCAATAAAAGCATCCCTTTAGATGATATCATTCAAGGCATTGGTATAAAATTATGTTCAAGATGCAACCTTTGTAAGAAAGATGGTGAGACAGTTGACCATTTATTCCTTCACTGCCCAAGTATCACTCCAGTTTGGAAGTTCTTCTCTAATCTTATGGGAATTGATATGAGCTCAATCAGTATTTCCTCTATGCTCTTAAGTTGGTGGATCAAAAGTGGCCCAAAGGATTATTCCAAATTTCTTGGTAAATGCATCCCCATTATTGTGTGCTGGGAGATATGGAAATGCAGAAATAAAGTTCTTTTTGATAATTCTTCATTTGATGGTAAAGCTCTTATTTCTCAGACCATTCAATTGATTTCTAGTATTTGCAAAGGGATTGTATTTAAACATAGAGTATCTTGCTTTGATATTGGGATTCAATCTACTTTCTATCTCAACATCAAACAATATATTAAAGTGTCTATCCCTGTCAAATGGAACTACCCCTCCCCTCATAAATTCAAATTAAATGTGGATGGGGCATCTAAAGGTAATCCTGGAAGAAGTGGTATTGGTGGCATTCTAAGAAATCACAAAGGAGACATCATCTTTGCCTATGCTCAAAATGAGGGATATGCTTCTAATTCATTTGTGGAAATCAAAAGTCTTTGGTTGGGATCAAATCTTTGCTTGGAACACAATCTTGAGGAAGTGGTGATTGAATCTGATTCTTCTTATGTGGTGAATCTGATTAATCGAAATTGGAAACCGCCTTGGAAGCTTATTAAATGTGTGGAAGAAATCAAAGAGAATCTCATCAATACCAAAAGTTCTTTAGTTCACTGCTTCAGGGAATCAAATATGGTTGCAGATAGTCTTGCTAATTATGGGGTTAATATTCATTCATCTTCAATCTTCAACAATTTCTCGGAACTTCCTAAGATATCTCAAGGAGCTTATAAGATGGACAAGATGGGATGTTGCTACATTAGATCTTCTTTCAAATAATTTTCCTTTTCCCTTGTAATGGGACTTTTTTATTGCTTTTTTAAGTTTCCAGTTTCTTTCTTGTATCTAAGTTTGCTAAGTTGCCATCTGGGAGAGGCTTTTTCTCCTCTGATTAATAATATTTAGGGGGCTCAGTCCCTCTTTAAAAAAAAAAAAAAAAAAAAAAAAAAAAAAAAAAGCAAGATCCTCGATCAACTAAAAAACACTCAAGCTAATATCACCTTATGGGGAATTTCATGTCTTCCCAGTTGCACATAAATGCTTTGATCAAGTTGCTTACTGAACCCACAGTTCCTCCTTCTACCACACCAGAAGAAGTGGTAAATTTAGTCGGATCCTTGAAATCTACCCTAATTCTATCCTTTTTCGAAGAGGAGATCCCCAGAATTGGGCCTAATCACAATCATGCCCTCAACATCTCCGTCGAAGTGATAAGGAAAATCGTACTGCTCTCTCTTGTGGATAATGGATCCGCACTGAATTTCTGCCCATTAAGAACCTTCAAATGCTTAGGACTGAAGGAAAGTGACCTCTCTCCAACCTCCACTGTTGTACGTGCCTACGATAATACCCATCGTGAGGTGATGTGATCCATAAAACTTGTAATAGGGGTTGGCCCTATAAACCCTGTCATTGAATTCTAAGTTATTGACATCCCAACTTATTTCAACCTCTTGTTTGGACGACCTTTGCTCCACAGTATCAAGGGTGTCTTCCTCGCTCCATCAGAAATTGAAGTTCTTCACCGATGGACGAGTCATCACCATTTTGGGCGATGACGATAATGCCGAGGTGTAAGTACTAGCAATCCAATCCTTGAGATACATCACAGGTCAAATGATATGCTACTATCAAGATTTCGAGTTGAGCCACTTTTACTCCCGGCAGGGGACGTTTTCAAAGAAAGGGTTTGTCCAGAATACGACCCTCACGACAACGTCAATGTGATTCAGATGTTCAGAAACATGCACTTCATGCTCAGACTGGGGCTAGGACAAAGACAACAAGGGATAAATGAAACCATTGAACTGAAAAAAGCTTTCCCTCCTTGTGGTTTGGGTTATCAACCATCAGAACAAAAGCTCATAATGATCTGCCAGTCTCGACCAAAGAGAAGATTAGATTGCATCCAGACTATACCAGTGGATTCCTTAAATGGACGATTCATCAAAGAGGGTGAAGACTTCCCCTTTTAAAGCTTTTCGGAACCATGTTATGACCATAGAGACAAGAAGATGAAGCCTAAAATGGAGATCTTTTTCCAAGATAACTATCCATGGGCTGAAAATTCCCAACACCATGTACAACCACTCATCAAAGATACTGCAGATTCTGAGGGAAGTGACTCCGAGGATTCGTTTGACTCACAGACACTGTGGATGACACTCTACATGGTTCATTCAGGCACTACATCACTGCATCCATCCCACCTGATTAAAGCTACGATGCACCTCTCCTCAACTGGCATGTTGCGCCATATTTACCTATTGAAATCCCACCTACCCACAATGTTTACCTAATCTCTTCTTGTGTTGTCTATCCTTGCTCAAATGTAATCGAGGCCTCCTTTGATGAGGTTCTTGAAGAGTGCCCAATATGTGTGTTTTGAACAAAACCAATTCTTTCTTCGAAAAAGATCCAACTTTTAATTATGCACCAAACCAAGTTGTGAAAAACCCAATTCTCACTTTAAACCAATTTTATCTTGATTAATCCTAATCATGCATCTAGTGATTAAGACAAGTAAAGTAAAGTGAAGAATACTCACAATACCGGATGTACAAGGAAAAAACCAAAAATGGGAAAACAACCTCGGACGGCCCAAGCCAGACAATCACTATGAACAATGGTTTTACAAAGACAGATTAGCCTTACACTAAGACTCGATCCCCACGGGTCTTGATGTTCCTTCTGATCTTCAACCATCCTTCATTAGTGCCCACGCAGAAATTCCATCTTCCATGATCTCTGTCCACAACATACGCCTCCACGTATGTCTCGGTGTCCACCGATATGGCTTTGATTCATCTACGATGTCGAACACGATGTCCGTCGCTTCTTCACCACAAAACCCTTTGTGTTCAATGTGTAGAACAAACAACTTTGGTGCAGCAAGATCACGTAAACATATAAGAATGATAACTCGGATATTTTCAAACTCTAAGGATGTGTTTATGTTTTGTAAACCTTAGAAAACATGTGCAAACAAGGTTCTGGTTCGTAAAACTTTTTTCCACAAAGCACACTTACGAAATTATGATGAAAACACTGTTTAAATAGGATTTAAATGTTGCCTCAAAAAATGTGTCATTCGAATGACTTAACCATGTCGTTCACGCGACATTGTATCTCGTTCGAACGAGATCCAATGTCACTGGAGCGACCTTGCAAAAGTTTGACTTTCGGATAAAAACGTCTCTTAACAAAGAGATTCAAATTAGTCAAACTCTCTTTCGAGCTTATCATCATAAAACGAAGTTTAAACCATTAAAACACTTTTAAAACATTTAAAAACATTTTTCTTTATAAAAATTACATCCTTATCTTTTATAAAATAATTCCGAGCACCATTAATTATACGAATTCATACCTGAGTGATCTCGGAATGAAATTAACTTTGAAGACGATTAAACTTGCACCAAATAAACATCGGCATGATTAAATCTTTGAAGCTTTATCGCAGCGTCTTCGAATTCTTCAATACGTCATAGACCAAGTGGGATCGTGATAAAATAAACATCTCCCTATAACATATTACAAACACAGTTTTGTTCACGGAATTAAGTCAAAATAATACAGGGATTCAATTAGAAATTTATGTCCTTACAAATCTCCCCCTTTGACTATTCCGGGCAAAACTAAACCAGTGAAATGCCTAACCGGGCCGTCAAGCCGTATGGCGCCTAAATCCCATCCCATAAACTAAAAATCAAAAATTACAGGACATGGACTAGTATATGTAGCATCGGCAAGCATGAACTGTCTGCATGTGAGGTAGACTTGAAATCTCGAATCGCTGAGGCATACCTACACACATGAAACAGACAAACAAATACCCATTGAAGTATGGAGGAACAAATGATAGCAATTTATATTTGATACCAATTGGGAAGAATTATAATCAATCAATATGTAAATCGAGATATCAATAGAAATACTCAACAAAACTCCCCCTACATCACATACATCTCTCCCCCTTTTGTCTCGAATAGACAAACGGGTGAAAAGATAAACCAATTTGAAATATCTAGCATGAGAATATAATATCAAATTAGAATCAAGTTGATACCAATTTTGAAAAACGAAAATCGCTAGATAATCATGAAACAACCAGCTAATAATGATCAAACAACACCAACTCAGTAGCTAGTAAACCAAGGAATCACACATAGAGTATACCATTCAAATCAAGTGTGATAAACGGAATCATATGCAAAAAAAACAATATGGAACATAAAAGAACCTGCATATAACCAAACAGTCCAGAAATGCTTCCTGCAGTACCAAAAATATACCAATTTGAACCTGAGGACTGCAAACAAATCAGAAGCTATTTTTCAGCCTGTCGTTCGAACGAGCCAGGGGCTTCGCTCAAACGAGATGAGGAAGTCGCTCGAACGAACTACAGAAGTCGTTCGCGCGAGATGAGATGTCGTTTGAACGACTTCGCGCGACCTGCCAAAATTTCCCAGTTTCCCAGAAATATAATAAAGTATTGCCCAGTGAAAAATTTTCCACAAAAAAATTCCAGGAAGGGCTTGACAGATGCGAAACAGTGCTAAAATAGTAGACTTTATGCACAAAATGCAAAAACTCATAAAAACTTAAAATGCGAGTTACATGCAAACATAGTACTGATGTGCTCAAACATGGATATGGAATGAATGGGCGTGAAACTACAATAAACGAGTCACAATTCTAACACATCGAAACGATCAAGAAGCTCTAATTGATAGCGATAAATCATCAAACTTTATTATAGCCATATGACAATTAAATGGTGAGCTTAATGAACTAAACATACTACATGCACACAAATCCAGAATTTTGACGATTCTACAAACAATAGTGCCAAATTGCAATGTTTCAACATTAGGATTAGTTGTGCAAACCTGTTTAAAATTTTCTCCAACCAAACTCCCACACACATATATATATATATATATATATATATATATACTTTTTCAAGTTCTTTTGAGGTTTCTAGCATTCTCAACTTAGAGAAAATCTTATTGGCCCTTTTCTTAGCATATTGCATTTTCTTTTGGGCTCTTTTAAACGGTGGCTTTCACGACGAGTTAATTTTGAACTCTCGCTGCCCTTTCTCGAGAATCACTCATCATTTTTACCAAATATAAATCCTCACGGTAAACGGTTATTACATGCACACTTCTCCTTAAGTCTACTTACGCATAGATGACAAGATTGAGATAAGAACGCCTCACCAAATTCAAATATGCAAGAGAAGTCAAACATTCATATAAACTCGTGCATGTGTGCGATGTTGGCATATATACAAAGTCGAATCAAAATGCATATCAACTTCGAAACAACCCCATATAAACAATGGTTAAGATCATTCTAAGCATCGATAATAATGACCAAATGTCCTAGCCACATGGATAATGAAACGATGGGGGGGATCCAAGCACACCAATATGCCACATCAAACATATAAACTCAAAAACAAAAACTGAAAATCTTTTTTTGCTTTTCAAACATATTTGACTCAAAGAAAAGCAAAATCTTTTTGGATTTTTTTTAAAAGAGTTTCTCAAAAACAAAATCTTTTTGTATTTTTCAAATAGAACTCAAACAAATGAAAAACAAAAATACAAAATGTTACACATGTCATAATACTAGCAATGAATATATCATGAAGCAAACTAGCATGTGACAAACATGGCAACACTATCATCCTTTAGATTTAGCATGGGAAGAATCAAGTGCACCCAAATGAGAATCATGAAGTTTAATTCCAAAAGCCACTAAATCCGATTTCCTAACCCAAGTAGGTATAAAACGACTCATGGGGGGTTGGGTAACCGGGGCAACTTTATTCTTAAACTTCCTAGGAGCTTGTCTAAGGTCGTAACAATAACGCCTAAGGTGACCTTTCCTACCACAAAACGTGCAAGAGTAGCGGTGGTGGGAATGATTACATTTATGTGGACCTTTTCTAACCATCCTAGAGTTTCTCACACGTGCGGGGGGAATGGGAATAACTCTCTCACCAAAACCTATACCTCCCCTATCACCCTTAATTTAGACGGTGCCTAGGATCTTATCTAACTTCTCCAACCTAGCCTCCAAATCAAACTTGACTCCAGACGATTCTTTCAACCTTTCCTCCAACTCGTGAATCCTAGACTTGAGCAAACGCCTAGACTCCTCAAACTATAAAATCTCCTTTTTCAAGGACTCCATCAAACCAGGGAGATTGTCTCTCTCTTTATTCACAAACTCTAGTTTCTCCCTAAACTTCTTCTCACGTGCCCTAAGATCCTCAATCAAACTATCACTGTTTTCTATGGCACGCTCATTCAAATTAGATTATAATTTTGAGTTAGCTTTTATCACCTTCACTGTTTCGGCATACAACTCACACTACACCAAAACTGGCGATTGGTCACGGCCAAAATCCCTGACCAAAACTGTGGGTCGCGGACTTTGGCCGTGACCATTTCTGGCGTGACCATTTTCGTGGGTCGCGGCCCAAGTCCCTGACCAAAAAATGGTCACGGCCAAGAGAGGATCACGGCAGATGGTCGCGGACTTTGGCCGTGACCCATGCCGTGACGGGTCGCGGGCCTAATCCGTGACTCATAACCGTGACAAATTGGTCGCGGCCAAAGTCCGCGACCCATGTGCGTGACGAAAAAAAATTAAAAAATTGGTCGCGGCCCTTGTCCATGACCCACAACCGTGACAAATTCGTCGCGGCCAAAGTCCGCGACCCATGTGCGTGACAAAAAAAAATTAAAAAAATTGGTCGCGGCCCTTGTCCATGACCCACAACCGTGACAAATTAGTCGCGGACTTTGACCGCGACCCATGTGCGTGACAAAAAAAAATTAAAAAAATTGGTCGCGGCCCTAGTCCGCGACCCATTACCGTGATAAAAAATAAAAAAAATGGTCGCGGACTTTGGCCGCGAACATTTTTAAGCGCGACAAAAAAAAAAAAAAAATGGTCATGGACAAAGTCCATGACCATATTTATCTGTAATTTAAAAAAATGTATTTTTTTTTTGCAATCCTAAAATTGGGGGTCCTGTGAGTGCATCGTCGGTTGCTACGAGGTGTTACAAATATTTATTATAGGCAAAACAATAAAAAAAAATCACAAATTGCGAATTGAGAATGTTGTTAATAAACAAATATATATACAAACTTAAAAATATTACACGTCTTAATAATTCACAGACCAAAAAAAAATTGGGCTGAGTTTCCTCTATTTTCTTGACATTCCAAAACCTGTAAATGAAAAACATGCTTATTATAAAGCCCGCACGGCAATAAAATTCAACAATCAAATTATAAAAGCCCGCACGGCCATAAAACTAAACAATAAAAGCCTCCACAGCTATAACACATAAAAAAAACATTATCCTGAATGTCCACAACATATAAATAATCATCATGTTGTAAACCATTGCCTCCTGCATTTTATCCACGTCCAAAAATCCTACAAATGATAGGATACAAAAAACAAAAATATCAGTAACCACGCAGTTTTACAAAAAATTTAATCAAGCTGAAAAATTGCATATAAGAGTTAAAATTATTAGTAACCAAGTAGAAATATGAAAATTAAGTGTAGAAATAAGCAAACCGGGACACCCGCGGCTGCGGGGTCAGTTCCTACGAGTTACGTTGGTCCCGTGGGAGGTGTTGGTGCCACCCACGGGGCCGTTCGGGGGCTGTTTCGAGTTCTCACCCTCTAACGCCATGTTTTTAAGCCTAAGTGTGGAAATAAGCAAATTACCGTCGTACTCTCAAACCGGGACACCCGCGGCTGCGGGGTCAGTTCCTACGAGTTACGTTGGTCCCGTGGGAGGTGTTGGTGCCACCCACGGGGCCGTTCGGGGGCTGTTTCGAGTTTTCACCCTCTAACGCCATGTTTTTAAGCCTAAGTGTGGAAATAAGCAAATTACCGTCGTACTCTCAAACCGGGACACCCGCGGCTGCGGGGTCAGTTCCTACGAGTTACGTTGGTCCCGTGGGAGGTGTTGGTGCCAACCACGGGGCCGTCCGGGGGCTGTTTCGAGTTCTCACCCTCTAACGCCATGTTTTTAAGCCTAAGTGTGGAAATAAGCAAATTACCGTCGTACTCTCAAACCGGGACACCCGCGGCTGCGGGGTCAGTTCCTACGAGTTACGTTGGTCCCGTGGGAGGTGTTGGTGCCACCCACGGGGCCGTTCGGGGGCTGTTTCGAGTTCTCACCCTCTAACGCCATGTTTTTAAGCCTAAGTGTGGAAATAAGCAAATTATCGTCGTACTCTCAAACCGGGACACCCGCGGCTGCGGGGTCAGTTCCTACGAGTTACGTTGGTCCCGTGGGAGGTGTTGGTGCCACCCACGGGGCCGTTCGGGGGCTGTTTCGAGTTCTCACCCTCTAACGCCATGTTTTTAAGCCTAAGTGTGGAAATAAGCAAATTATCGTCGTACTCTCAAACCGTGACACCCGCGGCTGCGGGGTCAGTTCCTACGAGTTACGTTGGTCCCGTGTGAGGTGTTGGTGCCACCCACGGGGCCGTTCGGGGGCTGTTTCGAGTTCTCACCCTCTAACGCCATGTTTTTAAGCCTAAGTGTGGAAATAAGCAAATTACCGTCGTACTCTCAAACCGGGACACCCGCGGCTGCGGGGTCATTTCCTACGAGTTACGTTGGTCCCGTGGGAGGTGTTGGTGCCACCCACGGGGCCGTTCGGGGGCTGTTTCGAGTTCTCAGCCTCTAACGCCATGTTTTTAAGCCTAAGTGTGGAAATAAGCAAATTACCGTCGTACTCTCAAACCGGGACTCCCGCGGCTGCAGGGTCAGTTCCTACGAGTTACGTTGGTCCCGTGGGAGGTGTTGGTGCCACCCACGGGGCCGTTCGGGGGCTGTTTCGAGTTCTCACCCTCTAACGCCATGTTTTTAAGCCTAAGTGTGAAAATAAGCAAATTATCGTCGTACTCTCAAACCGGGACACCCGCGGCTGCGGGGTCAGTTCCTACGAGTTACGTTGGTCCCGTGGGAGGTGTTGGTGCCACCCACGGGGCCGTCCGGGGGCTGTTTCGAGTTCTCACCCTCTAACGCCATGTTTTTAAGCCTAAGTGTGGAAATAAGCAAATTAACGGCGTACTCTCAAACCGGGACACCCGCGGCTGCGGGGTCAGTTCCTACGAGTTACGTTGGTCCCGTGGGAGGTGTGGGTGCCACCCACGGGGCTGTCTGGGGGCTGTTTCGAGTTATCACCCTCTAACGCCATGTTAAGCCTAAGTGTCGAAATAAGCAAATTATAGTCGTACTCTCAAACCGGGACACCCGCGGTAGCGGGGTTAGTTCCTACGAGTTACGTTGGTCCCGTGGGAGGTGTTGGTGCCACCCACGGGGCCGTTCGGGGGCTGTTTCGAGTTCTCACCCTCTAACGCCATGTTTTTAAGCCTAAGTGTGGAAATAAACAAATTATCGTCGTACTCTCAAGCCGGGACACCCGCGGCTGCGGGGTCAGTTCCTACGAGTTACGTTGGTCCCGTGGGAGGTGTTGGTGCCACCCACGGGGCCGTCCGTGGGCTGTTTCGAGTTCTCACCCTCTAACGCCATGTTTTTAAGCCTAAGTGTGGAAATAAGCAAATTACCATCGTACTCTCAAACCGGGACACCCGCGGCTGCGGGGTCAGTTCCTACGAGTTACGTTGGTCCCGTGGGAGGTGTTGGTGCCACCCACGGGGCCGTTCGGGGGCTATTTCGAGTTCTCACCCTCTAACGCCATGTTTTTAAGCCTAAGTGTGGAAATAAGCAAATTATCGTCGTACTCTCAAACCGGGACACCCGCGGCTGCGGGGTCAGTTCCTACGAGTTACGTTGGTCCCGTGGGAGGTGTTGGTGCCACCCACGGGGCCGTTCGGGGGCTGTTTCGAGTTCTTACCCTCTAACGCCATGTTTTTAAGCCTAAGTGTGGAAATAAGCAAATTATCGTCGTACTCTCAAACCGTGACACCCGCGGCTGCAGGGTCAGTTCCTACGAGTTACGTTGGTCCCGTGGGAGGTGTTGGTGCCACCCACGGGGCCGTTCGGGGGCTGTTTCGAGTTCTCACCCTCTAACGCCATGTTAAGCCTAAGTGTCGAAATAAGCAAATTATCGTCGTACTCTCAAACCGTTACACCCGCGGCTGCGGGGTCAGTTCCTACGAGTTACGTTGGTCCCGTGGGAGGTGTTGGTGCCACCCACGGGGCCGTTCGGGGGCTGTTTCGAGTTCTCACCCTCTAACGCCATGTTTTTAAGCCTAAGTGTGGAAATAAGCAAATTATCGTCGTACTCTCAAACCGTGACACCCGCGGCTGCAGGGTCAGTTCCTACGAGTTACGTTGGTCCCGTGGGAGGTGTTGGTGCCACCCACGGGGCCGTTCGGGGGCTGTTTCGAGTTCTCACCCTCTAACGCCATGTTTTTAAGCCTAAGTGTGGAAATAAGCAAATTACCGTCGTACTTTCAAACCGGGACACCCGCGGCTGCGGGGTCATTTCCTACGAGTTACGTTGGTCCCGTGGGAGGTGTTGGTGCCACCCACGGGGCCGTTCGGGGGCTGTTTCGAGTTCTCAGCCTCTAACGCCATGTTTTTAAGCCTAAGTGTGGAAATAAGCAAATTAACGTCGTACTCTCAAACCGGGACTCCCGCGGCTGCAGGGTCAGTTCCTACGAGTTACGTTGGTCCCGTGGGAGGTGTTGGTGCCACCCACGGGGCCGTTCGGGGGCTGTTTCGAGTTCTCACCCTCTAACGCCATGTTTTTAAGCCTAAGTGTGGAAATAAGCAAATTATCGTGGTACTCTCAAACCGGGACACCCGCGGCTGCGGGGTCAGTTCCTACGAGTTACGTTGGTCCCGTGGGAGGTGTTGGTGCCACCCACGGGGCCGTCCGAGGGCTGTTTCGAGTTCTCACCCTCTAACGCCATGTTTTTAAGCCTAAGTGTGGAAATAAGCAAATTAACGGCGTACTCTCAAACCGGGACACCCGCGGCTGCGGGGTCAGTTCCTACGAGTTACGTTGGTCCCGTGGGAGGTGTTGGTGCCACCCACGGGGCCGTCTGGGGGTTATTTCGAGTTATCACCCTCTAACGCCATGTTAAGCCTAAGTGTCGAAATAAGCAAATTATCGTCGTACTCTCAAACCGGGACACCCGCGGCTGCGGGGTTAGTTCCTACGAGTTACGTTGGTCCCGTGGGAGGTGTTGGTGCCACCCACGGGGCCGTTCGGGGGCTGTTTCGAGTTCTCACCCTCTAACGCCATGTTTTTAAGCCTAAGTGTGGAAATAAGCAAATTATCGTCGTACTCTCAAACCGGGACACCCGCGGCTACGGGGTCAGTTCCTACGAGTTACGTTGGTCCCGTGGGAGGTGTTGGTGCCACCCACGGGGCCGTCCGTGGGCTGTTTCGAGTTCTCACCCTCTAACGCCATGTTTTTAAGCCCAAGTGTGGAAATAAGCAAATTACCGTCGTACTCTCAAACCGGGACACCCGCGGCTGCGGGGTCAGTTCCTACGAGTTACGTTGGTCCCGTGGGAGGTGTTGGTGCCACCCACGGGGCCGTTCGGCGGCTGTTTCGAGTTCTCACCCTCTAACGCCATGTTTTTAAGCCTAAGTGTGGAAATAACAAATTATCGTTGTACTCTCAAACCGGGACACCCGCGGCTGCGGGGTCAGTTCCTACGAGTTACGTTGGTCCCGTGGGAGGTGTTGGTGCCACCCACGGGGCCGTTCGGGTGCTGTTTCGAGTTCTCACCCTCTAACGCCATGTTTTTAAGCCTAAGTGTGGAAATAAGCAAATTATCGTCGTACTCTCAAACCGTGACACCCGAGGCTGCAGGGTCAGTTCCTACGAGTTACGTTGGTCCCGTGGGAGGTGTTGGTGCCACCCACGGGGCCGTTCGGGGGCTGTTTCGAGTTCTCACCCTCTAACGCCATGTTTTTAAGCCTAAGTGTGGAAATAAGCAAATTACCGTCGTACTCTCAAACCGGGACACCCGCGGCTGCGGGGTCATTTCCTACGAGTTACGTTGGTCCCGTGGGAGGTGTTGGTGCCACCCACGGGGCCGTTCGGGGGCTGTTTCGAGTTCTCAGCCTCTAACGTCTTGTTTTTAAGCCTAAGTGTGGAAATAAGTAAATTACCATCGTACTCTCAAACCGGGACACCCGCGGCTGCGGGGTCAGTTCCTACGAGTTACGTTGGTCCCGTGGGAGGTGTTGGTGCCACCCACGGGGCCGTTCGGGGGCTGTTTCGAGTTCTCACCCTCTAACGCCATGTTTTAAAGCCTAAGTGTGGAAATAAGCAAATTATCGTCGTACTCTCAAACAGGAACACCCGCGGCTGCGGGGTCAGTTCCTACGAGTTACGTTGGTCCCGTGGGAGGTGTTGGTGCCACCCACGGGGCCGTCCGGGGGCTGTTTCGAGTTCTCACCCTCTAACGCCATGTTTTTAAGCATAAGTGTGGAAATAAGCAAATTACCGTCGTACTCTCAAACCGGGACACCCGCGGCTGCGGGGTCAGTTCCTACGAGTTACGTTGGTCCCGTGGGAGGTGTTGGTGCCACCCACGGGGACGTTCGGGGGCTGTTTCGAGTTCTCAGCCTCTAACGCCATGTTTTTAAGCCTAAGTGTGGAAATAAGTAAATTACCGTCGTACTCTCAAACCGGGACACCCACGGCTGCGGGGTCAGTTCCTACGAGTTACGTTGGTCCCGTGGGAGGTGTTGGTGCCACCCATGGGGCCGTTCGGGGGCTGTTTCGAGTTCTCACCCTCTAACGCCATGTTTTTAAGCCTAAGTGTGGAAATAAGCAAATTGTCGTCGTACTCTCAAACCGTGACACCCGCGGCTGCGGGGTCAGTTCCTACTAGTTTCGTTAGTCCCGTGGGAGGTGTTGGTGCCACCCACGGGGCCGTTCGGGGGCTGTTTCAAGTTCTCACCCTCTAACGCCATGTTTTTAAGCCTAAGTGTGGAAATAAGCAAATTATCGTCGTACTCTCAAACCGGCACTCCCGCGGCTGCGGGGTCAGTTCCTACGAGTTATGTTGGTCCCGTGGGAGGTGTTGGTGCCACCCACGGGGCCGTTCGGGGGCTGTTTCGAGTTCTCACCCTCTAACGCCATGTTTTTAAGCCTAAGTGTGGAAATATGCAAATTATCGTCGTACTCCCAAACCGGGACACCCGCGGCTGCGGGGTCAGTTCCTACGAGTTACGTTGGTCCCGTGGGAGGTGTTGGTGCCACCCACGGGGCCGTTCGGGGGCTGTTTCGAGTTCTCACCCTCTAACGCCATGTTTTTAAGCCTATGTGTGGAAATAAGCAAATTACCGTCGTACTCTCAAACCGTGACACCCGCGGCTGCAGGGTCAGTTCCTACGAGTTACGTTGGTCCCGTGGGAGGTGTTGGTGCCACCCACGGGGCCGTTCGGGGGCTGTTTCGAGTTCTCACCCTCTAACGCCATGTTTTTAAGCCTAAGTGTGGAAATAAGCAAATTACCGTCGTACTCTCAAACCGGGACACCCGCGGCTGTGGGGTCATTTCCTACGAGTTACGTTGGTCCCGTGGGAGGTGTTGGTGCCACCCAGAGGGCCGTTCGGGGGCTGTTTCGAGTTCTCACCCTCTAACGCCATGTTTTTAAGCCTAAGTGTGGAAATAAGCAAATTACCGTCGTACTCTCAAACCGGGACACCCGCGGCTGTGGGGTCATTTCCTACGAGTTACGTTGGTCCCGTGGGAGGTGTTGGTGCCACCCAGAGGGCCGTTCGGGGGCTGTTTCGAGTTCTCAGCCTCTAACGCCATGTTTTTAAGCCTAAGTGTGGAAATAAGCAAATTACCGTCGTACTCTCAAACCGAGACATCCGCGGCTGCGGGGTCAGTTCCTACGAGTTACGTTGGTCCCGTGGGAGGTGTTGGTGCCACCTACGGGGCCGTTCGGGGCTGTTTCGAGTTCTCACCCTCTAACGCCATGTTTTTAAGCCTAAGTGTGGAAATTAGCAAATTATCGTCGTACTCTCAAACCGGGACACCCGCGGCTGCGGGGTCAGTTCCTACTAGTTACGTTGGTCCCGTGGGAGGTGTTGGTGCCACCCACGGGGCCGTCCGGGGGCTGTTTCGAGTTCTCACCCTCTAACGCCATGTTTTTAAGCCTAAGTGTGGAAATAAGCAAATTAACGTCATACTCTCAAACCGGGACACCCGCGGTTGCGGGGTCAGTTCCTACGAGTTACGTTGGTCCCGTGGGAGGTGTTGGTGCCACCCACGGGGCCGTCTGGGGGCTGTTTCGAGTTATCACCCTCTAACGCCATGTTAAGCCTAAGTGTCGAAATAAGCAAATTATCGTCGTACTCTCAAACCGGGACACCCACGGCTGCGGGGTTAGTTCCTACGAGTTACGTTGGTCCCGTGGGAGGTGTTGGTGCCACCCACGGGGCCGTTCGGGGGTTGTTTCGAGTTCTCACCCTCTAACGCCATGTTTTTAAGCCTAAGTGTGGAAATAAGTAAATTACCGTCGTACTCTCAAACCGGGACACCCGCGGCTGCGGGGTCAGTTCCTACGAGTTACGTTGGTCCCGTGGGAGGTGTTGGTGCCACCCACAGGGCCGTTCGTGGGCTGTTTCGAGTTCTCACCCTCTAACGCCATGTTTTTAAGCCTAAGTGTGGAAATAAGCAAATTACCATCGTACTCTCAAACCGGGACACCCGCGGCTGCGGGGTCAGTTCCTACGAGTTACGTTGGTCCCGTGGGAGGTGTTGGTGCCACCCACGGGGCCGTTCGGGGGCTGTTTCAAGTTCTCACCCTCTAACGCCATGTTTTTAAGCCTAAGTGTGGAAATAAGCAAATTACCGTCGTACTCTCAAACCGGGACTCCCGCGGCTGCAGGGTCAGTTCCTACGAGTTACGTTGGTTCCGTGGGAGGTGTTGGTGCCACCCACGGGGCCGTTCGGGGGCTGTTTCGAGTTCTCACCCTCTAACGCCATGTTTTTAAGCCAAACTGTGGAAATAAGCAAATTATCGTCGTACTCTCAAACCGGGACACCCGCGGCTGCGGGGTGAGTTCCTACGAATTACGTTGGTCCCGTGGGAGGTGTTGGTGCCACCCACGGGGCCGTCCGGGGGCTGTTTCGAGTTCTCACCCTCTAACGCCATGTTTTTAAGCCTAAGTGTGGAAATAAGCAAATTAACGGCGTACTCTCAAACCGGGACACCCGCGGCTGCGGGGTCAGTTCCTACGAGTTACGTTGGTCCCGTGGGAGGTGTTGGTGCCACCCACGGGGCCGTCTGGGGGCTGTTTCGAGTTATCACTCTCTAACGCCATGTTAAGCCTAAGTGTCGAAATAAGCAAATTATCGTCGTACTCTCAAACCGGTACACCCGCGGCTGCGGGGTTATTTCCTACGAGTTACGTTGGTCCCGTGGGAGGTGTTGGTGCCACCCACGGGGCCGTTCGGGGGCTGTTTCGAGTTCTCACCCTCTAACGCCATGTTTTTAAGCCTAAGTGTGGAAATAAGCAAATTATCGTCGTACTCTCAAACCGGGACACCCGCGGCTGCGGGGTCAGTTCCTACGAGTTACGTTGGTCCCGTGGGAGGTGTTGGTGCCACCCACGGGGCCGTCCGTGGGCTGTTTCGAGTTCTCACCCTCTAACGCCATGTTTTTAAGCCCAAGTGTGGAAATAAGCAAATTACCGTCGTACTCTCAAACCGGGACACCCGTGGCTGCGGGGTCAGTTCCTACGAGTTACGTTGGTCCCGTGGGAGGTGTTGGTCCCACCCACGGGGCCGTTCGGGGGCTGTTTCGAGTTCTCACCCTCAAACGCCATGTTTTTAAGCCTAAGTGTGGAAATAACAAATTATCGTTGTACTCTCAAACCGGGACGCCCGCGGCTGCGGGGTCAGTTCCTACGAGTTACGTTGGTCCCGTGGGAGGTGTTGGTGCCACCCACGGGGCCGTTCGGGGGCTGTTTCGAGTTCTCACCCTCTAACGCCATGTTTTTAAGCCTAAGTGTGGAAATAAGCAAATTATCGTCGTACTCTCAAACCGTGACACCCGCGGCTGCGGGGTTAGTTCCTACGAGTTACGTTGGTCCCGTGGGAGGTGTTGGTGCCACCCACGGGGCCGTTCGGGGGCTGTTTCGAGTTCTCACCCTCTAACGCCATGTTTTTAAGCCTAAGTGTGGAAATAAGCAAATTACCTTCGTACTCTCAAACCGGGACACCCGCGGCTGCGGGGTCATTTCCTACGAGTTACGTTGGTCCCGTGGGAGGTGTTGGTGCCACCCACGGGGCCGTTCGGGGGCTGTTTCGAGTTCTCAGCCTCTAACGTCATGTTTTTAAGCCTAAGTGTGGAAATAAGTAAATTACCCTCGTACTCTCAAACCGGAACACCCGCGGCTGCGGGGTCAGTTCCTACGAGTTACATTGGTCCCGTGGGAGGTGTTGGTGCCACCCACGGGGCCGTTCGGGGGCTGTATCGAGTTCTCACCCTCTAACGCCATGTTTTAAAGCCTAAGTGTGGAAATAAGCAAATTATCGTCGTACTCTCAAACAGGAACACCTGCGGCTGCGGGGTCAGTTCCTACGAGTTACGTTGGTCCCGTGGGAGGTGTTGGTGCCACCCACGGGGCCGTCCGGGGGCTGTTTCGAGTTCTCACCCTCTAACGCCATGTTTTCAAGCCTAAGTGTGGAAATAAGCAAATTACCGTCGTACTCTCAAACCGGGACACCCGCGGCTGTGGGGTCAGTTCCTAGGAGTTACGTTGGTCCCGTGGGAGGTGTTGGTGCCACCCACGGGGCCGTTCGGGGGCTGTTTCGAGTTCTCAGCCTCTAACGCCATGTTTTTAAGCCTAAGTGTGGAAATAAGTAAATTACCGTCGTACTCTCAAACCGGGACACCCACGGCTGCGGGGTCAGTTCCTACGAGTTACGTTGGTCCCGTGGGAGGTGTTGGTGCCACCCACGGGGCCGTTCGGGGGCTGTTTCGAGTTCTCACCCTCTAACGCCATGTTTTTAAGCCTAAGTGTGGAAATAAGCAAATTGTCGTCGTACTCTCAAACCGTGACACCCGCGGCTGCGGGGTCAGTTCCTACGAGTTACGTTGGTCCCGTGGGAGGTGTTGGTGCCACCCACGGGGCCGTTAGGGGGCTGTTTCAAGTTCTCACCCTCTAACGCCATGTTTTTAAGCCTAAGTGTGGAAATAAGCAAATTATCGTCGTACTCTCAAACCGGGACACCCGCGGCTGCGGGGTCAGTTCCTACGAGTTACGTTGGTCCCGTGGGAGGTGTTGGTGCCACCCACGGGGCCGTTCGGGGGCTGTTTCGAGTTCTCACCCTCTAACGCCATGTTTTTAAGCCTAAGTGTGGAAATAAGCAAATTATCGTCGTACTCTCAAACCGGGACACCCGCGGCTGCGGGGTCAGTTCCTACGAGTTACGTTGGTCCCGTGGGAGGTGTTGGTGCCACCCACGGGGCCGTTCGGGGGCTGTTTCGAGTTCTCACCCTCTAACACCATGTTTTTAAGCCTAAGTGTGGAAATAAGCAAATTACCGTCGTACTCTCAAACCGGGACACCCGCGGCTGTGGGGTCATTTCCTACGAGTTACGTTGGTCCCGTGGGAGGTGTTGGTGCCACCCACAGGGCCGTTCGGGGGCTGTTTCGAGTTCTCAGCCTCTAACGCCATGTTTTTAAGCCTAAGTGTGGAAATAAGCAAATTACCGTCGTACTCTCAAACCGGGACACCCGCGGCTGCGGGGTCAGTTCCTACGAGTTACGTTGGTCCCGTGGGAGGTGTTGGTGCCACCCACGGGTCCGTTCGGGGCTGTTTTGAGTTCTCACCCTCTAACGCCATGTTTTTAAGCCTAAGTGTGGAAATAAGCAAATTATCGTCGTACTCTCAAACCGGGACACCCGCGGCTGCGGGGTCAGTTCCTACGAGTTACGTTGGTCCCGTGGGAGGTGTTGGTGCCACCCACGGGGCCGTCCGGGGGCTGTTTCGAGTTCTCACCCTCTAACGCCATGTTTTTAAGCCTAAGTGTGGAAATAAGCAAATTACCGTCGTACTTTCAAACCGGGACACCCGCGGCTGCGGGGTCAGTTCCTACGAGTTACGTTGGTCCTGTGGGAGGTGTTGGTGCCACCCACGGGGCCGTTCGGGGGCTGTTTCGAGTTCTCACCCTCTAACGCCATGTTTTTAAGCCTAAGTGTGGAAATAAGTAAATTACCGTCGTACTCTCAAACCGGGACACCCGCGGCTGTGGGGTCAGTTCCTACGAGTTACGTTGGTCCCGTGGGAGGTGTTGGTGCCACCCACGGGGCCGTTCGGGGGCTGTTTCGAGTTCTCACCCTCTAACGCCATGTTTTTAAGCCTAAGTGTGGAAATAAGCAAATTACCGTCGTACTCTCAAACCGGGACACCCGCGGCTGCGGGGTCATTTCCTACGAGTTACGTTGGTCCCGTGGGAGGTGTTGGTGCCACCCACGGGGCCGTTCGGGGGTTGTTTCGAGTTCTCAGCCTCTAACGCCATGTTTTTAAGCCTAAGTGTGGAAATAAGCAAATTACCGTCGTACTCTCAAACCGGGACTCCCGCGGCTGCAGGGTCAGTTCCTACGAGTTACGTTGGTCCCGTGGGAGGTGTTGGTGCCACCCACGGGGCCGTTCGGGGGCTGTTTCGAGTTCTCACCCTCTAACGCCATGTTTTTAAGCCTAAGTGTGGAAATAAGCAAATTATCGTCGTACTCTCAAACCGGGACACCCGCGGCTGCGGGGTCAGTTCCTACGAGTTACGTTGGTCCCGTGGGAGGTGTTGGTGCCACCCACGGGGCCGTCCGGGGGCTGTTTCGAGTTCTCACCCTCTAACGCCATGTTTTTAAGCCTAAGTGTGGAAATAAGCAAATTAACGGCGTACTCTCAAACCGGGACACCCGCGGCTGCGGGGTCAGTTCCTACGAGTTACGTTGGTCCCGTGGGAGGTGTTGGTGCCACCCACGGGGCTGTCTGGGGGCTGTTTCGAGTTATCACCCTCTAACGCCATGTTAAGCCTAAGTGTCGAAATAAGCAAATTATAGTCGTACTCTCAAACCGGGACACCCGCGGCTGCGGGGTTAGTTCCTACGAGTTACGTTGGTCCCGTGGGAGGTGTTGGTGCCACCCACGGGGCCGTTCGGGGGCTGTTTCGAGTTCTCACCCTATAACGCCATGTTTTTAAGCCTAAGTGTGGAAATAAACAAATTATCGTCGTACTCTCAAACCGGGACACCCGCGGCTGCGGGGTCAGTTCCTACGAGTTACGTTGGTCCCGTGGGAGGTGTTGGTGCCACCCACGGGGCCGTCCGTGGGCTGTTTCGAGTTCTCACCCTCTAACGCCATGTTTTTAAGCCTAAGTGTGGAAATAAGCAAATTACCATCGTACTCTCAAACCGGGACACCCGCGGCTGCGGGGTCAGTTCCTACGAGTTACGTTGGTCCCGTGGGAGGTGTTGGTGCCACCCACGGGGCCGTCTGGGGGCTGTTTCGAGTTATCACCCTCTAACGCCATGTTAAGCCTAAGTGTCGAAATAAGCAAATTATCGTCGTACTCTCAAACCGGGACACCCACGGCTGCGGGGTTAGTTCCTACGAGTTACGTTGGTCCCGTGGGAGGTGTTGGTGCCACCCACGGGGCCGTTCGGGGGCTGTTTCGAGTTCTCACCCTCTAACGCCATGTTTTTAAGCCTAGTTGTGGAAATAAGTAAATTACCGTCGTACTCTCAAACCGGGACACCCGCGGCTGCGGGGTCAGTTCCTACGAGTTATGTTGGTCCCGTGGGAGGTGTTGGTGCCACCCACGGGGCCGTCTGGGGGCTGTTTCGAGTTATCACCCTCTAACGCCATGTTAAGCCTAAGTGTCGAAATAAGCAAATTATCGTCGTACTCTCAAACCGGGACACCCACGGCTGCGGGGTTAGTTCCTACGAGTTACGTTGGTCCCGTGGGAGGTGTTGGTGCCACCCACGGGGCCGTTCGGGGGCTGTTTCGAGTTCTCACCCTCTAACGCCATGTTTTTAAGCCTAAGTGTGGAAATAAGTAAATTACCGTCGTACTCTCAAACCGGGACACCCGCGGCTGCGGGGTCAGTTCCTACGAGTTACGTTGGTCCCGTGGGAGGTGTTGGTGCCACCCACGGGGCCGTTCGGGGGCTGTTTCGAGTTCTCACCCTCTAACGCCATGTTTTTAAGCCTAAGTGTGGAAATAAGCAAATTACCGTCGTACTCTCAAACCGTGACACCCGCGGCTGCGGGGTCATTTCCTACGAGTTACGTTGGTCCCGTGGGAGGTGTTGGTGCCACCCACGGGGCCGTTCGGGGGCTGTTTCGAGTTCTCAGCCTCTAACGCCATGTTTTTAAGCCTAAGTGTGGAAATAAGCAAATTATCGTCGTACTCTCAAACCGGGACACCCGCGGCTGCGGGGTCAGTTCCTACGAGTTACGTTGGTCCCGTGGGAGGTGTTGGTGCCACCCACGGGGCCGTCCGGGGGCTGTTTCGAGTTCTCACCCTCTAACGCCATGTTTTTAAGCCTAAGTGTGGAAATAAGCAAATTAACGGCGTACTCTCAAACCGGGACACCCGCGGCTGCGGGGTCAGTTCCTACGAGTTACGTTGGTCCCGTGGGAGGTGTGGGTGCCACCCACGGGGCTGTCTGGGGGCTGTTTCGAGTTATCACCCTCTAACGCCATGTTAAGCCTAAGTGTCGAAATAAGCAAATTATAGTCGTACTCTCAAACCGGGACACCCGCGGCTGCGGGGTTAGTTCCTACGAGTTACGTTGGTCCCGTGGGAGGTGTTGGTGCCACCCACGGGGCCGTTCGGGGGCTGTTTCGAGTTCTCACCCTCTAACGCCATGTTTTTAAGCCTAAGTGTTGAAATAAACAAATTATCGTCGTACTCTCAAACCGGGACACCCGCGGCTGCGGGGTCAGTTCCTACGAGTTACGTTGGTCCCGTGGGAGGTGTTGGTGCCACCCACGGGGCCGTCCGTGGGCTGTTTCGAGTTCTCACCCTCTAACGCCATGTTTTTAAGCCTAAGTGTGGAAATAAGCAAATTACCATCGTACTCTCAAACCGGGACACCCGCGGCTGCGGGGTCAGTTCCTACGAGTTACGTTGGTCCCGTGGGAGGTGTTGGTGCCACCCACGGGGCCGTCTGGGGGCTGTTTCGAGTTATCACCCTCTAACGCCATGTTAAGCCTAAGTGTCGAAATAAGCAAATTATCGTCGTACTCTCAAACCGGGACACCCACGGCTGCGGGGTTAGTTCCTACGAGTTACGTTGGTCCCGTGGGAGGTGTTGGTGCCACCCACGGGGCCGTTCGGGGGCTGTTTCGAGTTCTCACCCTCTAACGCCATGTTTTTAAGCCTAGGTGTGGAAATAAGTAAATTACCGTCGTACTCTCAAACCGGGACACCCGCGGCTGCGGGGTCAGTTCCTACGAGTTACGTTGGTCCCGTGGGAGGTGTTGGTGCCACCCACGGGGCCGTCTGGGGGCTGTTTCGAGTTATCACCCTCTAACGCCATGTTAAGCCTAAGTGTCGAAATAAGCAAATTATCGTCGTACTCTCAAACCGGGACACCCACGGCTGCGGGGTTAGTTCCTACGAGTTACGTTGGTCCCGTGGGAGGTGTTGGTCCCACCCACGGGGCCGTTCGGGGGCTGTTTCGAGTTCTCACCCTCTAACGCCATGTTTTTAAGCCTAAGTGTGGAAATAAGTAAATTACCGTCGTACTCTCAAACCGGGACACCCGCGGCTGCGGGGTCATTTCCTACGAGTTACGTTGGTCCCGTGGGAGGTGTTGGTGCCACCCACGGGGCCGTTCGGGGGCTGTTTCGAGTTCTCACCCTCTAACGCCATGTTTTTAAGCCTAAGTGTGGAAATAAGCAAATTACCGTCGTACTCTCAAACCGGGACACCCGCGGCTGCGGGGTCATTTCCTACGAGTTACGTTGGTCCCGTGGGAGGTGTTGGTGCCACCCACGGGGCCGTTCGGGGGCTGTTTCGAGTTCTCAGCCTCTAACGCCATGTTTTTAAGCCTAAGTCTGGAAATAAGCAAATTACCGTCGTACTCTCAAACCGGGACTCCTGCGGCTGCAGGGTCAGTTCCTACGAGTTACGTTGGTCCCGTGGGAGGTGTTGGTGCCACCCACGGGGCCGTTCGGGGGCTGTTTCGAGTTCTCACCCTCTAACGCCATGTTTTTAAGCCTAAGTGTGGAAATAAGCAAATTACCGTCGTACTCTCAAACCGGGACACCCGCGGCTGTGGGGTCATTTCCTACGAGTTACGTTGGTCCCGTGGGAGGTGTTGGTGCCACCCACGGGGCCGTTCGGGGGCTGTTTCGAGTTCTCAGCCTCTAACGCCATGTTTTTAAGCCTAAGTGTGGAAATAAGCAAATTACCGTCGTACTCTCAAACCGGGACTCCCGCGGCTGCAGGGTCAGTTCCTACGAGTTACGTTGGTCCCGTGGGAGGTGTTGGTGCCACCCACGGGGCCGTTCGGGGGCTGTTTCGAGTTCTCACCCTCTAACGCCATGTTTTTAAGCCTAAGTGTGGAAATAAGCAAATTATCGTCGTACTCTCAAACCGGGACACCCGCGGCTGCGGGGTCAGTTCCTACGAGTTACGTTGGTCCCGTGGGAGGTGTTGGTGCCACCCACGGGGCCGTCCGGGGGCTGTTTCGAGTTCTCACCCTCTAACGCCATGTTTTTAAGCCTAAGTGTGGAAATAAGCAAATTAACGGAGTACTCTCAAACCGGGACACCCGCGGCTGCGGGGTCAGTTCCTACGAGTTACGTTGGTCCCGTGGGAGGTGTGGGTGCCACCCACGGGGCTGTCTGGGGGCTGTTTCGAGTTATCACCCTCTAACGCCATGTTAAGCCTAAGTGTCGAAATAAGCAAATTATAGTCGTACTCTCAAACCGGGACACCCGCGGCTGCGGGGTCAGTTCCTACGAGTTACGTTGGTCCCGTGGGAGGTGTTGGTGCCACCCACGGGGCCGTTCGGGGGCTGTTTCGAGTTCTCACCCTCTAACGCCATGTTTTTAAGCCTAAGTGTGGAAATAAACAAATTATCGTCGTACTCTCAAACAGGAACACCCGCGGCTGCGGGGTCAGTTCCTACGAGTTACGTTGGTCCCGTGGGAGGTGTTGGTGCCACCCACGGGGCCGTCCGTGGGCTGTTTCGAGTTCTCACCCTCTAACGCCATGTTTTTAAGCCTAAGTGTGGAAATAAGCAAATTACCATCGTACTCTCAAACCGGGACACCCGCGGCTGCGGGGTCAGTTCCTACGAGTTACGTTGGTCCCGTGGGAGGTGTTGGTGCCACCCACGGGGCCGTTCGGGGGCTATTTCGAGTTCTCACCCTCTAACGCCATGTTTTTAAGCCTAAGTGTGGAAATAAGCAAATTATCGTCGTACTCTCAAACCGGGACACCCGCGGCTGCGGGGTCAGTTCCTACGAGTTACGTTGGTCCCGTGGGAGGTGTTGGTGCCACCCACGGGGCCGTCCGGGGGCTGTTTCGAGTTCTCACCCTCTAACGCCATGTTTTTAAGCCTAAGTGTGGAAATAAGCAAATTAACGGCGTTCTCTCAAACCGGGACACCCGCGGCTGCGGGGTCAGTTCCTACGAGTTACGTTGGTCCCGTGGGAGGTGTGGGTGCCACCCACGGGGCTGTCTGGGGGCTGTTTCGAGTTATCACCCTCTAACGCCATGTTAAGCCTAAGTGTCGAAATAAGCAAATTATCGTCGTACTCTCAAACCGGGACACCCGCGGCTGCGGGGTTAGTTCCTACGAGTTACGTTGGTCCCGTGGGAGGTGTTAGTGCCACCCACGGGGCCGTTCGGGGGCTGTTTCGAGTTCTCACCCTCTAACGCCATGTTTTTAAGCCTAAGTGTGCAAATAAGCAAATTATCGTCGTACTCTCAAACCGGGACACCCGCGGCTGCGGGGTCAGTTCCTACGAGTTACGTTGGTCCCGTGGGAGGTGTTGGTGCCACCCACGGGGCCGTCCGTGGGCCGTTTCGAGTTCTCACCCTCTAACGCCATGTTTTTAAGCCTAAGTGTGGAAATAAGCAAATTACCGTCGTACTCTCAAACCGGGACACCCGCGGCTGCGGGGTCAGTTCCTACGAGTTACGTTGGTCCCGTGGGAGGTGTTGGTGCAACCCACGGGGCCGTTCGGGGGCTATTTCGAGTTCTCACCCTCTAACGCCATGTTTTTAAGCCTAAGTGTGGAAATAAGCAAATTATCGTCGTACTCTCAAACCGGGACACCCGCGGCTGCGGGGTCAGTTCCTACGAGTTACGTTGGTCCCGTGGGAGGTGTTGGTGCCACCCACGGGGCCGTCCGTGGGCTGTTTCGAGTTCTCACCCTCTAACGCCATGTTTTTAAGCCTAAGTGTGGAAATAAGCAAATTACCATCGTACTCTCAAACCGGGTCACCCGCGGCTGCGGGGTCAGTTCCTACGAGTTACGTTGGTCCCGTGGGAGGTGTTGGTGCCACCCACGGGGCCGTTCGGGGGCTATTTCGAGTTCTCACCCTCTAACGCCATGTTTTTAAGCCTAAGTGTGGAAATAAGCAAATTATCGTCGTACTCTCAAACCGGGACACCCGCGGCTGCGGGGTCAGTTCCTACGAGTTACGTGGGTCCCGTGGGAGGTGTTGGTGCCACCCACGGGGCCGTCCGGGGGCTGTTTCGAGTTCTCACCCTCTAACGCCATGTTTTTAAGCCTAAGTGTGGAAATAAGCAAATGAACGGCGTACTCTCAAACCGGGACACCCGCGGCTGCGGGGTCAGTTCCTACGAGTTACGTTGGTCCCGTGGGAGGTGTGGGTGCCACCCACGGGGCTGTCTGGGGGCTGTTTCGAGTTATCACCCTCTAACGCCATGTTAAGCCTAAGTGTCGAAATAAGCAAATTATCGTCGTACTCTCAAACCGGGACACCCGCGGCTGCGGGGTTAGTTCCTACGAGTTACGTTGGTCCCGTGGGAGGTGTTAGTGCCACCCACGGGGCCGTTCGGGGGCTGTTTCGAGTTCTCACCCTCTAACGCCATGTTTTTAAGCCTAAGTGTGGAAATAAGCAAATTATCGTCGTACTCTCAAACCGGGACACCCGCGGCTGCGGGGTCAGTTCCTACGAGTTACGTTGGTCCCGTGGGAGGTGTTGGTGCCACCCACGGGGCCGTCCGTGGGCCGTTTCGAGTTCTCACCCTCTAACGCCATGTTTTTAAGCCTAAGTGTGGAAATAAGCAAATTACCGTCGTACTCTCAAACCGGGACACCCGCGGCTGCGGGGTCAGTTCCTACGAGTTACGTTGGTCCCGTGGGAGGTGTTGGTGCCACCCACGGGGCCGTTCGGGGCCTATTTCGAGTTCTCACCCTCTAACGCCATGTTTTTAAGCCTAGGTGTGGAAATAAGCAAATTATCGTCGTACTCTCAAACCGGGACACCCGCGGCTGCGGGGTCAGTTCCTACGAGTTACGTTGGTCCCGTGGGAGGTGTTGGTGCCACCCACGGGGCCGTTCGGGGGATGTTTCGAGTTCTTACCCTCTAACGCCATGTTTTTAAGCCTAAGTGTGGAAATAAGCAAATTATCGTCGTACTCTCAAACCGTGACACCCGCGGCTGCAGGGTCAGTTCCTACGAGTTACGTTGGTCCCGTGGGAGGTGTAGGTGCCACCCACGGGGCCGTTCGGGGGCTGTTTCGAGTTCTCACCCTCTAACGCCATGTTAAGCCTAAGTGTCGAAATAAGCAAATTACCGTCGTACTCTCAAACCGGGACTCCCGCGGCTGCAGGGTCAGTTCCTACGAGTTACGTTGGTCCCGTGGGAGGTGTTGGTGCCACCCACGGGGCCGTTCGGGGGCTGTTTCGAGTTCTCACCCTCTAACGCCATGTTTTTAAGCCTAAGTGTGGAAATAAGCAAATTATCGTCGTACTCTCAAACCGGGACACCCGCGGCTGCGGGGTCAGTTCCTACGAGTTACGTTGGTCCCGTGGGAGGTGTTGGTGCCACCCACGGGGCCGTCCGGGGGCTGTTTCGAGTTCTCACCCTCTAACGCCATGTTTTTAAGCCTAAGTGTGGAAATAAGCAAATTACCGTCGTACTTTCAAACCGGGACACCCGCGGCTGCGGGGTCAGTTTCTACGAGTTACGTTGGTCCGGTGGGAGGTGTTGGTGCCACCCACGGGGCCGTTCGGGGGCTGTTTCGAGTTCTCACCCTCTAACACCATGTTTTTAAGCCTAAGTGTGGAAATAAGTAAATGACCGTCGTACTCTCAAACCGGGACAAACGCGGCTGCGGGGTCAGTTCCTACGAGTTACGTTGGTCCCGTGGGAGGTGTTGGTGAAACCCACGGGGCCGTTCGGGGGCTGTTTCGAGTTCTCACCCTCTAACGCCATGTTTTTAAGCCTAAGTGTGGAAATAAGCAAATTACCGTCGTACTCTCAAACCGGGACACCCGCGGCTGCGGGGTCATTTTCTACGAGTTACGTTGGTCCCGTGGGAGGTGTTGGTGCCACCCACGGGGCCGTTCGGGGGCTGTTTCGAGTTCTCAGCCTCTAACGCCATGTTTTTAAGCCTAAGTGTGGAAATAAGCAAATTACCGTCGTACTCTCAAACCGGGACTCCCGCGGCTGCAGGGTCAGTTCCTACGAGTTACGTTGGTCCCGTGGGAGGTGTTGGTGCCACCCACGGGGCCGTTCGGGGGCTGTTTCGAGTTCTCACCCTCTAACGCCATGTTTTTAAGCCTAAGTGTGGAAATAAGCAAATTATCGTCGTACTCTCAAACCGGGACACCCGCGGCTGCGGGGTCAGTTCCTACGAGTTACGTTGGTCCCGTGGGAGGTGTTGGTGCCACCCACGGGGCCGTCCGGGGGCTGTTTCGAGTTCTCACCCTCTAACGCCATGTTTTTAAGCCTAAGTGTGGAAATAAGCAAATTAACGGCGTACTCTCAAACCGGGACACCCGCGGCTGCGGGGTCATTTCCTACGAGTTACGTTGGTCCCGTGGGAGGTGTGGGTGCCACCCACGGGGCTGTCTGGGGGCTGTTTCGAGTTATCACCCTCTAACGCCATGTTAAGCCTAAGTGTCGAAATAAGCAAATTATAGTCGTACTCTCAAACCGGGACACCCGCGGCTGCGGGGTTAGTTCCTACGAGTTACGTTGGTCCCGTGGGAGGTGTTGGTGCCACCCACGGGGCCGTTCGGGGGCTGTTTCGAGTTCTCACCCTCTAACGCCATGTTTTTAAGCCTAAGTGTGGAAATAAACAAATTATCGTCGTACTCTCAAACCGGGACACCCGCGGCTGCGGGGTCAGTTCCTACGAGTTACGTTGGTCCCGTGGGAGGTGTTGGTGCCACCCACGGGGCCGTCCGTGGGCTGTTTCGAGTTCTCACCCTCTAACGCCATGTTTTTAAGCCTAAGTGTGGAAATAAGCAAATTACCATCGTACTCTCAAACCGGGACACCCGCGGCTGCGGGGTCAGTTCCTACGAGTTACGTTGGTCCCGTGGGAGGTGTTGGTGCCACCCACGGGGCCGTCTGGGGGCTGTTTCGAGTTATCACCCTCTAACGCCATGTTAAGCCTAAGTGTCGAAATAAGCAAATTATCGTCGTACTCTCAAACCGGGACACCCACGGCTGCGGGGTTAGTTCCTACGAGTTACGTTGGTCCCGTGGGAGGTGTTGGTGCCACCCACGGGGCCGTTCGGGGGCTGTTTCGAGTTCTCACCCTCTAACGCCATGTTTTTAAGCCTAGGTGTGGAAATAAGTAAATTACCGTCGTACTCTCAAACCGGGACACCCGCGGCTGCGGTTTCAGTTCCTACGAGTTACGTTGGTCCCGTGGGAGGTGTTGGTGCCACCCACGGTGCCGTCTGGGGGCTGTTTCGAGTTATCACCCTCTAACGCCATGTTAAGCCTAAGTGTCGAAATAAGCAAATTATCGTCGTACTCTCAAACCGGGACACCCACGGCTGCGGGGTTAGTTCCTACGAGTTACGTTGGTCCCGTGGGAGGTGTTGGTGCCACCCACGGGGCCGTTCGGGGGCTGTTTCGAGTTCTCACCCTCTAACGCCATGTTTTTAAGCCTAAGTGTGGAAATAAGTAAATTACCGTCGTACTCTCAAACCGGGACACCCGCGGCTGCGGGGTCAGTTCCTATGAGTTACGTTGGTCCCGTGGGAGGTGTTGGTGCCACCCACGGGGCCGTTCGGGGGCTGTTTCGAGTTCTCACCCTCTAACGCCATGTTTTTAAGCCTAAGTGTGGAAATAAGCAAATTACCGTCGTACTCTCAAACCGGGACACCCGCGGCTGCGGGGTCATTTCCTACGAGTTACGTTGGTCCCGTGGGAGGTGTTGGTGCCACCCACGGAGCCGTTCGGGGGCTGTTTCGAGTTCTCAGCCTCTAACGCCATGTTTTTAAGCCTAAGTGTGGAAATAAGCAAATTACCGTCGTACTCTCAAACCGGGACTCCCGCGGCTGCAAGGTCAGTTCCTACGAGTTACGTTGGTCCCTTGGGAGGTGTTGGTGCCACCCACGGGGCCGTTCGGGGGCTGTTTCGAGTTCCCACCCTCTAACGCCATGTTTTTAAGCCTAAGTGTGGAAATAAGCAAATTATCGTCGTACTCTCAAACCGGGACACCCGCGGCTGCGGGGTGAGTTCCTACGAGTTACGTTGGTCCCGTGGGAGGTGTTGGTGCCACCCACGGGGCCGTCCGGGGGCTGTTTCGAGTTCTCACCCTCTAACGCCATGTTTTTAAGCCTAAGTGTGGAAATAAGCAAATTAACGGCGTACTCTCAAACCGGGACACCCGCGGCTGCGGGGTCAGTTCCTACGAGTTACGTTGGTCCCGTGGGAGGTGTGGGTGCCACCCACGGGGCTGTCTGGGGGCTGTTTCGAATTATCACCCTCTAACGCCATGTTAAGCCTAAGTGTCGAAATAAGCAAATTATAGTCGTACTCTTAAACCGGGACACCCGCGGCTGCGGGGTTAGATCCTACGAGTTACGTTGGTCCCGTGGGAGGTGTTTGTGCCACCCACGGGGCCGTTCGGGGTCTGTTTCGAGTTCTCACCCTCTAACGCCATGTTTTTAAGCCTAAGTGTGGAAATAAACAAATTATCGTCGTACTCTCAAACCGGGACACCCGCGGCTGCGGGGTCAGTTCCTACGAGTTACGTTGGTCCCGTGGGAGGTGTTGGTGCCACCCACGGGGCCGTCCGTGGGCTGTTTCGAGTTCTCACCCTCTAACGCCATGTTTTTAAGCCTAAGTGTGGAAATAAGCAAATTACCATCGTACTCTCAAACCGGGACACCCGCGGCTGCGGGGTCAGTTCCTACGAGTTACGTTGGTCCCGTGGGAGGTGTTGGTGCCACCCACGGGGCCGTCTGGGGGCTGTTTCGAGTTATCACCCTCTAACGCCATGTTAAGCCTAAGTGTCGAAATAAGCAAATTATCGTCGTACTCTCAAACCGGGACACCCACGGCTGCGGGGTTAGTTCCTACGAGTTACGTTGGTCCCGTGGGAGGTGTTTGTGCCACCCACGGGGCCGTTCGGGGGCTGTTTCGAGTTCTCACCCTCTAACGCCATGTTTTTAAGCCTAAGTGTGGAAATAAGCAAATTATCGTCGTACTCTCAAACCGTGACACCCGCGGCTGCGGGGTCAGTTCCTACGAGTTACGTTGGTCCCGTGTGAGGTGTTGGTGCCACCCACGGGGCCGTTCGGGGGCTGTTTCGAGTTCTCACCCTCTAACGCCATGTTTTTAAGCCTAAGTGTGGAAATAAGCAAATTACCGTCGTACTCTCAAACCGGGACACCCGCGGCTGCGGGGTCATTTCCTACGAGTTACGTTGGTCCCGTGGGAGGTGTTGGTGCCACCCACGGGGCCGTTCGGGGGCTGTTTCGAGTTCTCAGCCTCTAACGCCATGTTTTTAAGCCTAAGTGTGGAAATAAGCAAATTACCGTCGTACTCTCAAACCGGGACTCCCGCGGCTGCAGGGTCAGTTCCTACGAGTTACGTTGGTCCCGTGGGAGGTGTTGGTGCCACCCACGGGGCCGTTCGGGGGCTGTTTCGAGTTCTCACCCTCTAACGCCATGTTTTTAAGCCTAAGTGTGAAAATAAGCAAATTATCGTCGTACTCTCAAACCGGGACACCCGCGGCTGCGGGGTCAGTTCCTACGAGTTACGTTGGTCCCGTGGGAGGTGTTGGTGCCACCCACGGGGCCGTCCGGGGGCTGTTTCGAGTTCTCACCCTCTAACGCCATGTTTTTAAGCCTAAGTGTGGAAATAAGCAAATTAACGGCGTACTCTCAAACCGGGACACCCGCGGCTGCGGGGTCAGTTCCTACGAGTTACGTTGGTCCCGTGGGAGGTGTGGGTGCCACCCACGGGGCTGTCTGGGGGCTGTTTCGAGTTATCACCCTCTAACGCCATGTTAAGCCTAAGTGTCGAAATAAGCAAATTATAGTCGTACTCTCAAACCGGGACACCCGCGGTAGCGGGGTTAGTTCCTACGAGTTACGTTGGTCCCGTGGGAGGTGTTGGTGCCACCCACGGGGCCGTTCGGGGGCTGTTTCGAGTTCTCACCCTCTAACGCCATGTTTTTAAGCCTAAGTGTGGAAATAAACAAATTATCGTCGTACTCTCAAGCCGGGACACCCGCGGCTGCGGGGTCAGTTCCTACGAGTTACGTTGGTCCCGTGGGAGGTGTTGGTGCCACCCACGGGGCCGTCCGTGGGCTGTTTCGAGTTCTCACCCTCTAACGCCATGTTTTTAAGCCTAAGTGTGGAAATAAGCAAATTACCATCGTACTCTCAAACCGGGACACCCGCGGCTGCGGGGTCAGTTCCTACGAGTTACGTTGGTCCCGTGGGAGGTGTTGGTGCCACCCACGGGGCCGTTCGGGGGCTATTTCGAGTTCTCACCCTCTAACGCCATGTTTTTAAGCCTAAGTGTGGAAATAAGCAAATTATCGTCGTACTCTCAAACCGGGACACCCGCGGCTGCGGGGTCAGTTCCTACGAGTTACGTTGGTCCCGTGGGAGGTGTTGGTGCCACCCACGGGGCCGTTCGGGGGCTGTTTCGAGTTCTTACCCTCTAACGCCATGTTTTTAAGCCTAAGTGTGGAAATAAGCAAATTATCGTCGTACTCTCAAACCGTGACACCCGCGGCTGCAGGGTCAGTTCCTACGAGTTACGTTGGTCCCGTGGGAGGTGTTGGTGCCACCCACGGGGCCGTTCGGGGGCTGTTTCGAGTTCTCACCCTCTAACGCCATGTTAAGCCTAAGTGTCGAAATAAGCAAATTATCGTCGTACTCTCAAACCGTTACACCCGCGGCTGCGGGGTCAGTTCCTACGAGTTACGTTGGTCCCGTGGGAGGTGTTGGTGCCACCCACGGGGCCGTTCGGGGGCTGTTTCGAGTTCTCACCCTCTAACGCCATGTTTTTAAGCCTAAGTGTGGAAATAAGCAAATTATCGTCGTACTCTCAAACCGTGACACCCGCGGCTGCAGGGTCAGTTCCTACGAGTTACGTTGGTCCCGTGGGAGGTGTTGGTGCCACCCACGGGGCCGTTCGGGGGCTGTTTCGAGTTCTCACCCTCTAACGCCATGTTTTTAAGCCTAAGTGTGGAAATAAGCAAATTACCGTCGTACTTTCAAACCGGGACACCCGCGGCTGCGGGGTCATTTCCTACGAGTTACGTTGGTCCCGTGGGAGGTGTTGGTGCCACCCACGGGGCCGTTCGGGGGCTGTTTCGAGTTCTCAGCCTCTAACGCCATGTTTTTAAGCCTAAGTGTGGAAATAAGCAAATTAACGTCGTACTCTCAAACCGGGACTCCCGCGGCTGCAGGGTCAGTTCCTACGAGTTACGTTGGTCCCGTGGGAGGTGTTGGTGCCACCCACGGGGCCGTTCGGGGGCTGTTTCGAGTTCTCACCCTCTAACGCCATGTTTTTAAGCCTAAGTGTGGAAATAAGCAAATTATCGTGGTACTCTCAAACCGGGACACCCGCGGCTGCGGGGTCAGTTCCTACGAGTTACGTTGGTCCCGTGGGAGGTGTTGGTGCCACCCACGGGGCCGTCCGAGGGCTGTTTCGAGTTCTCACCCTCTAACGCCATGTTTTTAAGCCTAAGTGTGGAAATAAGCAAATTAACGGCGTACTCTCAAACCGGGACACCCGCGGCTGCGGGGTCAGTTCCTACGAGTTACGTTGGTCCCGTGGGAGGTGTTGGTGCCACCCACGGGGCCGTCTGGGGGTTATTTCGAGTTATCACCCTCTAACGCCATGTTAAGCCTAAGTGTCGAAATAAGCAAATTATCGTCGTACTCTCAAACCGGGACACCCGCGGCTGCGGGGTTAGTTCCTACGAGTTACGTTGGTCCCGTGGGAGGTGTTGGTGCCACCCACGGGGCCGTTCGGGGGCTGTTTCGAGTTCTCACCCTCTAACGCCATGTTTTTAAGCCTAAGTGTGGAAATAAGCAAATTATCGTCGTACTCTCAAACCGGGACACCCGCGGCTACGGGGTCAGTTCCTACGAGTTACGTTGGTCCCGTGGGAGGTGTTGGTGCCACCCACGGGGCCGTCCGTGGGCTGTTTCGAGTTCTCACCCTCTAACGCCATGTTTTTAAGCCCAAGTGTGGAAATAAGCAAATTACCGTCGTACTCTCAAACCGGGACACCCGCGGCTGCGGGGTCAGTTCCTACGAGTTACGTTGGTCCCGTGGGAGGTGTTGGTGCCACCCACGGGGCCGTTCGGCGGCTGTTTCGAGTTCTCACCCTCTAACGCCATGTTTTTAAGCCTAAGTGTGGAAATAACAAATTATCGTTGTACTCTCAAACCGGGACACCCGCGGCTGCGGGGTCAGTTCCTACGAGTTACGTTGGTCCCGTGGGAGGTGTTGGTGCCACCCACGGGGCCGTTCGGGTGCTGTTTCGAGTTCTCACCCTCTAACGCCATGTTTTTAAGCCTAAGTGTGGAAATAAGCAAATTATCGTCGTACTCTCAAACCGTGACACCCGAGGCTGCAGGGTCAGTTCCTACGAGTTACGTTGGTCCCGTGGGAGGTGTTGGTGCCACCCACGGGGCCGTTCGGGGGCTGTTTCGAGTTCTCACCCTCTAACGCCATGTTTTTAAGCCTAAGTGTGGAAATAAGCAAATTACCGTCGTACTCTCAAACCGGGACACCCGCGGCTGCGGGGTCATTTCCTACGAGTTACGTTGGTCCCGTGGGAGGTGTTGGTGCCACCCACGGGGCCGTTCGGGGGCTGTTTCGAGTTCTCAGCCTCTAACGTCTTGTTTTTAAGCCTAAGTGTGGAAATAAGTAAATTACCATCGTACTCTCAAACCGGGACACCCGCGGCTGCGGGGTCAGTTCCTACGAGTTACGTTGGTCCCGTGGGAGGTGTTGGTGCCACCCACGGGGCCGTTCGGGGGCTGTTTCGAGTTCTCACCCTCTAACGCCATGTTTTAAAGCCTAAGTGTGGAAATAAGCAAATTATCGTCGTACTCTCAAACAGGAACACCCGCGGCTGCGGGGTCAGTTCCTACGAGTTACGTTGGTCCCGTGGGAGGTGTTGGTGCCACCCACGGGGCCGTCCGGGGGCTGTTTCGAGTTCTCACCCTCTAACGCCATGTTTTTAAGCATAAGTGTGGAAATAAGCAAATTACCGTCGTACTCTCAAACCGGGACACCCGCGGCTGCGGGGTCAGTTCCTACGAGTTACGTTGGTCCCGTGGGAGGTGTTGGTGCCACCCACGGGGACGTTCGGGGGCTGTTTCGAGTTCTCAGCCTCTAACGCCATGTTTTTAAGCCTAAGTGTGGAAATAAGTAAATTACCGTCGTACTCTCAAACCGGGACACCCACGGCTGCGGGGTCAGTTCCTACGAGTTACGTTGGTCCCGTGGGAGGTGTTGGTGCCACCCATGGGGCCGTTCGGGGGCTGTTTCGAGTTCTCACCCTCTAACGCCATGTTTTTAAGCCTAAGTGTGGAAATAAGCAAATTGTCGTCGTACTCTCAAACCGTGACACCCGCGGCTGCGGGGTCAGTTCCTACTAGTTTCGTTAGTCCCGTGGGAGGTGTTGGTGCCACCCACGGGGCCGTTCGGGGGCTGTTTCAAGTTCTCACCCTCTAACGCCATGTTTTTAAGCCTAAGTGTGGAAATAAGCAAATTATCGTCGTACTCTCAAACCGGCACTCCCGCGGCTGCGGGGTCAGTTCCTACGAGTTATGTTGGTCCCGTGGGAGGTGTTGGTGCCACCCACGGGGCCGTTCGGGGGCTGTTTCGAGTTCTCACCCTCTAACGCCATGTTTTTAAGCCTAAGTGTGGAAATATGCAAATTATCGTCGTACTCCCAAACCGGGACACCCGCGGCTGCGGGGTCAGTTCCTACGAGTTACGTTGGTCCCGTGGGAGGTGTTGGTGCCACCCACGGGGCCGTTCGGGGGCTGTTTCGAGTTCTCACCCTCTAACGCCATGTTTTTAAGCCTATGTGTGGAAATAAGCAAATTACCGTCGTACTCTCAAACCGTGACACCCGCGGCTGCAGGGTCAGTTCCTACGAGTTACGTTGGTCCCGTGGGAGGTGTTGGTGCCACCCACGGGGCCGTTCGGGGGCTGTTTCGAGTTCTCACCCTCTAACGCCATGTTTTTAAGCCTAAGTGTGGAAATAAGCAAATTACCGTCGTACTCTCAAACCGGGACACCCGCGGCTGTGGGGTCATTTCCTACGAGTTACGTTGGTCCCGTGGGAGGTGTTGGTGCCACCCAGAGGGCCGTTCGGGGGCTGTTTCGAGTTCTCACCCTCTAACGCCATGTTTTTAAGCCTAAGTGTGGAAATAAGCAAATTACCGTCGTACTCTCAAACCGGGACACCCGCGGCTGTGGGGTCATTTCCTACGAGTTACGTTGGTCCCGTGGGAGGTGTTGGTGCCACCCAGAGGGCCGTTCGGGGGCTGTTTCGAGTTCTCAGCCTCTAACGCCATGTTTTTAAGCCTAAGTGTGGAAATAAGCAAATTACCGTCGTACTCTCAAACCGAGACATCCGCGGCTGCGGGGTCAGTTCCTACGAGTTACGTTGGTCCCGTGGGAGGTGTTGGTGCCACCTACGGGGCCGTTCGGGGCTGTTTCGAGTTCTCACCCTCTAACGCCATGTTTTTAAGCCTAAGTGTGGAAATTAGCAAATTATCGTCGTACTCTCAAACCGGGACACCCGCGGCTGCGGGGTCAGTTCCTACTAGTTACGTTGGTCCCGTGGGAGGTGTTGGTGCCACCCACGGGGCCGTCCGGGGGCTGTTTCGAGTTCTCACCCTCTAACGCCATGTTTTTAAGCCTAAGTGTGGAAATAAGCAAATTAACGTCATACTCTCAAACCGGGACACCCGCGGTTGCGGGGTCAGTTCCTACGAGTTACGTTGGTCCCGTGGGAGGTGTTGGTGCCACCCACGGGGCCGTCTGGGGGCTGTTTCGAGTTATCACCCTCTAACGCCATGTTAAGCCTAAGTGTCGAAATAAGCAAATTATCGTCGTACTCTCAAACCGGGACACCCACGGCTGCGGGGTTAGTTCCTACGAGTTACGTTGGTCCCGTGGGAGGTGTTGGTGCCACCCACGGGGCCGTTCGGGGGTTGTTTCGAGTTCTCACCCTCTAACGCCATGTTTTTAAGCCTAAGTGTGGAAATAAGTAAATTACCGTCGTACTCTCAAACCGGGACACCCGCGGCTGCGGGGTCAGTTCCTACGAGTTACGTTGGTCCCGTGGGAGGTGTTGGTGCCACCCACAGGGCCGTTCGTGGGCTGTTTCGAGTTCTCACCCTCTAACGCCATGTTTTTAAGCCTAAGTGTGGAAATAAGCAAATTACCATCGTACTCTCAAACCGGGACACCCGCGGCTGCGGGGTCAGTTCCTACGAGTTACGTTGGTCCCGTGGGAGGTGTTGGTGCCACCCACGGGGCCGTTCGGGGGCTGTTTCAAGTTCTCACCCTCTAACGCCATGTTTTTAAGCCTAAGTGTGGAAATAAGCAAATTACCGTCGTACTCTCAAACCGGGACTCCCGCGGCTGCAGGGTCAGTTCCTACGAGTTACGTTGGTTCCGTGGGAGGTGTTGGTGCCACCCACGGGGCCGTTCGGGGGCTGTTTCGAGTTCTCACCCTCTAACGCCATGTTTTTAAGCCAAACTGTGGAAATAAGCAAATTATCGTCGTACTCTCAAACCGGGACACCCGCGGCTGCGGGGTGAGTTCCTACGAATTACGTTGGTCCCGTGGGAGGTGTTGGTGCCACCCACGGGGCCGTCCGGGGGCTGTTTCGAGTTCTCACCCTCTAACGCCATGTTTTTAAGCCTAAGTGTGGAAATAAGCAAATTAACGGCGTACTCTCAAACCGGGACACCCGCGGCTGCGGGGTCAGTTCCTACGAGTTACGTTGGTCCCGTGGGAGGTGTTGGTGCCACCCACGGGGCCGTCTGGGGGCTGTTTCGAGTTATCACTCTCTAACGCCATGTTAAGCCTAAGTGTCGAAATAAGCAAATTATCGTCGTACTCTCAAACCGGTACACCCGCGGCTGCGGGGTTATTTCCTACGAGTTACGTTGGTCCCGTGGGAGGTGTTGGTGCCACCCACGGGGCCGTTCGGGGGCTGTTTCGAGTTCTCACCCTCTAACGCCATGTTTTTAAGCCTAAGTGTGGAAATAAGCAAATTATCGTCGTACTCTCAAACCGGGACACCCGCGGCTGCGGGGTCAGTTCCTACGAGTTACGTTGGTCCCGTGGGAGGTGTTGGTGCCACCCACGGGGCCGTCCGTGGGCTGTTTCGAGTTCTCACCCTCTAACGCCATGTTTTTAAGCCCAAGTGTGGAAATAAGCAAATTACCGTCGTACTCTCAAACCGGGACACCCGTGGCTGCGGGGTCAGTTCCTACGAGTTACGTTGGTCCCGTGGGAGGTGTTGGTCCCACCCACGGGGCCGTTCGGGGGCTGTTTCGAGTTCTCACCCTCAAACGCCATGTTTTTAAGCCTAAGTGTGGAAATAACAAATTATCGTTGTACTCTCAAACCGGGACGCCCGCGGCTGCGGGGTCAGTTCCTACGAGTTACGTTGGTCCCGTGGGAGGTGTTGGTGCCACCCACGGGGCCGTTCGGGGGCTGTTTCGAGTTCTCACCCTCTAACGCCATGTTTTTAAGCCTAAGTGTGGAAATAAGCAAATTATCGTCGTACTCTCAAACCGTGACACCCGCGGCTGCGGGGTTAGTTCCTACGAGTTACGTTGGTCCCGTGGGAGGTGTTGGTGCCACCCACGGGGCCGTTCGGGGGCTGTTTCGAGTTCTCACCCTCTAACGCCATGTTTTTAAGCCTAAGTGTGGAAATAAGCAAATTACCTTCGTACTCTCAAACCGGGACACCCGCGGCTGCGGGGTCATTTCCTACGAGTTACGTTGGTCCCGTGGGAGGTGTTGGTGCCACCCACGGGGCCGTTCGGGGGCTGTTTCGAGTTCTCAGCCTCTAACGTCATGTTTTTAAGCCTAAGTGTGGAAATAAGTAAATTACCCTCGTACTCTCAAACCGGAACACCCGCGGCTGCGGGGTCAGTTCCTACGAGTTACATTGGTCCCGTGGGAGGTGTTGGTGCCACCCACGGGGCCGTTCCGGGGCTGTATCGAGTTCTCACCCTCTAACGCCATGTTTTAAAGCCTAAGTGTGGAAATAAGCAAATTATCGTCGTACTCTCAAACAGGAACACCCGCGGCTGCGGGGTCAGTTCCTACGAGTTACGTTGGTCCCGTGGGAGGTGTTGGTGCCACCCACGGGGCCGTCCGGGGGCTGTTTCGAGTTCTCACCCTCTAACGCCATGTTTTCAAGCCTAAGTGTGGAAATAAGCAAATTACCGTCGTACTCTCAAACCGGGACACCCGCGGCTGTGGGGTCAGTTCCTAGGAGTTACGTTGGTCCCGTGGGAGGTGTTGGTGCCACCCACGGGGCCGTTCGGGGGCTGTTTCGAGTTCTCAGCCTCTAACGCCATGTTTTTAAGCCTAAGTGTGGAAATAAGTAAATTACCGTCGTACTCTCAAACCGGGACACCCACGGCTGCGGGGTCAGTTCCTACGAGTTACGTTGGTCCCGTGGGAGGTGTTGGTGCCACCCACGGGGCCGTTCGGGGGCTGTTTCGAGTTCTCACCCTCTAACGCCATGTTTTTAAGCCTAAGTGTGGAAATAAGCAAATTGTCGTCGTACTCTCAAACCGTGACACCCGCGGCTGCGGGGTCAGTTCCTACGAGTTACGTTGGTCCCGTGGGAGGTGTTGGTGCCACCCACGGGGCCGTTAGGGGGCTGTTTCAAGTTCTCACCCTCTAACGCCATGTTTTTAAGCCTAAGTGTGGAAATAAGCAAATTATCGTCGTACTCTCAAACCGGGACACCCGCGGCTGCGGGGTCAGTTCCTACGAGTTACGTTGGTCCCGTGGGAGGTGTTGGTGCCACCCACGGGGCCGTTCGGGGGCTGTTTCGAGTTCTCACCCTCTAACGCCATGTTTTTAAGCCTAAGTGTGGAAATAAGCAAATTATCGTCGTACTCTCAAACCGGGACACCCGCGGCTGCGGGGTCAGTTCCTACGAGTTACGTTGGTCCCGTGGGAGGTGTTGGTGCCACCCACGGGGCCGTTCGGGGGCTGTTTCGAGTTCTCACCCTCTAACACCATGTTTTTAAGCCTAAGTGTGGAAATAAGCAAATTACCGTCGTACTCTCAAACCGGGACACCCGCGGCTGTGGGGTCATTTCCTACGAGTTACGTTGGTCCCGTGGGAGGTGTTGGTGCCACCCACAGGGCCGTTCGGGGGCTGTTTCGAGTTCTCAGCCTCTAACGCCATGTTTTTAAGCCTAAGTGTGGAAATAAGCAAATTACCGTCGTACTCTCAAACCGGGACACCCGCGGCTGCGGGGTCAGTTCCTACGAGTTACGTTGGTCCCGTGGGAGGTGTTGGTGCCACCCACGGGTCCGTTCGGGGCTGTTTTGAGTTCTCACCCTCTAACGCCATGTTTTTAAGCCTAAGTGTGGAAATAAGCAAATTATCGTCGTACTCTCAAACCGGGACACCCGCGGCTGCGGGGTCAGTTCCTACGAGTTACGTTGGTCCCGTGGGAGGTGTTGGTGCCACCCACGGGGCCGTCCGGGGGCTGTTTCGAGTTCTCACCCTCTAACGCCATGTTTTTAAGCCTAAGTGTGGAAATAAGCAAATTACCGTCGTACTTTCAAACCGGGACACCCGCGGCTGCGGGGTCAGTTCCTACGAGTTACGTTGGTCCTGTGGGAGGTGTTGGTGCCACCCACGGGGCCGTTCGGGGGCTGTTTCGAGTTCTCACCCTCTAACGCCATGTTTTTAAGCCTAAGTGTGGAAATAAGTAAATTACCGTCGTACTCTCAAACCGGGACACCCGCGGCTGTGGGGTCAGTTCCTACGAGTTACGTTGGTCCCGTGGGAGGTGTTGGTGCCACCCACGGGGCCGTTCGGGGGCTGTTTCGAGTTCTCACCCTCTAACGCCATGTTTTTAAGCCTAAGTGTGGAAATAAGCAAATTACCGTCGTACTCTCAAACCGGGACACCCGCGGCTGCGGGGTCATTTCCTACGAGTTACGTTGGTCCCGTGGGAGGTGTTGGTGCCACCCACGGGGCCGTTCGGGGGTTGTTTCGAGTTCTCAGCCTCTAACGCCATGTTTTTAAGCCTAAGTGTGGAAATAAGCAAATTACCGTCGTACTCTCAAACCGGGACTCCCGCGGCTGCAGGGTCAGTTCCTACGAGTTACGTTGGTCCCGTGGGAGGTGTTGGTGCCACCCACGGGGCCGTTCGGGGGCTGTTTCGAGTTCTCACCCTCTAACGCCATGTTTTTAAGCCTAAGTGTGGAAATAAGCAAATTATCGTCGTACTCTCAAACCGGGACACCCGCGGCTGCGGGGTCAGTTCCTACGAGTTACGTTGGTCCCGTGGGAGGTGTTGGTGCCACCCACGGGGCCGTCCGGGGGCTGTTTCGAGTTCTCACCCTCTAACGCCATGTTTTTAAGCCTAAGTGTGGAAATAAGCAAATTAACGGCGTACTCTCAAACCGGGACACCCGCGGCTGCGGGGTCAGTTCCTACGAGTTACGTTGGTCCCGTGGGAGGTGTTGGTGCCACCCACGGGGCTGTCTGGGGGCTGTTTCGAGTTATCACCCTCTAACGCCATGTTAAGCCTAAGTGTCGAAATAAGCAAATTATAGTCGTACTCTCAAACCGGGACACCCGCGGCTGCGGGGTTAGTTCCTACGAGTTACGTTGGTCCCGTGGGAGGTGTTGGTGCCACCCACGGGGCCGTTCGGGGGCTGTTTCGAGTTCTCACCCTATAACGCCATGTTTTTAAGCCTAAGTGTGGAAATAAACAAATTATCGTCGTACTCTCAAACCGGGACACCCGCGGCTGCGGGGTCAGTTCCTACGAGTTACGTTGGTCCCGTGGGAGGTGTTGGTGCCACCCACGGGGCCGTCCGTGGGCTGTTTCGAGTTCTCACCCTCTAACGCCATGTTTTTAAGCCTAAGTGTGGAAATAAGCAAATTACCATCGTACTCTCAAACCGGGACACCCGCGGCTGCGGGGTCAGTTCCTACGAGTTACGTTGGTCCCGTGGGAGGTGTTGGTGCCACCCACGGGGCCGTCTGGGGGCTGTTTCGAGTTATCACCCTCTAACGCCATGTTAAGCCTAAGTGTCGAAATAAGCAAATTATCGTCGTACTCTCAAACCGGGACACCCACGGCTGCGGGGTTAGTTCCTACGAGTTACGTTGGTCCCGTGGGAGGTGTTGGTGCCACCCACGGGGCCGTTCGGGGGCTGTTTCGAGTTCTCACCCTCTAACGCCATGTTTTTAAGCCTAGTTGTGGAAATAAGTAAATTACCGTCGTACTCTCAAACCGGGACACCCGCGGCTGCGGGGTCAGTTCCTACGAGTTATGTTGGTCCCGTGGGAGGTGTTGGTGCCACCCACGGGGCCGTCTGGGGGCTGTTTCGAGTTATCACCCTCTAACGCCATGTTAAGCCTAAGTGTCGAAATAAGCAAATTATCGTCGTACTCTCAAACCGGGACACCCACGGCTGCGGGGTTAGTTCCTACGAGTTACGTTGGTCCCGTGGGAGGTGTTGGTGCCACCCACGGGGCCGTTCGGGGGCTGTTTCGAGTTCTCACCCTCTAACGCCATGTTTTTAAGCCTAAGTGTGGAAATAAGTAAATTACCGTCGTACTCTCAAACCGGGACACCCGCGGCTGCGGGGTCAGTTCCTACGAGTTACGTTGGTCCCGTGGGAGGTGTTGGTGCCACCCACGGGGCCGTTCGGGGGCTGTTTCGAGTTCTCACCCTCTAACGCCATGTTTTTAAGCCTAAGTGTGGAAATAAGCAAATTACCGTCGTACTCTCAAACCGTGACACCCGCGGCTGCGGGGTCATTTCCTACGAGTTACGTTGGTCCCGTGGGAGGTGTTGGTGCCACCCACGGGGCCGTTCGGGGGCTGTTTCGAGTTCTCAGCCTCTAACGCCATGTTTTTAAGCCTAAGTGTGGAAATAAGCAAATTATCGTCGTACTCTCAAACCGGGACACCCGCGGCTGCGGGGTCAGTTCCTACGAGTTACGTTGGTCCCGTGGGAGGTGTTGGTGCCACCCACGGGGCCGTCCGGGGGCTGTTTCGAGTTCTCACCCTCTAACGCCATGTTTTTAAGCCTAAGTGTGGAAATAAGCAAATTAACGGCGTACTCTCAAACCGGGACACCCGCGGCTGCGGGGTCAGTTCCTACGAGTTACGTTGGTCCCGTGGGAGGTGTGGGTGCCACCCACGGGGCTGTCTGGGGGCTGTTTCGAGTTATCACCCTCTAACGCCATGTTAAGCCTAAGTGTCGAAATAAGCAAATTATAGTCGTACTCTCAAACCGGGACACCCGCGGCTGCGGGGTTAGTTCCTACGAGTTACGTTGGTCCCGTGGGAGGTGTTGGTGCCACCCACGGGGCCGTTCGGGGGCTGTTTCGAGTTCTCACCCTCTAACGCCATGTTTTTAAGCCTAAGTGTTGAAATAAACAAATTATCGTCGTACTCTCAAACCGGGACACCCGCGGCTGCGGGGTCAGTTCCTACGAGTTACGTTGGTCCCGTGGGAGGTGTTGGTGCCACCCACGGGGCCGTCCGTGGGCTGTTTCGAGTTCTCACCCTCTAACGCCATGTTTTTAAGCCTAAGTGTGGAAATAAGCAAATTACCATCGTACTCTCAAACCGGGACACCCGCGGCTGCGGGGTCAGTTCCTACGAGTTACGTTGGTCCCGTGGGAGGTGTTGGTGCCACCCACGGGGCCGTCTGGGGGCTGTTTCGAGTTATCACCCTCTAACGCCATGTTAAGCCTAAGTGTCGAAATAAGCAAATTATCGTCGTACTCTCAAACCGGGACACCCACGGCTGCGGGGTTAGTTCCTACGAGTTACGTTGGTCCCGTGGGAGGTGTTGGTGCCACCCACGGGGCCGTTCGGGGGCTGTTTCGAGTTCTCACCCTCTAACGCCATGTTTTTAAGCCTAGGTGTGGAAATAAGTAAATTACCGTCGTACTCTCAAACCGGGACACCCGCGGCTGCGGGGTCAGTTCCTACGAGTTACGTTGGTCCCGTGGGAGGTGTTGGTGCCACCCACGGGGCCGTCTGGGGGCTGTTTCGAGTTATCACCCTCTAACGCCATGTTAAGCCTAAGTGTCGAAATAAGCAAATTATCGTCGTACTCTCAAACCGGGACACCCACGGCTGCGGGGTTAGTTCCTACGAGTTACGTTGGTCCCGTGGGAGGTGTTGGTGCCACCCACGGGGCCGTTCGGGGGCTGTTTCGAGTTCTCACCCTCTAACGCCATGTTTTTAAGCCTAAGTGTGGAAATAAGTAAATTACCGTCGTACTCTCAAACCGGGACACCCGCGGCTGCGGGGTCATTTCCTACGAGTTACGTTGGTCCCGTGGGAGGTGTTGGTGCCACCCACGGGGCCGTTCGGGGGCTGTTTCGAGTTCTCACCCTCTAACGCCATGTTTTTAAGCCTAAGTGTGGAAATAAGCAAATTACCGTCGTACTCTCAAACCGGGACACCCGCGGCTGCGGGGTCATTTCCTACGAGTTACGTTGGTCCCGTGGGAGGTGTTGGTGCCACCCACGGGGCCGTTCGGGGGCTGTTTCGAGTTCTCAGCCTCTAACGCCATGTTTTTAAGCCTAAGTCTGGAAATAAGCAAATTACCGTCGTACTCTCAAACCGGGACTCCTGCGGCTGCAGGGTCAGTTCCTACGAGTTACGTTGGTCCCGTGGGAGGTGTTGGTGCCACCCACGGGGCCGTTCGGGGGCTGTTTCGAGTTCTCACCCTCTAACGCCATGTTTTTAAGCCTAAGTGTGGAAATAAGCAAATTACCGTCGTACTCTCAAACCGGGACACCCGCGGCTGTGGGGTCATTTCCTACGAGTTACGTTGGTCCCGTGGGAGGTGTTGGTGCCACCCACGGGGCCGTTCGGGGGCTGTTTCGAGTTCTCAGCCTCTAACGCCATGTTTTTAAGCCTAAGTGTGGAAATAAGCAAATTACCGTCGTACTCTCAAACCGGGACTCCCGCGGCTGCAGGGTCAGTTCCTACGAGTTACGTTGGTCCCGTGGGAGGTGTTGGTGCCACCCACGGGGCCGTTCGGGGGCTGTTTCGAGTTCTCACCCTCTAACGCCATGTTTTTAAGCCTAAGTGTGGAAATAAGCAAATTATCGTCGTACTCTCAAACCGGGACACCCGCGGCTGCGGGGTCAGTTCCTACGAGTTACGTTGGTCCCGTGGGAGGTGTTGGTGCCACCCACGGGGCCGTCCGGGGGCTGTTTCGAGTTCTCACCCTCTAACGCCATGTTTTTAAGCCTAAGTGTGGAAATAAGCAAATTAACGGAGTACTCTCAAACCGGGACACCCGCGGCTGCGGGGTCAGTTCCTACGAGTTACGTTGGTCCCGTGGGAGGTGTGGGTGCCACCCACGGGGCTGTCTGGGGGCTGTTTCGAGTTATCACCCTCTAACGCCATGTTAAGCCTAAGTGTCGAAATAAGCAAATTATAGTCGTACTCTCAAACCGGGACACCCGCGGCTGCGGGGTCAGTTCCTACGAGTTACGTTGGTCCCGTGGGAGGTGTTGGTGCCACCCACGGGGCCGTTCGGGGGCTGTTTCGAGTTCTCACCCTCTAACGCCATGTTTTTAAGCCTAAGTGTGGAAATAAACAAATTATCGTCGTACTCTCAAACAGGAACACCCGCGGCTGCGGGGTCAGTTCCTACGAGTTACGTTGGTCCCGTGGGAGGTGTTGGTGCCACCCACGGGGCCGTCCGTGGGCTGTTTCGAGTTCTCACCCTCTAACGCCATGTTTTTAAGCCTAAGTGTGGAAATAAGCAAATTACCATCGTACTCTCAAACCGGGACACCCGCGGCTGCGGGGTCAGTTCCTACGAGTTACGTTGGTCCCGTGGGAGGTGTTGGTGCCACCCACGGGGCCGTTCGGGGGCTATTTCGAGTTCTCACCCTCTAACGCCATGTTTTTAAGCCTAAGTGTGGAAATAAGCAAATTATCGTCGTACTCTCAAACCGGGACACCCGCGGCTGCGGGGTCAGTTCCTACGAGTTACGTTGGTCCCGTGGGAGGTGTTGGTGCCACCCACGGGGCCGTCCGGGGGCTGTTTCGAGTTCTCACCCTCTAACGCCATGTTTTTAAGCCTAAGTGTGGAAATAAGCAAATTAACGGCGTTCTCTCAAACCGGGACACCCGCGGCTGCGGGGTCAGTTCCTACGAGTTACGTTGGTCCCGTGGGAGGTGTGGGTGCCACCCACGGGGCTGTCTGGGGGCTGTTTCGAGTTATCACCCTCTAACGCCATGTTAAGCCTAAGTGTCGAAATAAGCAAATTATCGTCGTACTCTCAAACCGGGACACCCGCGGCTGCGGGGTTAGTTCCTACGAGTTACGTTGGTCCCGTGGGAGGTGTTAGTGCCACCCACGGGGCCGTTCGGGGGCTGTTTCGAGTTCTCACCCTCTAACGCCATGTTTTTAAGCCTAAGTGTGGAAATAAGCAAATTATCGTCGTACTCTCAAACCGGGACACCCGCGGCTGCGGGGTCAGTTCCTACGAGTTACGTTGGTCCCGTGGGAGGTGTTGGTGCCACCCACGGGGCCGTCCGTGGGCCGTTTCGAGTTCTCACCCTCTAACGCCATGTTTTTAAGCCTAAGTGTGGAAATAAGCAAATTACCGTCGTACTCTCAAACCGGGACACCCGCGGCTGCGGGGTCAGTTCCTACGAGTTACGTTGGTCCCGTGGGAGGTGTTGGTGCAACCCACGGGGCCGTTCGGGGGCTATTTCGAGTTCTCACCCTCTAACGCCATGTTTTTAAGCCTAAGTGTGGAAATAAGCAAATTATCGTCGTACTCTCAAACCGGGACACCCGCGGCTGCGGGGTCAGTTCCTACGAGTTACGTTGGTCCCGTGGGAGGTGTTGGTGCCACCCACGGGGCCGTCCGTGGGCTGTTTCGAGTTCTCACCCTCTAACGCCATGTTTTTAAGCCTAAGTGTGGAAATAAGCAAATTACCATCGTACTCTCAAACCGGGTCACCCGCGGCTGCGGGGTCAGTTCCTACGAGTTACGTTGGTCCCGTGGGAGGTGTTGGTGCCACCCACGGGGCCGTTCGGGGGCTATTTCGAGTTCTCACCCTCTAACGCCATGTTTTTAAGCCTAAGTGTGGAAATAAGCAAATTATCGTCGTACTCTCAAACCGGGACACCCGCGGCTGCGGGGTCAGTTCCTACGAGTTACGTGGGTCCCGTGGGAGGTGTTGGTGCCACCCACGGGGCCGTCCGGGGGCTGTTTCGAGTTCTCACCCTCTAACGCCATGTTTTTAAGCCTAAGTGTGGAAATAAGCAAATGAACGGCGTACTCTCAAACCGGGACACCCGCGGCTGCGGGGTCAGTTCCTACGAGTTACGTTGGTCCCGTGGGAGGTGTGGGTGCCACCCACGGGGCTGTCTGGGGGCTGTTTCGAGTTATCACCCTCTAACGCCATGTTAAGCCTAAGTGTCGAAATAAGCAAATTATCGTCGTACTCTCAAACCGGGACATCCGCGGCTGCGGGGTTAGTTCCTACGAGTTACGTTGGTCCCGTGGGAGGTGTTAGTGCCACCCACGGGGCCGTTCGGGGGCTGTTTCGAGTTCTCACCCTCTAACGCCATGTTTTTAAGCCTAAGTGTGGAAATAAGCAAATTATCGTCGTACTCTCAAACCGGGACACCCGCGGCTGCGGGGTCAGTTCCTACGAGTTACGTTGGTCCCGTGGGAGGTGTTGGTGCCACCCACGGGGCCGTCCGTGGGCCGTTTCGAGTTCTCACCCTCTAACGCCATGTTTTTAAGCCTAAGTGTGGAAATAAGCAAATTACCGTCGTACTCTCAAACCGGGACACCCGCGGCTGCGGGGTCAGTTCCTACGAGTTACGTTGGTCCCGTGGGAGGTGTTGGTGCCACCCACGGGGCCGTTCGGGGCCTATTTCGAGTTCTCACCCTCTAACGCCATGTTTTTAAGCCTAGGTGTGGAAATAAGCAAATTATCGTCGTACTCTCAAACCGGGACACCCGCGGCTGCGGGGTCAGTTCCTACGAGTTACGTTGGTCCCGTGGGAGGTGTTGGTGCCACCCACGGGGCCGTTCGGGGGATGTTTCGAGTTCTTACCCTCTAACGCCATGTTTTTAAGCCTAAGTGTGGAAATAAGCAAATTATCGTCGTACTCTCAAACCGTGACACCCGCGGCTGCAGGGTCAGTTCCTACGAGTTACGTTGGTCCCGTGGGAGGTGTAGGTGCCACACACGGGGCCGTTCGGGGGCTGTTTCGAGTTCTCACCCTCTAACGCCATGTTAAGCCTAAGTGTCGAAATAAGCAAATTACCGTCGTACTCTCAAACCGGGACTCCCGCGGCTGCAGGGTCAGTTCCTACGAGTTACGTTGGTCCCGTGGGAGGTGTTGGTGCCACCCACGGGGCCGTTCGGGGGCTGTTTCGAGTTCTCACCCTCTAACGCCATGTTTTTAAGCCTAAGTGTGGAAATAAGCAAATTATCGTCGTACTCTCAAACCGGGACACCCGCGGCTGCGGGGTCAGTTCCTACGAGTTACGTTGGTCCCGTGGGAGGTGTTGGTGCCACCCACGGGGCCGTCCGGGGGCTGTTTCGAGTTCTCACCCTCTAACGCCATGTTTTTAAGCCTAAGTGTGGAAATAAGCAAATTACCGTCGTACTTTCAAACCGGGACACCCGCGGCTGCGGGGTCAGTTTCTACGAGTTACGTTGGTCCGGTGGGAGGTGTTGGTGCCACCCACGGGGCCGTTCGGGGGCTGTTTCGAGTTCTCACCCTCTAACACCATGTTTTTAAGCCTAAGTGTGGAAATAAGTAAATGACCGTCGTACTCTCAAACCGGGACAAACGCGGCTGCGGGGTCAGTTCCTACGAGTTACGTTGGTCCCGTGGGAGGTGTTGGTGCCACCCACGGGGCCGTTCGGGGGCTGTTTCGAGTTCTCACCCTCTAACGCCATGTTTTTAAGCCTAAGTGTGGAAATAAGCAAATTACCGTCGTACTCTCAAACCGGGACACCCGCGGCTGCGGGGTCATTTTCTACGAGTTACGTTGGTCCCGTGGGAGGTGTTGGTGCCACCCACGGGGCCGTTCGGGGGCTGTTTCGAGTTCTCAGCCTCTAACGCCATGTTTTTAAGCCTAAGTGTGGAAATAAGCAAATTACCGTCGTACTCTCAAACCGGGACTCCCGCGGCTGCAGGGTCAGTTCCTACGAGTTACGTTGGTCCCGTGGGAGGTGTTGGTGCCACCCACGGGGCCGTTCGGGGGCTGTTTCGAGTTCTCACCCTCTAACGCCATGTTTTTAAGCCTAAGTGTGGAAATAAGCAAATTATCGTCGTACTCTCAAACCGGGACACCCGCGGCTGCGGGGTCAGTTCCTACGAGTTACGTTGGTCCCGTGGGAGGTGTTGGTGCCACCCACGGGGCCGTCCGGGGGCTGTTTCGAGTTCTCACCCTCTAACGCCATGTTTTTAAGCCTAAGTGTGGAAATAAGCAAATTAACGGCGTACTCTCAAACCGGGACACCCGCGGCTGCGGGGTCATTTCCTACGAGTTACGTTGGTCCCGTGGGAGGTGTGGGTGCCACCCACGGGGCTGTCTGGGGGCTGTTTCGAGTTATCACCCTCTAACGCCATGTTAAGCCTAAGTGTCGAAATAAGCAAATTATAGTCGTACTCTCAAACCGGGACACCCGCGGCTGCGGGGTTAGTTCCTACGAGTTACGTTGGTCCCGTGGGAGGTGTTGGTGCCACCCACGGGGCCGTTCGGGGGCTGTTTCGAGTTCTCACCCTCTAACGCCATGTTTTTAAGCCTAAGTGTGGAAATAAACAAATTATCGTCGTACTCTCAAACCGGGACACCCGCGGCTGCGGGGTCAGTTCCTACGAGTTACGTTGGTCCCGTGGGAGGTGTTGGTGCCACCCACGGGGCCGTCCGTGGGCTGTTTCGAGTTCTCACCCTCTAACGCCATGTTTTTAAGCCTAAGTGTGGAAATAAGCAAATTACCATCGTACTCTCAAACCGGGACACCCGCGGCTGCGGGGTCAGTTCCTACGAGTTACGTTGGTCCCGTGGGAGGTGTTGGTGCCACCCACGGGGCCGTCTGGGGGCTGTTTCGAGTTATCACCCTCTAACGCCATGTTAAGCCTAAGTGTCGAAATAAGCAAATTATCGTCGTACTCTCAAACCGGGACACCCACGGCTGCGGGGTTAGTTCCTACGAGTTACGTTGGTCCCGTGGGAGGTGTTGGTGCCACCCACGGGGCCGTTCGGGGGCTGTTTCGAGTTCTCACCCTCTAACGCCATGTTTTTAAGCCTAGGTGTGGAAATAAGTAAATTACCGTCGTACTCTCAAACCGGGACACCCGCGGCTGCGGTTTCAGTTCCTACGAGTTACGTTGGTCCCGTGGGAGGTGTTGGTGCCACCCACGGTGCCGTCTGGGGGCTGTTTCGAGTTATCACCCTCTAACGCCATGTTAAGCCTAAGTGTCGAAATAAGCAAATTATCGTCGTACTCTCAAACCGGGACACCCACGGCTGCGGGGTTAGTTCCTACGAGTTACGTTGGTCCCGTGGGAGGTGTTGGTGCCACCCACGGGGCCGTTCGGGGGCTGTTTCGAGTTCTCACCCTCTAACGCCATGTTTTTAAGCCTAAGTGTGGAAATAAGTAAATTACCGTCGTACTCTCAAACCGGGACACCCGCGGCTGCGGGGTCAGTTCCTATGAGTTACGTTGGTCCCGTGGGAGGTGTTGGTGCCACCCACGGGGCCGTTCGGGGGCTGTTTCGAGTTCTCACCCTCTAACGCCATGTTTTTAAGCCTAAGTGTGGAAATAAGCAAATTACCGTCGTACTCTCAAACCGGGACACCCGCGGCTGCGGGGTCATTTCCTACGAGTTACGTTGGTCCCGTGGGAGGTGTTGGTGCCACCCACGGAGCCGTTCGGGGGCTGTTTCGAGTTCTCAGCCTCTAACGCCATGTTTTTAAGCCTAAGTGTGGAAATAAGCAAATTACCGTCGTACTCTCAAACCGGGACTCCCGCGGCTGCAAGGTCAGTTCCTACGAGTTACGTTGGTCCCTTGGGAGGTGTTGGTGCCACCCACGGGGCCGTTCGGGGGCTGTTTCGAGTTCCCACCCTCTAACGCCATGTTTTTAAGCCTAAGTGTGGAAATAAGCAAATTATCGTCGTACTCTCAAACCGGGACACCCGCGGCTGCGGGGTGAGTTCCTACGAGTTACGTTGGTCCCGTGGGAGGTGTTGGTGCCACCCACGGGGCCGTCCGGGGGCTGTTTCGAGTTCTCACCCTCTAACGCCATGTTTTTAAGCCTAAGTGTGGAAATAAGCAAATTAACGGCGTACTCTCAAACCGGGACACCCGCGGCTGCGGGGTCAGTTCCTACGAGTTACGTTGGTCCCGTGGGAGGTGTGGGTGCCACCCACGGGGCTGTCTGGGGGCTGTTTCGAATTATCACCCTCTAACGCCATGTTAAGCCTAAGTGTCGAAATAAGCAAATTATAGTCGTACTCTTAAACCGGGACACCCGCGGCTGCGGGGTTAGATCCTACGAGTTACGTTGGTCCCGTGGGAGGTGTTTGTGCCACCCACGGGGCCGTTCGGGGTCTGTTTCGAGTTCTCACCCTCTAACGCCATGTTTTTAAGCCTAAGTGTGGAAATAAACAAATTATCGTCGTACTCTCAAACCGGGACACCCGCGGCTGCGGGGTCAGTTCCTACGAGTTACGTTGGTCCCGTGGGAGGTGTTGGTGCCACCCACGGGGCCGTCCGTGGGCTGTTTCGAGTTCTCACCCTCTAACGCCATGTTTTTAAGCCTAAGTGTGGAAATAAGCAAATTACCATCGTACTCTCAAACCGGGACACCCGCGGCTGCGGGGTCAGTTCCTACGAGTTACGTTGGTCCCGTGGGAGGTGTTGGTGCCACCCACGGGGCCGTCTGGGGGCTGTTTCGAGTTATCACCCTCTAACGCCATGTTAAGCCTAAGTGTCGAAATAAGCAAATTATCGTCGTACTCTCAAACCGGGACACCCACGGCTGCGGGGTTAGTTCCTACGAGTTACGTTGGTCCCGTGGGAGGTGTTGGTGCCACCCACGGGGCCGTTCGGGGGCTGTTTCGAGTTCTCACCCTCTAACGCCATGTTTTTAAGCCTAGGTGTGGAAATAAGTAAATTACCGTCGTACTCTCAAATCGGGACACCCGCGGCTGCGGGGTCAGTTCCTACGAGTTACGTTGGTCCCGTGGGAGGTGTTGGTGCCACCCACGGGGCCGTTTGGCGGCTGTTTCGAGTTATCACCCTCTAACGCCATGTTAAGCCTAAGTGTCGAAATAAGCAAATTATCGTCGTACTCTCAAACCGGGACACCCACGGCTGCGGGGTTAGTTCCTACGAGTTACGTTGGTCCCGTGGGAGGTGTTGGTGCCACCCACGGGGCCGTTCGGGGGCTGTTTCGAGTTCTCACCCTCTAACGGCATGTTTTTAAGCCTAAGTGTGGAAATAAGCAAATTATCATCGTACTCTCAAACCGGGACACCCGCGGCTGCGGGGTCAGTTCCTACGAGTTACGTTGGTCCCGTGGGAGGTGTTGGTGCCACCCACGGGGCCGTTCGGGGGCTATTTCGAGTTCCCACCCTCTAACGCCATGTTTTTAAGCCTAAGTGTGGAAATAAGCAAATTATCGTCGTACTCTCAAACCGGGACACCCGCGGCTGCGGGGTCAGTTCCTACGAGTTACGTTGGTCCCGTGGGAGGTGTTGGTGCCACCCACGGGGCCGTCCGTGGGCTGTTTCGAGTTCTCACCCTCTAACGCCATGTTAAGCCTAAGTGTCGAAATAAGCAAATTACCGTCGTACTCTCAAACCGGGACTCCCGCGGCTGCAGGGTCAGTTCCTACGAGTTACGTTGGTCCCGTGGGAGGTGTTGGTGCCACCCACGGGGCCGTTCGGGTGCTGTTTCGAGTTCTCACCCTCTAACGCCATGTTTTTAAGCCTAAGTGTGGAAATAAGCAAATTATCGTCGTACTCTCAAAACGGGACACCCGCGGCTGCGGGGTCAGTTCCTACGAGTTACGTTGGTCCCGTGGGAGGTGTTGGTGCCACCCACGGGGCCGTCCGGGGGCTGTTTCGAGTTCTCACCCTCTAACGCCATGTTTTTAAGCCTAAGTGTGGAAATAAGCAAATTACCATCGTACTTTCAAACCGGGACACCCGCGGCTGCGGGGTCAGTTCCTACGAGTTACGTTGGTCCCGTGGGAGGTGTTGGTGCCACCCACGGGGCCGTTCGGGGGCTGTTTCGAGTTCTCACCCTCTAACGCCATGTTTTTAAGCCTAAGTGTGGAAATAAGTAAATTACCGTCGTACTCTCAAACCGGGACACCCGCGGCTGCGGGGTCAGTTCCTACGAGTTACGTTGGTCCCGTGGGAGGTGTTGGTGCCACCCACGGGGCCGTTCGGGGGCTGTTTCGAGTTCTCACCCTCTAACGCCATGTTTTTAAGCCTAAGTGTGGAAATAACAAATTATCGTTGTACTCTCAAACCGGGACACCCGCGGCTGCGGGGTCATTTCCTACGAGTTACGTTGGTCCCGTGGGAGGTGTTGGTGCCACCCACGGGGCCGTTCGGGGGCTGTTTCGAGTTCTCAGCCTCTAACGCCATGTTTTTAAGCCTAAGTGTGGAAATAAGCAAATTACCGTCGTACTCTCAAACCGGGACTCCCGCGGCTGCAGGGTCAGTTCCTACGAGTTACGTTGGTCTCGTGGGAGGTGTTGGTGCCACCCACGGGGCCGTTCGGGGGCTGTTTCGAGTTCTCACCCTCTAACGCCATGTTTTTAAGCCTAAGTGTCGAAATAAGCAAATTATCGTCGTACTCTCAAACCGGGACACCCGCAGCTGCGGGGTTAGTTCCTACGAGTTACGTTGGTCCCGTGGGAGGTGTTAGTGCCACCCACGGGGCCGTTCGGGGGCTGTTTCGAGTTCTCACCCTCTAACGCCATGTTTTTAAGCCTAAGTGTGGAAATAAGCAAATTATCGTCGTACTCTCAAACCGGGACACCCGCGGCTGCGGGGTCAGTTCCTACGAGTTACGTTGGTCCCGTGGGAGGTGTTGGTGCCACCCACGGGGCCGTTCGGGGGCTATTTCGAGTTCCCACCCTCTAACGCCATGTTTTTAAGCCTAAGTGTGGAAATAAGCAAATTATCGTCGTACTCTCAAACCGGGACACCCGCGGCTGCGGGGTCAGTTCCTACGAGTTACGTTGGTCCCGTGGGAGGTGTTGGTGCCACCCACGGGGCCGTTCGGGGGCTGTTTCGAGTTCTCACCCTCTAACGCCATGTTAAGCCTAAGTGTCGAAATAAGCAAATTACCGTCGTACTCTCAAACCGGGACTCCCGCGGCTGCAGGGTCAGTTCCTACGAGTTACGTTGGTCCCGTGGGAGGTGTTGGTGCCACCCACGGGGCCGTTCGGGGGCTGTTTCGAGTTCTCACCCTCTAACGCCATGTTTTTAAGCCTAAGTGTGGAAATAAGCAAATTATCGTCGTACTCTCAAAACGGGACACCCGCGGCTGCGGGGTCAGTTCCTACGAGTTACGTTGGTCCCGTGGGAGGTGTTGGTGCCACCCACGGGGCCGTCCGGGGGCTGTTTCGAGTTCTCACCCTCTAACGCCATGTTTTTAAGCCTAAGTGTGGAAATAAGCAAATTACCATCGTACTTTCAAACCGGGACACCCGCGGCTGCGGGGTCAGTTCCTACGAGTTACGTTGGTCCCGTGGGAGGTGTTGGTGCCACCCACGGGGCCGTTCGGGGGCTGTTTCGAGTTCTCACCCTCTAACGCCATGTTTTTAAGCCTAAGTGTGGAAATAAGTAAATTACCGTCGTACTCTCAAACCGGGACACCCGCGGCTGCGGGGTCAGTTCCTACGAGTTACGTTGGTCCCGTGGGAGGTGTTGGTGCCACCCACGGGGCCGTTCGGGGGCTGTTTCGAGTTCTCACCCTCTAACGCCATGTTTTTAAGCCTAAGTGTGGAAATAAGCAAATTACCGTCGTACTCTCAAACCGGGACACCCGCGGCTACGGGGTCATTTCCTACGAGTTACGTTGGTCCCGTGGGAGGTGTTGGTGCCACCCACGGGGCCGTTCGGGGGCTGTTTCGAGTTCTCAGCCTCTAACGCCATGTTTTTAAGCCTAAGTGTGGAAATAAGCAAATTACCGTCGTACTCTCAAACCGGGACTCCCGCGGCTGCAGGGTCAGTTCCTACGAGTTACGTTGGTCCCGTGGGAGGTGTTGGTGCCACCCACGGGGCCGTTCGGGGGCTGTTTCGAGTTCTCACCCTCTAACGCCATGTTTTTAAGCCTAAGTGTGGAAATAAGAAAATTATCGTCGTACTCTCAAACCGGGACACCCGCGGCTGCGGGGTCAGTTCCTACGAGTTACGTTGGTCCCGTGGGAGGTGTTGGTGCCACCCACGGGGCCGTCCGGGGGCTGTTTCGAGTTCTCACCCTCTAACGCCATGTTTTTAAGCCTAAGTGTGGAAATAAGCAAATTAACGGCGTACTCTCAAACCGGGACACCCGCGGCTGCGGGGTCAGTTCCTACGAGTTACGTTGGTCCCGTGGGAGGTGTGGGTGCCACCCACGGGGCTGTCTGGGGGCTGTTTCGAGTTATCACCCTCTAACGCCATGTTAAGCCTAAGTGTCGAAATAAGCAAATTATAGTCGTACTCTCAAACCGGGACACCCGCGGCTGTGGGGTTAGTTCCTACGAGTTACGTTGGTCCCGTGGGAGGTGTTGGTGCCACCCACGCGGCCGTTCGGGGGCTGTTTCGAGTTCTCACCCTCTAACGCCATGTTTTTAAGCCTAAGTGTGGAAATAAACAAATTATCGTCGTACTCTCAAACCGGGACACCCGCGGCTGCGGGGTCAGTTCCTACGAGTTACGTTGGTCCCGTGGGAGGTGTTGGTGCCACCCACGGGGCCGTCCGTGGGCTGTTTCGAGTTCTCACCCTCTAACGCCATGTTTTTAAGCCTAAGTGTGGAAATAAGCAAATTACCATCGTACTCTCAAACCGGGACACCCGCGGCTGCGGGGTCAGTTCCTACGAGTTACGTTGGTCCCGTGGGAGGTGTTGGTGCCACCCACGGGGCCGTCTGGGGGCTGTTTCGAGTTATCACCCTCTAACGCCATGTTAAGCCTAAGTGTCGAAATAAGTAAATTATCGTCGTACTCTCAAACCGGGACACCCACGGCTGCGGGGTTAGTTCCTACGAGTTACGTTGGTCCCGTGGGAGGTGTTGGTGCCACCCACGGGGCCGTTCGGGGGCTGTTTCGAGTTCTCACCCTCTAACGCCATGTTTTTAAGCCTAGGTGTGGAAGTAAGTAAATTACCGTCGTACTCTCAAACCGGGACACCCGCGGCTGCGGGGTCAGTTCCTACGAGTTACGTTGGTCCCGTGGGAGGTGTTGGTGCCACCCACGGGGCCGTCTGGGGGCTGTTTCGAGTAATCACCCTCTAACGCCATGTTAAGCCTAAGTGTCGAAATAAGCAAATTATCGTCGTACTCTCAAACCGGGACACCCACGGCTGCGGGGTTAGTTCCTACGAGTTACGTTGGTCCCGTGGGAGGTGTTGGTGCCACCCACGGGGCCGTTCGGGGGCTGTTTCGAGTTCTCACCCTCTAACGCCATGTTTTTAAGCCTAAGTGTGGAAATAAGTAAATTACCGTCGTACTCTCAAACCGGGACACCCGCGGCTGCGGGGTCAGTTCCTACGAGTTACGTGGGTCCCGTGGGAGGTGTTGGTGCCACCCACGGGGCCGTTCGGGGGCTGTTTCGAGTTCTCACCCTCTAACGCCATGTTTTTAAGCCTAAGTGTGGAAATAAGCAAATTACCGTCGTACTCTCAAACCGGGACACCCGCGGCTGCGGGGTCATTTCCTACGAGTTACGTTGGTCCCGTGGGAGGTGTTGGTGCCACCCACGGGGCCGTTCGGGGGCTGTTTCGAGTTCTCAGCCTCTAACGCCATGTTTTTAATCCTAAGTGTGGAAATAAGCAAAATTACCGTCGTACTCTCAAACCGTGACTCCCGCGGCTGCAGGGTCAGTTCCTACGAGTTACGTTGGTCCCGTGGGAGGTGTTGGTGCCACCCACGGGGCCGTTCGGGGGCTGTTTCGAGTTCTCACCCTCTAACGCCATGTTTTTAAGCCTAAGTGTGGAAATAAGCAAATTATCCTCGTACTCTCAAACCGGGACACCCGCGGCTGCGGGGTCAGTTCCTACGAGTTACGTTGGTCCCGTGGGAGGTGTTGGTGCCACCCACGGGGCCGTCCGGGGGCTGTTTCGAGTTCTCACCCTCTAACGCCATGTTTTTAAGCCTAAGTGTGGAAATAAGCAAATTAACGGCGTACTCTCAAACCGGGACACCCGCGGCTGCGGGGTCAGTTCCTACGAGTTACGTTGGTCCCCTCTAACGCCATGTTTTTAGGCCTAAGTGTGGAAATAAGCAAATTAACGGCGTACTCTCAAACCGGGACACCCGCGGCTGCGGGGTCAGTTCCGACGAGTTATGTTGGTCCCGTGGGAGGTGTTGGTGCCACCCACGGGGCCGTCCGGGGGCTGTTTCGAGTTATCACCCTCTAACGCCATGTTAAGCCTAAGTGTCGAAATAAGCAAATTATCGTCGTACTCTCAAACTGGGACACCCGCGGCTGCGGGGTTAGTTCCTACGAGTTACGTTGGTCCCGTGGGAGGTGTTGGTGCCACCCACGGGGCCGTTCGGGGGCTGTTTCGAGTTCTCACCCTCTAACGCCATGTTTTTAAGCCTAAGTGTGGAAATAAGCAAATTATCGTCGTACTCTCAAACCGGGACACCCGCGGCTGCGGGGTGAGTTCCTACGAGTTACGTTGGTCCCGTGGGAGGTGTTGGTGCCACCCACGGGGCCGTCCGGGGGCTGTTTCGAGTTCTCACCCTCTAACGCCATGTTTTTAAGCCTAAGTGTGGAAATAAGCAAATTAACGGCGTACTCTCAAACCGGGACACCCGCGGCTGCGGGGTCAGTTCCTACGAGTTACGTTGGTCCCGTGGGAGGTGTTGGTGCCACCCACGGGGCCGTCCGGGGGCTGTTTCGAGTTATCACCCTCTAACGCCATGTTAAGCCTAAGTGTCGAAATAAGCAAAGTCTCGTCGTACTCTCAAACCGGGACACCCGCGGCTGCGGGGTTAGTTCCTACGAGTTACGTTGGTCCCGTGGGAGGTGTTGGTGCCACCCACGGGGCCGTTCGGGGGCTGTTTCGAGTTCTCACCCTCTAACGCCATGTTTTTACGCCTAAGTGTGGAAATAAGCAAATTATCGTCGTACTCTCAAACCGGGACACCCGCGGCTGCGGGGTCAGTTCCTACGAGTTACGTTGGTCCCGTGGGAGGTGTTGGTGCCACCCACGTGGCCGTCCGTGGGCTGTTTCGAGTTCTCACCCTCTAACGCCATGTTTTTAAGCCCAAGTGTGGAAATAAGCAAATTACCGTCGTACTCTCAAACCGGGACACCCGCGGCTGCGGGGTCAGTTCCTACGAGTTACGTTGGTCCCGTGGGAGGTGTTGGTGCCACCCACGGGGCCGTTCGGGGGCTGTTTCGAGTTCTCACCCTCTAACGCCATGTTTTTAAGCCTAAGTGTGGAAATAACAAATTATCGTTGTACTCTCAAACCGGGACACCCGCGGCTGCGGGGTCAGTTCCTACGAGTTACGTTGGTCCCGTGGGAGGTGTTGGTGCCACCCACGGGGCCGTTCGGGGGCTGTTTCGAGTTCTCAGCCTCTAACGCCATGTTTTTAAGCCTAAGTGTGGAAATAAGCAAATTATCGTCGTACTCTCAAACCGTGGCCCCCGCGGCTGCAGGGTCAGTTCCTACGAGTTACGTTGGTCCCGTGGGAGGTGTTGGTGCCACCCACGGGGCCGTTCGGGGGCTGTTTCGAGTTCTCACCCTCTAACGCCATGTTTTTAAGCCTAAGTGTGGAAATAAGCAAATTACCATCGTACTCTCAAACCGGGACACCCGCGGCTGCGGGGTCATTTCCTACGAGTTACGTTGGTCCCGTGGGAGGTGTTGGTGCCACCCACGGGGCCGTTCGGGGGCTGTTTCGATTTCTCAGCCTCTAACGTCATGTTTTTAAGCCTAAGTGTGGAAATAAGTAAATTACCATCGTACTCTCAAACCGGGACACCCGCGGCTGCGGGGTCAGTTCCTACGAGTTACGTTGGTCCTGTGGGAGGTGTTGGTGCCACCCACGGGGCCGTTCGGGGGCTGTTTCGAGTTCTCACCCTCTAACGCCATGTTTTAAAGCCTAAGTGTCGAAATAAGCAAATTATCGTCGTACTCTCAAACCGGGACACCCGCGGCTGCGGGGTTAGTTCCTACGAGTTACGTTGGTCCCGTGGGAGGTGTTGGTGCCACCCACGGGGCCGTTCGGGGGCTGTTTCGAGTTCTCACCCTCTAACGCCATGTTTTTAAGCCTAAGTGTGGAAATAAGTAAATTACCGTCGTACTCTCAAACCGGGACACCCGCGGCTGCGGGGTCAGTTCCTACGAGTTACGTTGGTCCCGTGGGAGGTGTTGGTGCCACCCACGGGGCCGTTCGGGGGCTGTTTCGAGTTCTCACCCTCTAACGCCATGTTTTTAAGCTTAAGTGTGGAAATCAGTAAATTACCGTCGTACTCTCAAACCGGGACACCCACGGCTGCGGGGTCAGTTCCTACGAGTTACGTTGGTCCCGTGGGAGGTGTTGGTGCCACCCACGGGGCCGTTCGGGGGCTGTTTCGAGTTCTCACCCTCTAACGCCATGTTTTTAAGCCTAAGTGTGGAAATAAGCAAATTGTCGTCGTACTCTCAAACCGTGACACCCGCGGCTGCGGGGTCAGTTCCTACGAGTTACGTTGGTCCCGTGGGAGGTGTTGGTACCACCCACGGGGCCGTTCGGGGGCTGTTTCGAGTTCTCACCCTCTAACGCCATGTTTTTAAGCCTAAGTGTGGAAATAAGCAAATTATCGTCGTACTCTCAAACCGGGACACCCGCGGCTGCGGGGTCAGTTCCTACGAGTTACGTTGGTCCCGTGGGAGGTGTTGGTGCCACCCACGGGGCCGTTCGGGGGCTGTTTCGAGTTCTCACCCTCTAACGCCATGTTTTTAAGCCTAAGTGTGCAAATAAGCAAATTATCGTCGTACTCTCAAACCGGGACACCCGCGGCTGCGGGGTCAGTTCCTACGAGTTACGTTGGTCCCGTGGGAGGGGTTGGTGCCACCCACGGGGCCGTTCGGGGGCTGTTTCGAGTTCTCACCCTCTAACGCCATGTTTTTAAGCCTAAGTGTGGAAATAAGCAAATTACCGTCGTACTCTCAAACCGTGACACCCGCGGCTACAGGGTCAGTTCCTACGAGTTACGTTGGTCCCGTGGGAGGTGTTGGTGCCACCCACGGGGCCGTTCGGGGGCTGTTTCGAGTTCTCACCCTCTAACGCCATGTTTTTAAGCCTAAGTGTGGAAATAAGCAAATTACCGTCATACTCTCAAACCGGGACACCCGTGGCTGTGGGGTCATTTCCTACGAGTTACGTTGGTCCCGTGGGAGGTGTTGGTGCCACCCACAGGGTCGTTCGGGGGCTGTTTCGAGTTCTCAGCCTCTAACGCCATGTTTTTAAGCCTAAGTGTGGAAATAAGCAAATTACCGTCGTACTCTCAAACCGGGACACCCGCGGCTGCGGGGTCAGTTCCTACGAGTTACGTTGGTCCCGTGGGAGGTGTTGGTGCCACCCACGGGGCCGTTCGGGGGCTATTTCGAGTTCTCACCCTCTAACGCCATGTTTTTAAGCCTAAGTGTGGAAATAAGCAAATTATCGTCGTACTCTCAAACCGGGACACCCGCGGCTGCGGGGTCAGTTCCTACGAGTTACGTTGGTCCCGTGGGAGGTGTTGGTCCCACCCACGGGGCCGTTCGGGGGCTATTTCGAGTTCTCACCCTCTAACGCCATGTTTTTAAGCCTAAGTGTGGAAATAAGCAAATTATCGTCGTACTCTCAAACCGGGACACCCGCGGCTGCGGGGTCAGTTCCTACGAGTTACGTTGGTCCCGTGGGAGGTGTTGGTGCCACCCACGGGGCCGTTCGGGGGCCGTTTCGAGTTCTCAGCCTCTAACGCCATGTTTTTAAGCCTAAGTGTGGAAATAAGCAAATTATTGTCGTACTCTCAAACCGGGACTCCCGCGGCTGCAGGGTCAGTTCCTACGAGTTACGTTGGTCCCGTGGGAGGTGTTGGTGCCACCCACGGGGCCGTTCGGAGGCTGTTTCGAGTTCTCACCCTCTAACGCCATGTTTTTAAGCCTAAGTGTGGAAATAAGCAAATTATCGTCGTACTCTCAAACCGGGACACCCGCGGCTGCGGGGTGAGTTCCTACGAGTTACGTTGGTCCCGTGGGAGGTGTTGGTGCCACCCACGGGGCCGTCCGGGGGCTGTTTCGAGTTCTCACCCTCTAACGCCATGTTTTTAAGCCTAAGTGTGGAAATAAGCAAATTAACGGCGTACTCTCAAACCGGGACACCCGCGGCTGCGGGGTCAGTTCCGACGAGTTACGTTGGTCCCGTGGGAGGTGTTGGTGCCACCCACGGGGCCGTCCGGGGGTTGTTTCGAGTTATCACCCTCTAACGCCATGTTTTAAAGCCTAAGTGTGGAAATAAGCAAATTATAGTCGTACTCTCAAACCGGGACACCCGCGGCTGCGGGGTTAGTTCCTACGAGTTACGTTGGTCCCGTGGGAGGTGTTGGTGCCACCCACGGGGCCGTTCGGGGGCTGTTTCGGGTTCTCACCCTCTAACGCCATGTTTTTAAGCCTAAGTGTGGAAATAAGCAAATTATCGTCGTACTCTCAAACCGGGACACCCGCGGCTGCGGCGTGAGTTCCTACGAGTTACGTTGGTCCCGTGGGAGGTGTTGGTGCCACCCACGGGGCCGTCCGGGGGCTGTTTCGAGTTCTCACCCTCTAACGCCATGTTTTTAAGCCTAAGTGTGGAAATAAGCAAATTCTCGTCGTACTCTCAAACCGGGACACCCGCGGCTGCGGGGTCAGTTCCTACGAGTTACGTTGGTCCCGTGGGAGGTGTTGGTGCCACCCACGCGGCCGTCCGGGGGCTGTTTCGAGTTATCACCCTCTAACGCCATGTTAAGCCTAAGTGTCGAAATAAGCAAATTCTCGTCGTACTCTCAAACCGGGACACCCGCGGCTGCGGGGTTAGTTCCTACGAGTTACGTTGGTCCCGTGGGAGGTGTTGGTGCCACCCACGGGGCCGTTCGGGGGCTGTTTCGAGTTCTCACCCTATAACGCCATGTTTTTACGCCTAAGTGTGGAAATAAGCAAATTATCGTCGTACTCTCAAACCGGGACACCCGCGGCTGCGGGGTCAGTTCCTACGAGTTACGTTGGTCCCGTGGGAGGTGTTGGTGCCACCCACGGGGCCGTCCGTGGGCTGTTTCGAGTTCTCACCCTCTAACGCCATGTTTTTAAGCCCAAGTGTGGAAATAAGCAAATTACCGTCGTACTCTCAAACCGGGACACCCGCGGCTGCGGGGTCAGTTCCTACGAGTTACGTTGGTCCCGTGGGAGGTGTTGGTGCCACCCACGGGGCCGTTCGGGGGCTGTTTCGAGTTCTCACCCTCTAACGCCATGTTTTTAAGCCTAAGTGTGGAAATAACAAATTATCGTTGTACTCTCAAACCGGGACACCCGCGGCTGCGGGGTCAGTTCCTACGAGTTACGTTGGTCCCGTGGGAGGTGTTGGTGCCACCCACGGGGCCGTTCGGGGGCTGTTTCGAGTTCTCAGCCTCTAACGCCATGTTTTTAAGCCTAAGTGTGGAAATAAGCAAATTACCGTCGTACTCTCAAACCGTGACCCCCGCGGCTGCAGGGTCAGTTCCTACGAGTTACGTTGGTCCCGTGGGAGGTGTTGGTGCCACCCACGGGGCCGTTCGGGGGCTATTTCGAGTTCTCACCCTCTAACGCCATGTTTTTAAGCCTAAGTGTGGAAATAAGCAAATTATCGTCGTACTCTCAAACCGGGACACCCGCGGCTGCGGGGTCAGTTCCTACGAGTTACGTTGGTCCCGTGGGAGGTGTTGGTGCCACCCACGGGGCCGTTCGGGGGCTGTTTCGAGTTCTTACCCTCTAACGCCATGTTTTTAAGCCTAAGTGTGGAAATAAGCAAATTATCGTCGTACTCTCAAACCGTGACACCCGCGGCTGCAGGGTCAGTTCCTACGAGTTACGTTGGTCCCGTGGGAGGTGTTGGTGCCACCCACGGGGCCGTTCGGGGGCTGTTTCGAGTTCTCACCATCTAACGCCATGTTAAGCCTAAGTGTCGAAATAAGCAAATTATCGTCGTACTCTCAAACCGGGACACCCGCGGCTGCGGGGTCAGTTCCTACGAGTTACGTTGGTCCCGTGGGAGGTGTTGGTGCCACCCACGGGGCCGTTCGGGGGCTGTTTCGAGTTCTCACCCTCTAACGCCATGTTTTTAAGCCTAAGTGTGGAAATAAGCAAATTATCGTCGTACTCTCAAACCGTGACACCCGCGGCTGCAGGGTCAGTTCCTACGAGTTACGTTGGTTCCGTGGGAGGTGTTGGTGCCACCCACGGGGCCGTTCGGGGGCTGTTTCGAGTTCTCACCCTCTAACGCCATGTTTTTAAGCCTAAGTGTGGAAATAAGCAAATTACCGTCGTACTCTCAAACCGGGACACCCGCGGCTGCGGGGTCATTTCCTACGAGTTACGTTGGTCCCGTGGGAGGTGTTGGTGCCACCCACGGGGCCCGTTCGGGGGGCCGTTTCGAGTTCTCAGCCTCTAACGCCATGTTTTTAAGCCTAAGTGTGGAAATAAGCAAATTACCGTCGTACTCTCAAACCGGGACTCCCGCGGCTGCAGGGTCAGTTCCTACGAGTTACGTTGGTCCCGTGGGAGGTGTTGGTGCCACCCACGGGGCCGTTCGGAGGCTGTTTCGAGTTCTCACCCTCTAACGCCATGTTTTTAAGCCTAAGTGTGGAAATAAGCAAATTATCGTCGTACTCTCAAACCGGGACACCCGCGGCTGCGGGGTGAGTTCCTACGAGTTACGTTGGTCCCGTGGGAGGTGTTGGTGCCACCCACGGGGCCGTCCGGGGGCTGTTTCGAGTTCTCACCCTCTAACGCCATGTTTTTAAGCCTAAGTGTGGAAATAAGCAAATTAACGGCGTACTCTCAAACCGGGACACCCGCGGCTGCGGGGTCAGTTCCGACGAGTTACGTTGGTCCCGTGGGAGGTGTTGGTGCCACCCACGGGGCCGTCCGGGGGGCTGTTTCGAGTTATCACCCTCTAACGCCATGTTAAGCCTAAGTGTCGAAATAAGCAAATTATCGTCGTACTCTCAAACCGGGACACCCGCGGCTGCGGGGTTAGTTCCTACGAGTTACGTTGGTCCCGTGGGAGGTGTTGGTGCCACCCACGGGGCCGTTCGGGGGCTGTTTCGGGTTCTCACCCTCTAACGCCATGTTTTTAAGCCTAAGTGTGGAAATAAGCAAATTATCGTCGTACTCTCAAACCGGGACACCCGCGGCTGCGGCGTGAGTTCCTACGAGTTACGTTGGTCCCGTGGGAGGTGTTGGTGCCACCCACGGGGCCGTCCGGGGGCTGTTTCGAGTTCTCACCCTCTAACGCCATGTTTTTAAGCCTAAGTGTGGAAATAAGCAAATTAACGGCGTACTCTCAAACCGGGACACCCGCGGCTGCGGGGTCAGTTCCTACGAGTTACGTTGGTCCCGTGGGAGGTGTTGGTGCCACCCACGGGGCCGTCCGGGGGCTGTTTCGAGTTATCACCCTCTAACGCCATGTTAAGCCTAAGTGTCGAAATAAGCAAAATTCTCGTCGTACTCTCAAACCGGGACACCCGCGGCTGCGGGGTTAGTTCCTACGAGTTACGTTGGTCCCGTGGGAGGTGTTGGTGCCACCCACGGGGCCGTTCGGGGGCTGTTTCGAGTTCTCACCCTCTAACGCCATGTTTTTACGCCTAAGTGTGGAAATAAGCAAATTATCGTCGTACTCTCAAACCGGGACACCCGCGGCTGCGGGGTCAGTTCCTACGAGTTACGTTGGTCCCGTGGGAGGTGTTGGTGCCACCCACGGGGCCGTCCGTGGGCTGTTTCGAGTTCTCACCCTCTAACTCCATGTTTTTAAGCCCAAGTGTGGAAATAAGCAAATTACCGTCGTACTCTCAAACCGGGACACCCGCGGCTGCGGGGTCAGTTCCTACGAGTTACGTTGGTCCCGTGGGAGGTGTTGGTGCCACCCACGGGGCCGTTCGGGGGCTGTTTCGAGTTCTCACCCTCTAACGCCATGTTTTTAACCCTAAGTGTGGAAATAAGCAAATTATCGTCGTACTCTCAAACCGGGACACCCGCGGCTGCGGGGTCAGTTCCTACGAGTTACGTTGGTCCCGTGGGAGGTGTTGGTGCCACCCACGGGGCCGTCCGGGGGCTGTTTCGAGTTCTCAGCCTCTAACGCCATGTTTTTAAGCCTAAGTGTGGAAATAAGCAAATTAACGGCGTACTCTCAAACCGGGACACCCGCGGCTGCGGGGGTCAGTTCCTACGAGTTACGTTGGTCCCGTGGGAGGTGTTGGTGCCACCCACGGGGCCGTCCGGGGGCTGTTTCGAGTTATCACCCTCTAACGCCATGTTAAGCCTAAGTATCGAAATAAGCAAATTCCCGTCGTACTCTCAAACCGGGACACCCGCGGCTGCGGGGTTAGTTCCTACGAGTTACGTTGGTCCCGTGGGAGGTGTTGGTGCCACCCACGGGGCCGTTCGGGGGCTGTTTCGAGTTCTCACCCTCTAACGCCATGTTTTTACGCCTAAGTGTGGAAATAAGCAAATTATCGTCGTACTCTCAAACCGGGACACCCGCGGCTGCGGGGTCAGTTCCTACGAGTTACGTTGGTCCCGTGGGAGGTGTTGGTGCCACCCACGGGGCCGTCCGTGGGCTGTTTCGAGTTCTTACCCTCTAACGCCATGTTTTTAAGCCCAAGTGTGGAAATAAGCAAATTACCGTCGTACTCTCAAACCGGGACACCCGCGGCTGCGGGGTCAGTTCCTACGAGTTACGTTAGTCCCGTGGGAGGTGTTGGTGCCACCCACGGGGCCGTTCGGGGGCTGTTTCGAGTTCTCACCCTCTAACGCCATGTTTTTAAGCCTAAGTGTGGAAATAACAAATTATCGTTGTACTCTCAAACCGGGACACCCGCGGCTGCGGGGTCAGTTCCTACGAGTTACGTTGGTCCCGTGGGAGGTGTTGGTGCCACCCACGGGGCCGTTCGGGGGCTGTTTCGAGTTCTCAGCCTCTAACGCCATGTTTTTAAGCCTAAGTGTGGAAATAAGCAAATTATCGTCGTACTCTCAAACCGTGACCCCCGCGGCTGCAGGGTCAGTCCTACGAGTTACGTTGGTCCCGTGGGAGGTGTTGGTGCCACCCACGGGGCCGTTCGGGGGCTGTTTCGAGTTCTCACCCTCTAACGCCATGTTTTTAAGCCTAAGTGTGGAAATAAGCAAATTACCATCGTACTCTCAAACCGGGACACCCGCGGCTGCGGGGTCATTTCCTACGAGTTACGTTGGCCCCGTGGGAGGTGTTGGTGCCACCCACGGGGCCGTTCGGGGGCTGTTTCGATTTCTCAGCCTCTAACGTCATGTTTTTAAGCCTAAGTGTGGAAATAAGTAAATTACCATCGTACTCTCAAAAGCGGGACACCCGCGGCTGCGGGGTCAGTTCCTACGAGTTACGTTGGTCCCGTGGGAGGTGTTGGTGCCACCCCACGGGGCCGTTCGGGGGCTGTTTCGAGTTCTCACCCTCTAACGCCATGTTTTAAAGCCTAAGTGTGGAAATAAGCAAATTATCGTCGTACTCTCAAACAGGAACACCCGCGGCTGCGGGGTCAGTTCCTACGAGTTACGTTGGTCCCGTGGGAGGTGTTGGTGCCACCCACGGGGCCGTCCGGGGGCTGTTTCGAGTTCTCACCCTCTAACGCCATGTTTTTAAGCCTAAGTGTGGAAATAAGCAAATTACCGTCGTACTCTCAAACCGGGACACCCGCGGCTGCGGGGTCAGTTCCTACGAGTTACGTTGGTCCCGTGGGAGGTGTTGGTGCCACCCACGGGGCCGTTCGGGGGCTGTTTCGAGTTCTCAGCCTCTAACGCCATGTTTTTAAGCTTGTGTGGAAATAAGTAAATTACCATCGTACTCTCAAACCGGGACACCCACGGCTGCGGGGTCAGTTCCTACGAGTTACGTTGGTCCCGTGGGAGGTGTTGGTGCCACCCACGGGGCCGTTTGGGGGCTGTTTCGAGTTCTCACCCTCTAACGCCATGTTTTTAAGCCTAAGTGTGGAAATAAGCAAATTGACGTCGTACTCTCAAACCGTGACACCCGCGGCTGCGGGGTCAGTTCCTACGAGTTACGTTGGTCCCGTGGGAGGTGTTGGTACCACCCACGGGGCCGTTCGGGGGCTGTTTCAAGTTCTCACCCTCTAACGCCATGTTTTTAAGCCTAAGTGTGGAAATAAGCAAATTATCGTCGTACTCTCAAACCGGGACACCCGCGGCTGCGGGGTCAGTTCCTACGAGTTACGTTGGTCCCGTGGGAGGTGTTGGTGCCACCCACGGGGCCGTTCGGGGGCTGTTTCGAGTTCTCACCCTCTAACGCCATGTTTTTAAGCCTAAGTGTGCAAATAAGCAAATTATCGTCGTACTCTCAAACCGGGACACCCGCGGCTGCGGGGTCAGTTCCTACGAGTTACGTTGGTCCCGTGGGAGGTGTTGGTGCCACACACGGGGCCGTTCGGGGGGCTGTTTCGAGTTCTCACCCTCTAACGCCATGTTTTTAAGCCTAAGTGTGGAAATAAGCAAATTACCGTCGTACTCTCAAACCGTGACACCCGCGGCTGCAGGGTCAGTTCCTACGAGTTACGTTGGTCCCGTGGGAGGTGTTGGTGCCACCCACGGGGCCGTTCGGGGGCTGTTTCGAGTTCTCACCCTCTAACGCCATGTTTTTAAGCCTAAGTGTGGAAATAAGCAAATTACCGTCGTACTCTCAAACCGGGACACCCGCGGCTGTGGGGTCATTTCCTACGAGTTACGTTGGTCCCGTGGGAGGTGTTGGTGCCACCCACAGGGTCGTTCGGGGGCTGTTTCGAGTTCTTAGCCTCTAACGCCATGTTTTTAAGCCTAACTGTGGAAATAAGCAAATTACCGTCGTACTCTCAAACCGGGACACCCGCGGCTGCGGGGTCAGTTCCTACGAGTTACGTTGGTCCCGTGGGAGGTGTTGGTGCCACCCACGGGGCCGTCCGGGGGCTCTTTCGAGTTATCACCCTCTAACGCCATGTTAAGCCTAAGTGTCGAAATAAGCAAATTATCGTCGTACTCTCAAACCGGGACACCCACGGCTGCGGGGTTAGTTCCTACGAGTTACGTTGGTCCCGTGGGAGGTGTTGGTGCCACCCACGGGGCCGTTCGGGGGCTGTTTCGAGTTCTCACCCTCTAACGCCATGTTTTTAAGCCTAAGTGTGGAAATAAGCAAATTATCGTCGTACTCT